>JAVHJO010000014.1:1200000-1703253 GCA_036971675.1 Orbilia ellipsospora
AGACTTGCTGATACGGGTCGTTCAAGTTGAGTACGTTGTTATCAAAAGCCGAGAAACAGATATATACTCCACGGAGATGAGGAGGTGGTATAGATATTAAAGATTAAGTGTATGTTGTGGCAGGTGTATGGTTTGGAGAGCGATAATACGTGAGGGAACCCGAGTTTTAACGGATAATTCGGTTAGATAAAACGCGGACGTCGAATCGATTGAAGTTGCAGTTGAGCGCAGCAGAGAAAAAGGCTAGGAAGGAGCGGTAAGAGCCCCAGGAAGATAGTCCTACCAAAAACCGAAATATAGAAAGGAAAAGCAAAGAGAAAGATACAAGTTCTGCACCTGGAACCAGCTGAATCAAGCAGCTTGGTATTATAATGATCCACTCGGTTGGGACTGCGAAGCATGTACGAGGCTGCTGCGCGTTGAATGTATGTTGTAGGGCCTGAACGTATGAGATGCGAAAAGAGGAATATAAGGGAAAAAAGAATAAAAATTAGGTCGAATATATAAAAAGAATAAATACCACTATCCAGAATTAGAAAGAATCACTTGCTAGGCAGAACGTGGTTTTTGTGGGTATCTTGTCGTTATATGTCAGTTAGCTATAGGGGGGAAAACAGAGGGCTGGTTCTGCCTTTTTCATTAATTTTATGAGACGAGAAGAAAGAGAAAAGAGGGCCCAGCACTAAATCGACTGACACGAACTGTAATATCAATACATTCCCTGTGGTTCGTATGATAATGCCAGACAATGATATATTATAGGTATGGGGTCAAGACGTCAAAATTATTATTCTTATTTGGTTTATTAAAAACGCCTCTGATTTCCAGGAACCAAGTCTTTTGCTCAAGCTGGGTAATTCCTGTAAAAAGTGTGATTTATTTTTGTTTCTTCTTCTCGTTCGTTACCAATTCTCAGAAGGTGGGTGGGGACCCGGTGCCATGCCAGGCTTCGCAGTTCCGTGTTTTTTTGGGGAGAAATTATGTTCAGGAAGGGGAGAAATCGAAGCTATCCTAAATGTGAAGACGCTAGACGCTCCACAACTATGCGGACCAGCCAAAGTATCGGTATGATGAGGGGGAGGAAGGGTGCAGGGAACATGGGAGGAAAAAGAAAATACACTAGTCTGAAAATAAGAAAAGAAGAAAAAACAATTCACAGCGGCGAACCAAGAACCAGAGGGGTTAAGGGAACTGCGCTACTGCGCTGCAGCTAGCAACTGATAATTTGCTCGGATGGAACCTGTACCGGAATGCCTCAGTTTCTTGGGCTGCAATACTTTGGGTTGTAATGTTTTGGGGAAGGAGGCCAGTTTACTTGATGACTGGGGGCGTTCAGAGAATAGTTGGGCTCCCGGGTATATGCGAGGACTTGTTCCCGTGAAAAGAACAAGAAGCAGAGGAAAAAAAAAAAAAAAAAAAAAAAAAAAAAAACACCCTTCAAGATGAGACAATAAGAGATCGCAGGGTATGTGATACAACCTTCGTTGCTAGTATCTTTTAGTATTTCCAAAGGAAAGAACAACCTTTGAAAATTAACTTTCAGATACCAAACGTGCAAGTCGCAGATGGTTGGAGCAGCAGGACGTGGTTCAAATTGATAATGATCGGTCGGTGTGTCCGTCACTAGGCAGTTATGAGATACCACCCCGCCGATTTCCCTGGACGGGTTCCCAGAGCATTGCAGAATCACTATCGCATACATGTATGTAGGTGCGACTTTTAGGTTAGGGTATCCCCAGTCGCAGTAGCAACTATAAGTTTCGTATAGAAAAGGGTGGGCATTTTAAGACAATGGCGTTCAAGGAAATAAAATGAAATTTTAAGGAATTCCCAAGTCAGGCCTGTATTCGCAAATCGTCAAACAAACTTTCCCGGCCCACGTTATAGAACGGTTTTGTACGGTTTAACGATGATAAAGGCTCGTGGTATGGGGTCGCTTAGTCGGGATCCTTGTTTGCACTGGTTCTTGGTATTTGAAATCGGCATCGATTGTGATTAAGTGAGCAATGCAATGGCAATACGCCTGTTAGGCTGTTCGATCTGTTGTCGCCTGTCGGCTCAATTGATGGGCAAAGGATTTGTCTATTTTTGAACATTTTGGAACTCATGGCAGTGCAGCACAGTGCACAGCGCGTGCTCAAGCCGAAAAATCACATCTGCGATACGAGAGGCTAGGAAGCCGAATTCCGCATCAAAAGTCGCCACAAATCCTTGGCCAAATCTCCTACTCCTAATAGGTAATAGCAGCGTCCTTTCCAATATTGTAATGTCAATATGAATTCTAAAATCTTAAGAGGCTTCGAGGTCAAACGCGGAGCTTTGGCAAAGAAGTCACAGTATATTTTGTTGAAAACGCTAACCCGTGGAAAACGTTAAATTAAGGGTCGCCCTTGAACCTCAGAACGAGTCGCTACCGTAGAAAGAGGCAAAGTCGAGTAACACATCATCATGAATTTTGTCTTAGGGCGAATGGGGTATAGATTGGATGGAACCTGGTCGGTGCTGAAAAAGCCATGCGGAAGGTTTCGGCAAGCAAATATTATCTTTTCGACAGGGGATGTTCTCGAGGTAATGCACGACAAGGTCCCAGCGTGAAGACCAAAAAAAAAAATGATATGCTCATTACAGCTTGAGGTTTCTAATACAATCGTGCGCACGTTCGACCGAACACGCAACCGCCGTTTGGGCTTTCAAGCCGAGCAGGTATTGCCCTGGCTCGTCCGAATATAAAATCCGAAATCCGTTAATGAACGCTAAACTTTGGGGCTAAGCCAGCTCAAACTATATCTGATGATCTTAACCTCCTTGTCGCTGACCTTTAGTATGAGAGCCCTTCGCAGACGGAGGTCATTCAACCCCCGTTCCCGCAAAATACTTTGTTTTCAAAATATCAGTATTATTATTATTAATGACTTGAAGTAATAAATGTTCAACTTTTTGTCGCAGACTGGTTCAATAAGCCTGGTGGCCGCCGCCCTAAATTCCAGGATCTGCAGAGGCGTCTTTGAAAAGGTCACTTCTGTCCGAAGCTTTTGCTAGTCTAAGAGAACTATCGACAAGATCAGAGACAAATCCTGCACGTCGAATGCACGTTTGCAGATAGGTGGTCTTCGGCCTTGATCCAGGCACCAACCGGACAGATGGTTGCAGGGGATCTTGAAAGGAAAAAAAAAAAAAAAACAGCCCGAGCATATACGAGATTTAACTCCAAGTCTTTGGGAGAAATCCCGGGACGTCTTTTGATGAATAATTGCGCAACAGTCACTACAAAGTAGAATCATGTCATTTGGTCAAACAGGCCAATGCAGCGCCAAACCAGCCATGCTGACATCAAAGGCGGGTTGGAAGAAAAGAAAAGATAAATAAATAAATCAACCTCGACGCATTCCAGATGCACCCAAATTGAGACACCCCTTGCCGTTATCAAGTTGAGCTTGCCGTCGTTTGGTGTTTCAGATGATCCGGTTTTCTCGAGCTTTTTTTTTTTTTTTTTTTTTTTTTTTTTTTTTTTTGGCAAAGACCTCTTGTTTGCAAAAAAGTTTCATCCGTATATACCAAACTATCTTGCCTGTGTACTACGGTGTAGATTAGGATTGCTCTGAGTTGATTTTGATTTCGACTGCTTGAAATCCACGGAAAGAAGAATCAATTTGCAATCAAACCGTCATGTTATTTCTCTAACGTGGGGAGACTCATGGTGTTATCCCAGTCTTGATCCTCCCTCAATGAGGTCAAAGTTTCTCGCCCTCTCGCTGGTGGTAGTAAATTTTTCCGGAGGCTTCGTTCGGTCGTAGTTCCGAGCTCTTTCGGGCTAGCCAGCTGACGCCGATTGAATCAGAGGCGCAAAAATTTGTTTTCTCATCACACTAAAAGCCAGCCGCCCCGTACGAGCGAGACATCTTATCATGATAGGATAGGAGCGATCCAAAAGGAGCATCCCCAGCCCTCAGCATTAACCGGTTCTTGAGCTTCTCATCCTCTTTTTCGAGTCCCGGCCCCGTGATACGCTTCGAGAAGAGCTGCAGAACAAAAATTCGATTGCACACGGCACGCTAAAAAGCTGCACAAGGAAAGTCACGTTTCAGCCTGCAAACTCGTAAGTGATATCCAGATGCAGCAAGTAGCCATCTAAATTGTGATTCGTCATTTTTTATTTCTCTTCCTCTCTCAATGTTTTGGTTGCTCCCAGTTTACCCGCGGCTAACGTCGATCTTTCCATTTGCTTGTTGAAATGGTGGTTAGCTAAGTGCTGGGATGTCCTGGGCACAAGGCCAGGCTGAGCGATTTCCGAGAAAGCGGATGGGAGGGAATGGGACGAAACTCCTTGTTATTCCAGGAAACAAACCACGGATCGCGTATTTTGGTGACGACGACGAGCGCGAGCCTCCGCTTCAACGAGTCTCGAGCATGCAACTTATTAGCCGAGCAGAGAATTGAAAGGTGGGCTTCTTAAGCCTGAATATGCCAACTGAGAAAAGGCAAGTGAGATGCGTAAAAGCATCGTCTCCGGAATCCAGTTGAATGGTTTGATATCCTGGTGCTGTTACAAAGAATATCACTTGACCTTGCGAGGGAGACCATTCTAGCAGGTTTTCCCGGGAAGCCATCTGAATTGGGGCAATACGACGAAGGCTGCTAGCTTGTCAGCATTGAAGGGACGGAAGAAATAAATCAAACCGCAACTAGGCAAGGGCAAACCTTGCAGATGCTAGCTAAAATATTGGAGACGTCGAAGCTCTCGGTCCTTGGAATTAGTGTTTCTAGAAGAACCCCAACTCCGTGTATTTGGTGGACATGTGGCCGGAGAATTTCAAAGGGCTGGTCTGCCTCAGAAAGTTACCTTTGCGGCATGGACTTCATGGGCTCTCCGAAAAAACGCTGTTGATACAATTGTCGGATGAGTTCAAGGTACTGTAATCATAAGATAATAAACTCTTGGGGTGTGATAATTTTGGTTGACAAGGTCACCAAGGAAGTCTTACCATCTTCAGATCTCTTTGCGAGTCATGGCGGTCTGAACCGCACGGGCAAGGGGATTCAAATCCTCACCCTTTGGTCGACACGTAAGCATTACAAAGCCACCCATGTCCCGAGCTATTGAACCCCCCACGGCATGCGCTCTCGGTAGACAGTGTCGGCAAATCACGGTATATCGGACGTATTACCGAATGTGGCCATACTGGCGAAGTAAAGCTGAGATGAGGATCTCTCTTTTTGCGAAAGTAGAATTGAAGGAATATATTGAAGATAATATATCCAAGGTGCACCAAAAAAACTGACGTTCAAACAGACATCAGACATCATTGATCCTAAAGGGTAATGAGGATGGACTCTCCTGGTTCCAACTTCTTGTCTATTCTCGGGTACCTGCAGTTTCACGACTGTGTGGACCTTCATGATATTACCTTTTCTCTGGAGGGAAAGGACCACCGCATGGCTACAGCCATGGCCGTTGCTGCTCCTCTTTGACGGCTCCACCTGACGGACTTGTTCCTTCGATTGTTCAAGGTCACCTGTCCCTCTGATAGGGACAATCCTTGAAAACGGTACCCGAATACCCAGTCTCAATGCAAATGGACTGGAAAACTGGGGACGACACACCCGCTCCCACTATGTGGATCCTTCTCGCGCAAAAAACGTGGCATTTAAAGTCAGCACCACCATCTTGCAAGCTTGGCCGCTCGAGCCTCTGGAAAGCAATGTGCTTCAAATTCACATCTTGCCAGGGGTGCACGCGCAGCCACCTGCTGAGGAGTCGTGAGGATGCGATGAATAATATTCCTTTTTCTGGGGATCCCGTCGCTCTGGTTCCCTTTCAGGCTGAAGTTCGTTTTATTTTACTCGCGAATAATAAGATACCGACCTTCTGCCGGCCTCCTCTAGCCTGGTTTCTAACAGCTTGGGCAATCTTTAGGGAGAATCTCGGATTGCGATCGGAGTGAGATTGACCGAATCAATCGGCCCATCTCATCGCCTGGGGAAAACTCGGGTTCCTTTCCCTTTTTTTGTCCAGCTGACACACTTCCTCTCATTGATCGAGACTCCCAAGCAAAACAACTTTGATTAATCTACCATATTACAACGGAAGCCACAGGAGAACCTTCGGCTCATTATCGCAATTTTGCAAAAAGAAATCGTTAGTAATTATAATATGTGGCTAACTACAATTGTCTAATGATGAGACGCCGGGATAGATCTCATAGATCCCCTTCATTATAATATTCGGATCTCAGAACGGTTTCTTTGCAGCCCTTTTTTCAACACGCAAGCGTTTGGAAAAATGCAGGTTGCTATGATCTTCATTTATCCATAAAACACCCTTGATCCTGCAGGTGACATTTCCCGTCGACGAGCGCTGAGTACATGCAGGAATATGTAATATGAACATTGCTGCTATTGAAGGCTGGCTAGTTCTTCATCTCTTCTATCGGAAATTAAGTATCACATGAGAAGATGGCTCCGCGTATTATTTATTCGCCCTTGTCTGTATTTTAATACCGAGGCAGGACATGAGAGCAAGGCCGCGCGCCGGTGTTTTCAGGGGCGAGAGCCTTCGCGGACTGCACAAACATTAGCGCTAATTCGATCCGGAATCTTAGGCTCGAACTTTAAATCCGACCATTCCGTGAAACGGTGGGAATAATATTTGGCCCTCGTATAGATATAGAATTCCTATATAGTTGATAGTTGATAGTCTATTGCTGAGTTATCAATGTGCTTTAGCGGTTGTGTCTATCCGCATTCCGTAACCCCGTCAATTGAGCTGGGAATTTGTGTTGAAAACTATCTTTTGCGGCATAGTTCCACGATGACATGACATAAATTAGTACAGGTTAGGTTCTTGACAATCTTCAGACATTGATGCTATCAATCTATTGCAATATTCATGCCCTGGAAAAAAACCTGCTCCGCAGCTGTCAAAACCGGGTACGCGAGATGGGTAAAGAGGCTTTTCAAGATGGGGCCTTCTCTGGCCCCCACTCCGCCTCTGTCGTGGTGAACGGGGTAGGCAAGTTCCGCGGAGGCTCTGCTCGAAGCGTGGCCCAACCCAGCGGACCCCTTTCCTTTCGGGAGGGTGGAGGCTTGCAATGGGGAAGAGGCTCCACTGTTGCTTGTTGTGACGAAATGTTGGCTTCCACGAGATTATCTGCGATTAAGTGATAGATCTGATAACAGCTATCATAGATAGATCTGATTAGATCTCAATAGTGATTAGATAATCTATTTTTAGCAGGGGCTGTCCGAAACAGGTTGCTCAGCTCCTTCAAACTTTTTTTTTTTTTTTTTTTTTGATGCATGTTTCGCCTGCCAGATAATTTTTTTCTAGAAAAAAAAAAAAAGGGATTCGCATCGGAGCTACCTTTACAACTTCTCTCTCTTCCTCTCCCAGCTTAAACAATTGCGAAAGATCATCACCTTTAAAATATATAGCGAAAGGAGCGCCCGGTGCCCTTTTTCGCTCCACTTCGAATAAACAAAATCGTGCAACGGCCGGTGTACTAATGCTTTTTGGAAGCTTCCCTCGCAACAATGCCTCTTCTCCCGGAAATTCCGGGATTCTACTACGGTAAGCAGCCGGTCGGAAGGAAAAGCTCCAGCTGCAGGGTCCACATGATCCCGTTGCAGTTGGCAAAAGAGCACCATCAATAGCTAACATGCGGGGTTTCCGAATCAGATAACGACAAGAAGAAGTACTTCAAGATCACGAGCGCTCATTCCGGTACCTCTACCATCTACAATGCCGACCGATTGAAGCAGGAGAGAGAGGCGGCCCGGGAGGCCGAGGAGCAGGTGCGTATATGCGGGCTTCCTTGCTTGGTTTGCGCCACATATATTGAGCTGTTATTCTGACTAACTCTGTGTCATCTTAGAGACGAGAAGAAGAATCCATCCGCCCGTTCCTCAAACGAAGACGCCGAATCAGTGACAGCAGCAATGGACTATTCAACTATCGCTTGCGAATGCAGATGGGTCTGTTGGTTCCAGAGGCACCCCGCAGGGATGGGAATCTATCAATGTGGGCCAACGTGCTATGCGAAGAAGAGCTGGTCCGAGCTCCAAGGGACAAGGCGATCTCAGGGATGGAGACGGCTCCAGGTCTTGGTGGAATATTCACGTTTGCTCCAGTCCAGGGTCTCAGGTATGCATAAAATATCGATTATAGGTCTTCAGTTAGCTAGGGGCTAATTTCAGTTGTTTGTAGATGGTATCCCCAGCCTTATGATCACTTTTATGAAGAGAGAAACGGGCCTTCGGGGACTATCAAAGTGCCTGGGATGGTAAGCAAGGTACCTCTACTGCTTTGATAATACAATTTTTTAACATATGAGCTCAATTTGTAGGAGAACCGAATGACATCATCGACAATTATGCCTGAAGGGAAAGGAGTTCTGTGAGTGTTTCTGTACTCTGAATACAGTCGAATTTTTTTACTAATAAGGAATAAATTAGTGTTGCATCTGGACAGCATTACGCTACGGTATCGCTGGGCAAGAACGCAGAGACACAGATTGACTCGTGTACGTCTAAATCCTCTCCATAAAAGATATCTGAAATAACTATACTAATTATTTGTAGTGGTTAAAATCCCTGAAGCCGGTTGCATTTGGGCTTGTGCTATGCATGAGTCAGGAGTTGTCGCAATCGGTGGAAGCTACAAATCTGGCAGTCGAGGTCTCCTTACATTGAAGTCCAGATCCGCGCCTTCCCTTGTCATCAAACCTGAAAGCGATGTTCTAGCTCTCGAGTATATCGACAAGAACACACTTCTCACCGGCTCCCGTAGTGGCAAGATTCACATTTACGATAATAGACGAAACCTTGAGAAAGAGATAACCCATGAGATGGCCTTAGCGTCACATGTATCTTCGATCACTCACATGAGGAAGCTCGAAAACGATAATTACATTGTCGTCAATGGTCTCGGTGGCCAAACGGCACTTCACGATCTCCGATATTGTCGTCCAATCCAAGGTCACCAACGAGGAAACAAGCCCAAGGGAACTACCAAGCCTGTCCTGACTTATAAAAACTTCAACAAGTCAACAATTGGGCTGGGATTCGATATGGACCACGATCAAGAACTTATAGCGACAGCTGGTCAAGACAACAAAGTTAGACTCTACTCCATCTCGAGCGGGCAATTGATCAAGACTCTCGAGCTTCAAGACGAGGTTTCTTCTATTCGGTTCTCGAAAGACGCAGTGGATGGTGCTAGGGATATATTCGTTGCATCTGGAGATTGCATCTACCGGTTTCATACGGGGTATCCCCAAGACGAAGATATTGAAATGTCTGGCTAAGGGGTTGAGCTACTGAAATAGAAGGTAGCAATCATGAAGAGGGGCTCTGCAGGATTTTCAAAGGAAATGATTTTACGAAAATGAATGGCGACAATGAATGAGCGATTAGCAGATATTTTTTCCACATTTGGTTTTTTTCGATCAATTTTTTTTATGCCGGAGTTGAAAATTTATGCGTGCAGGTTTAGAAGGTGTGGGGTGCGCATTAACTTAGATTGATATCCATATAGAACGTGCTTGGATTAGAGAAAATTTGGTAGTTGACATGGATATAGATATACATATAGATGATAGACACTAGAATTTTGTTTCTTTACTCTTTCTTTTTTTTTTTTACAAAATTTCTTTGCACGCCATAGTTAGACATCAATTGAGTTTTTTCTTGCATATCCATCCTAGGATCTACTTAATCAAAAATTGTTTTCAAAGGTAAATCTTTTATATAACTTTGGTACTTTTGAGATCCAAAAGGACGACCTTTTTGTCTAACTAGCTTAATCTAGAGATCAAGAAAGAATATAGATAAATATGAAGGGCAGTAAATTTATCTGCCTAGCGGCTTCCTGAGTAGAGAGTATGAACTAAAAGCAACTGGGAGTGCCAGTGAGGCATAAATCAGGATGTAAACCCGCTCGCACTGCAACTATGCTATGTAGCTACGGAAATTAAAACGTTCCTAAAGCCATGTTTTCCATCTGATTTTCCAACGGTCCAAGCAACCCTGTAGCCCAATGAGCTTTATTCGCCGACCCGAGGAAGACATAATTCGGTTCTTGCGAGCCACCAACTGGCGCCTCTCTAGGCTCTGAGGTCTTTCTTCTCGAATATGGTGGCCCCTTACCCATTGCCGATGCTTTCTCCCAGGCATGTTCGCATCCCAGAGCGCATCGATCGGCAGTCCCCCAGCCCGTCATTTTGCCAATGTTGTACATATGATCTAACAGCCATTCTCTCTGATTTGGATCTTGATATTGAACTCCAGCGAAGAGCATACAGAATGAAAGCTCTATCAGAGCGCCTCCGAGAGGAGGGCTTATCTCTGTTGCTTCCAACGGAGGGAACAAACCGGCGGCGAGGCGGCCCATCTCCTGTGCTAGCGCTGCGGTCTTGCGTGCCGCTATTCCGGCTGCGATCCAGCCGTTCGAGGGCATTGACGGATGAGCTCGTTCAAGAATCATGTGGGCGGTCTTGTAGAGTGCTTGTAGGCAAGAAACGGAGTACGTGCGATAATATATAGCATTTCCAAAGGGTGAGTGTTGGACAGGCATCAATTCTTCTTCGAGAGGTTGGAATTCGTCGCCTAATGATTCTTGGAAGAGAAGGAGAGCTTTGTATATTTCGATCCATTCCATTTCGGCTTCCGCCGTCATAGACTCTAGCTCGGATTTGGTATATTTGCTCGATGGAGGCGGCATTTTAGGGCCTATATCAAGTTGGTATTTTGTAAGCTTCAATGGACTATATTGTAGAATCTTTATTATGTGCGTACCTGAAGTCGCCGAGGCTGGAGGCTGGTTACTACCATCTGCACCAAGAGAGGTAGGTGGTCCTTGAGGCGGTGCTCCTGGCATTCCGCCGAGAGGCATGCCTGATGGTGGTGCTCCCGATCCAGTCGGGGGACCTCCTTGCCACCCTGGAGGCGGGCCACCCTGCCATCCGGGTGGGGGCCCACCTTTCCATCCTGGGGGAGGTCCACCTTGACCACCCATTGGAGGGGGGCCACCAGGAGGGGGGCCACCACGCCCGGCTGTAGGAGGTTCACTTTGACCAGGGGGTCCCCGCATCGACTTCATCAATTCAATGATAGCCGGAGCAGGTCCATATTTCTCAACCTCTGCCTTCCTTTTTGCATCACGGGCTTGAAAATCTGCGATTCGTCCGTAAAGAAGAAAGAGGTAATCCGTGGAACCATACGATGTACCCAAGGTACCTATCCTAGGACGTGGAGGACACTGACTCCAATGAGCATAATCCAAACTATACCATAGCCGTCCACCAATTAGCACAAAATATTTCTGTATAACTTGGTAATGAAAAGGCTCGACGGGCCCCTCATCTGGAAGCTGCTTACACTAGACCTTCCCCACTAAGCAGTGACTGATATGCATCTTGCTTCGCAAAGAACCAGAATAGATCACTCTGCATGATGATAATTTCCTGATCCCGTGCAGTCGAGGCTTTGGCATTACTTGCTCGAGAGCGTTCCGCTTGTGAAATCTTTCGACGTTCCCTTGAACCTAGAATGTACCTTCGAATCGGATCGTCTGTCGGTACTGGCCTCTCCGGACCCACTTTGTTGCTTTTCTGATGTAACTTGCGGTTACGAATCGAAGTCATTCCTTCAAAGGCAGCAGCCTGTTGTTGCTGCTGCTGCTGTTGCATCATTTCCTCATCTTCTAATACTTCCATGCGTCGGTTCAAGTTGTCAAAGTCGATCTCTTTTAGTAGGTTCTTCGCCCCCTGCAAGTGACTGCTCCACTTTCTCACATCGGCGGCCATGGTTTCGTAGTAACCTAGCAGAAGAGTCCCCGCCAGAGTCGCAACAGATGCTCGCTCCTTGTCATCAGAAATAGCTTTACGAAGACGGCGTAACGAGAAATGATAATGCACGTAGGATGAAGTGATTGGTTCGTCTGATAACTTTGCTATATGCAGACTCGCTACGGCGAGAAGTGCGTGTAAGAGTAAAGGACTTGAAAGGGACATTGTGGGAATTGTGTAACACCAGAGATTTTGCGGCCCGTTTAGCTTTGCTCCTGTGAAAGCTTGATGCGGATTGGCTGGGTGGCGTTCAAATATCGACAAGCTCGGTGCGACGACGTAGACCCAATGACAAAATATCCTTGCTGTTGTCGGATCCGATAAAGGTGACAACCCAGCTGCTGGAGTATATCGAACCAATGTACCAGGTTCCGGTAAGAAGCTACGAAATGTCAAACGGATGCCCTCATTGTTTTGTGTGTATGGGGTAATCGCGGTTGCAATTTTTTGCCGTGGGACGATGTCAAGATCCATGGGAACGTGATCTTCAAAATCATCTTCGTTCTCTTCATCCTTTTCATCCTGGTCACGGGCTTCATCCTCTTGGCTGTCAAAGTCTTCCTCTTCATAGTTTAATTCCACTTCATTCTCAGCAATGAGAGCTTCCTCTTCCTGCTCCTGCTCCTGCTCCTGTACTGTCGTAGGTCCTGATATCACAGTAAGCTCAGTTATAAACAAATAAGTCAAATTACCTTGGGGAAAATCGGGTCTAGAAAATATAACAGAGACAGCGTTGACAATTGCAACGCAACACAAGAATTCCAATAACAACCAGCCAGATCTTTCTTTCGCACGAGCACCAAATATCGTAGGGAAGCCTATGGCTTACCTTTGAATCTGTGCTGATCGTATGATGGTTCTGTTTTGAAGTGCGTGCTGGGGTATTGGCCAGGGGGGTAGTTCGCGCCGTGGTATTCGTCGTGTTGGCGGCCGAAACTAGAGTCATATGGATAAGAGCCATAAGGGTGGATGGGAGACGCCTCGGACGCATTACTTGGGCGAGATGGAGCGGTGTTTACAGAGGTACGGCTGGTAACTGGAGATGTCAGGGAGAACGTTGAAGACGATGCAGATGGAGGTGTGATTTCATGGCCGTAGGCATGCCTTGGGGGATAAGCCGAGTCAACACTTGGATGTGTCGTAGAGGTAGCAGAAGACGGCCAATGTGATTCTGTAGCAGAATGTGGGGTCGGGTGGATTGGAGATATCAGTGAAACGCTTCCGCGATTGGACATCCCAGCCTCGGTTGGCGAAATGGACGATATGGAGCCTCGGTGCTGTTCAAGGTGTGCACTTGGCTCCGGATCTTGAGCATATACAGGAGAAACATCGTCTAATCCTGGAGGGGCCGGTCCCACTGGTGAATGACCGGGCTGCTGTGTTCCCATATAATATTGGAGATGAGGGGGCAGTGTGGTGTGTAGCTGGTTCTCTGGAAGCGATTCATCAACGATCCGACGAGTGTAGGGTGCCGGAGCAATCCGCTGAAGGTTAACACTTCCTCTCGCTGCTTGTAAGGCGTAGGGTAAGGCTGGATCTGATCCAGGAAGATAGGGTATTTGTGCATCCGGATATCCATAATAACCCATGCCATCGAGTGGACCATCTCCTTCGAAGCCTCCAAGTTTGAATACGACCCGTTGACTGTACCCCTCACAAACACGCTTGCTTTTCACGCAGTTGTTGCACGTTGGTCGCTCCTCTCCGCATTTTATGCGCCTCTTTCTACATGCTAAAAAGTGAATAAATGCGTTAGCTAGGAACTATTGGCTAGTACTTTGCAGATCTGATTGTGTGGTGATTCTAAGATTCACAGTTGGGAACACACGGCGCATTCACAGCAAAGGGGGAGTCTGTCACTTACTAAGACACCCGGTTTTGGTCCGTTTTTTAGACGCTCGGGTAGGTTTTGACGGCTCACCACTCGAATTTGATTTTTCAGGCTGGTCAGGCGGAGCCTGAGTCTCTACGTTCGCCGGCTCGGACATGTTTATGGACTATGGCTCAGGACTTCAGCAAAATCGTAGCAAGAGAATGAGGCCACCAGAACAGGAAATGCGGCAGAGTAGTGGTCAGGTAGCCGTGTCGCTAGTTTTTAATTAGAATTCTCCTCTCTGGTAGAAGATCTTATAATGACTGAGAAATTTTGAAGAAAAAGAAACAACTTGGCTGACGCAGGTGAAAAGGGTGTCTTGCTTTTACCAGTGGCTTCTCAGGTGATTAGAAACACAGTATTTCTATTGAACCATGGTTTGAAATAGGGATTTTAGCAAGGAATTTAGTAGAAGATCTGGTTTTTCTTTAAACAAAAAAATAAAATAAAGAAAAATTCGTGGAATACTTAAATACTGACCGAGGCGCCTTATACACTGGTACGTGCGCTACGAAGCCCCGGGCGTTTTGTGGTACCCAAGTTTGTGTACCTAAAATGCCATAGATTTCTGCCTGAATGAATTTGACTAGGAAGCCTGCAAGCCACCGTCGTTGTCAACTCCGTCATGTTTTTTTTTTCATTGTGGATCTTGGGACTGACCTTTTGGGGAATGCACAATGCTCGTAAGGCAGCGAATTGCTGTATGTACGTCGAATGAAAAGAGAAAAGGTCTTGCCTCGACGAGGAGGAAGTTCAAAGACTGGATCTGCTTACAGCAGGGCCGGTGTGCAGATGCATGTAATGGTCCACCCTCGCTCCTCGTTTCGTCCACTGGCTCCCCCAAAAACCTCGGAGGCTCCACCCTTATGCGCCTTTTTGAACCAAAAAGCCAGACGGAAACACACCTGTAGACCTAACCGAATCGATTGAAGGACCGGGGAAGAGAGTCAGAAATAGCGCCACGATAGCCTACAGTCCAAAAAATTTTAATAATAGCAAAAACTCGCAGGGCGGCGCCGCCATAAGATCACGGCCGACGCCGCTTGGGTCCAGCCAATTGATGTGAGAGGGTGGAGAAACTTACTCGGACGAATTTGAAGCCTCAACACCTTTTTCTTCTTTTGCGGAAGGTTGGATTAAGTATTCAACCGAGGGTTAGGAAGCGATCAGCATCTGAAAGCGAAAGTAAAGCAAAGCAAAGCAGACCCGGAGGAAGAAACGGGGAGCCTTCGTCGAAGTTTCCAATCGCGGATTGTTCCTGTTCATCCAAGCGTCGAGCTTCGGGATGAATGAGTGTGCAGAATCAAAAGGAATCTAATCGTGCGATGCCGATTTGATAATTTTAAGGCTAATCCTTGTCGAGAGATTCCTGTTTTCCCCATCATTTTTGCTTCGGTCGTTCTTTTGATCACCCCGACGCAATGCACAATAGCGGAGGTGAGGTGGTGAACGGAAGCTTCGAAGCTAAATAGCTAGGGGTGCATGGACAGCCGGGATAGTTCTAGTAGAACAAGGAACCAGGATCGGACATATTTCACTTTTGGCCGTCACCCTTCGACGGTGGAAGCTCGCGGGAAACTGCCAAAAGCTTTTAGGACGGACCAGAGGCCAAATACAGCCCCCCAAATTCATGAAGCCAAAGGTTTTGGGTACGCCAATCGATGCAATCGAAGGTGCCTTAGACGGGACGGGTTTGCACCTTGACGGGATACCCTTTCTTGGGTTGCTATTTTCGCGATATCCCAAAAACTTGGAAAGCTAAAAACCACCCCCTCGCAGAGAGTGTGCTTAACACCCCTCAAACAACCTTCGGCGACTGATATCGCCCCGACCAATTGCGGTACCGTCACCAAGCATGATGGGGAATTTTCAAGCAAGCCACATTCGACAATGGTAGCTACCGCAATATGAGACATTTAGCCAAGCTTGGTTTAGCTGGGTGTTACTCTGATTCAAAAAGAAAGGAAAAAGAAAAGTTTGGTGTCGCAAGACAGAATCCCATTGATTTTAACTCGAGTCACCAGCTGGGCAGCTGACGGAATCAAGCCAAGAATGGGCATGGTTTGGGCTCCCCATCTGAGCCCAAATCCACAGTTAATGGGCCTTTTCAACTGGCGCTGCTTGACGTACGAGACAACTTGACAGATTACTCAAGATACGAAAACATCGTTATACGAACCCCTCGATTGGATCCTAGAATACGGCGACATTCCTTCCGTAATTACAAAAAGTCGATGTTGAAAGATGAACCTGTTATTTAATCCACCTTAATGCCCTAATGAATTTCATGGCACAGCTCCATTGGGATCGATGCTTTAAGAGTCTTTGCCTTGTTTGAAGCGGCTTTTATGTCATGCCTCCTCTAAGCGCTGGACCGTGGAATTTCTTGACCCATTTCAAGCTTCCGCGTGGTTCCACAAAGGCGAGATGGGACATGCGCCTCCTCCGCAATTTTGTACTTTTAGAAGGCGCTGTATATATACCATCGTGGGGAAAGACTTCAAAGGTTAGTCAAATTCCCGTAGACGGGATTTAAATGGATCAATTTGTCCTAAACTGCCTTTGAAGACGCCGTGATTATGCGTTGGGCCGCATGCAAAAAGCTGTAAGCTCAATTACCCCCGTGCCAATTATGTTTTTCTCAATATATTGCCTGCTTGGAGTATTTCAAATCAGCCTGGTCAGTTCTGTCCGGCGCATGTGGCTCGAATTTGATGATGAAAATTAACCCCGGATGCCTGTTTAAAGCAATATCAATATCCAGATTAGTGTGATAGACTTAATTGATCTCTGGTCTGAGCGTCAACGGTTCGGCATAAAGCCAATTTCTCCAGATGGATGCTCGCAAGATACATGCCGCCAAGGACACAAGTCGTCAAGGGAACCTTTCTCCCGTATCCGAAGTAGCGAGAAATTTAATCGGCAATTGTGATTCTCCTCTTGTCATTGTGCGACTACACTGGAGGCAAACGCTTGTCGGATCGAACATTCGATTTCAGTTATCTGGATCACTGATCCGCTGCTGATAACGGACGCTTTGAACCCTTGCAGATGGATTCCGCATGCTGGCGCACGCTCGTCCAGAACTCCGGTACGTGGCGGTGTCTTCTGGCTTGCTCACCTAGCCCGAGGCGGCGTCGAGAACTAGTAGACGTCCTAACGAAACTGTGGCAGCAAATTAGAGTGCTCGAGTCGGATGTATTGTCGCCATCGCGTCGTCTCCACAGAACCGTTTGTGCATGCGCAGGTGAGCGAGCAGACGAGCTCTGTTCGAGACAAACCCGAGTCAGTGAGAGCAAAAAATAGAATCAGCATTTATCTCTTTCTTTCCATGTCGCATCCTTGAATTCGTTCGTATGATACTTACATTGTCGATGTCCTGCGTCTCCACAGCTCGCCACCGGCCTTGGTTTGATTCGTGCCAAGCGGTGTGGTGGCTGACATGGACCGGGTGCTTTGAACCACGCTAGCCGCCATTCCCTTCTCTTTCCTTTTTTCCCTTAATTAATTTTTTTTTTTCTTTAATGCTTGCGCTCCACAGTTTATTTTATTTTATTTTATTTTTTCCCGTACCCAACCACGATAAACTTCGTAGACACCATCCCGCCGACCAACGACTAACAGCCGACAATGTTCGCTGTTCCCGCCTTCTCGTCCCTTTCATCCGCCTCTCTCAAATCAAGTTTCGGCAATACAACCGGCTCTGGTTCTAATGTGCCCACCAATGATCCAAGCGATCCTCCAAAGCCAAACCATCGGAAGAGAAAGAGATCGCAAGCCGCTGAAAGTACTGCGGCAGTTGATATAACACCGGAGAATATCGGGGAATTATGGAGTAGAGTCGTGGAGGGGAAGAAAGAGCTAGCCACCCAAGAAAGCAGTAGTTCGAAAACTGTTCCCACGAGTGAGAGCGACAAGAAGAAAGACAAGAGCAGAAAAAAGAGAAAACAAAATCACGACGATGATGACTCCACGGTTAATAAGAAAGTCCACCAAGAGGACAGCAATCCAGAAGCCATCCCAAATAGCGAACATCGATTTTCCAAACAAATACCATCAGACAAACATGATGAATACAAACTCGCAGAGGGTCGCATGAACACCGGCTTCAAGCGAAATGACGACAACAAAACCGGGAGACGGGACGAGAAATCGAAACACAAAAAAGACAAAAATAAGGATAAACAAGATGAACAGATGAACGGCGATGTCAGTCTTGTAGCAACTGACCAGCAGCAAGCTATAAATTGCATACAGCAAAAGGCGTCAATGTTAACACCACTGCAAGAAAAGATGCGACAGAAGCTTTCTGGTGCGCGATTCAGACACCTTAACCAACTTCTTTATACAACTCCATCACAAGACTCACTCGCACTCTTCAAGACCCAGCCGGAAATGTTTACGGATTATCACGCAGGATTTAGGCAGCAAGTTGAATCGTGGCCAGAAAACCCTGTTGACATTTACATTAAACGGCTATTCGCGCGTGGAAAACTACGGGAATCCGGGTTTCGCAGCAGCAAGCATAAAGCAAACTTTATTTCTTCGGCCAATGCAAGCCCTTTGGGCTCGAAAGGGTTTCAAGATGCGATGGAATCTGTACCCTTACCAAGAGCAAAAGACGGGTTTACTACCGTCATCGATCTGGGTTGTGGAGAGGCAGCTCTGGCAAAAGCTATCACGAGTGCAAAACCGCGTCCAAAGATCAAAGTAAATTCTTACGATCTTCATGCTCCAAATGCTCTTATCACTGTGGCAGATATTGCGAATCTACCGCTTCGGGATGGTTCGGTAGATGTTGCTATATTCTGCCTGGCGCTTATGGGTACGAATTGGCTCAATATGGTCGAGGAAGCTGTTAGAGTCGTGAGATACGGCGGCGAGGTCTGGATTGCGGAGATAAAAAGCCGGTTTGCTCGTACAAAGATAGGCCAACAGGAGGAGGCCATTAACAAAGAAGGGAAGAAGGGCAGAGGGAAGAAGAACGTGGCTAAAAACCCCAAAGACGACACAAACCCAGCCGATGCTTTTGTCGAAGAGCAAGATGGAAATCTTGATCAGAATCGGTGGGCGGCTGGTGAGCAGAGCTTTATCGAAGCTCTCGCCCGACGAGGCTTAAGACTGAAGAATCGAAATGGGTCTAACAAAATGTTTGTTTTGCTCGATTTTGAAAAAGTGGGTACAAAGGGTCGTCAGGGTTTCCAGATACCTCCAAAACCAGATATCCATGGTCGGATAAGCAAAAAGTTCCACTCAAACGACGAACCAGAGGCCGACGAAAAAAGTATACTTCAGCCATGTCTCTACAAGACCAGATAGATTTCTTAAATATACTTAAGGTTGTTTCAAATTTTTATTGTATTATAGATAAAACTCGAGTTCTACGAGAGGAGAAATCATGATGCTCAGCATCACTGCCTCGAAACTGGTGCATATTTCTTCCCATACTCTTTCATCTGCTCCTTCAATGCCTCATCTGGAACCCCAACTATCAGATCATCAAGGGTAATTATTGCCGTCACGGGCACCTGATACTCAGATCTGCAATTTTCCATAGCACTGTGTTCTCCATCCGTAGTTCGTTCTTGTCTATCAAGGCACACCACGATCCCAGCGAGAATGCCTCCCTCTGCCTTGATGATATCTGTCGCTTCTCTCATCGCTGTTCCGGCTGTGATAACGTCGTCGACAACTAGGACTCTCTTTCCCTTCAATTGGTATCCCACAATCCCACCGCCTTCTCCGTGATCTTTTTTTTCCTTCCTGTTGAACGAGTATCCAATATCTCCAAACTTGTCATCTAGGGAAGCTAGTTTCGAGCAGACCAACGTCGCCAGTGGAATGCCTTTATACGCTGGCCCAAATATTACATCGAATTGCGGGATATCTGGGTCATTGACGAGGGTTTGTGCGAAGGCATCGGTGAGACAGTTGAGTAATCGAGCGGTATTGAAGAGTCCGGCATTGAAGAAATATGGGGACACTCTGCCAGATTTGAGAGTGAAGGTTCCGAATTTGAGAATTTGAGAACGGATACAAAGGTCAATGAGATCTGATTTGTAGCAAGGAAGAGTCATCTTGCTATCTGAAGCCATGGTAAAAGTACTTGGGGATCTCTGGATCTCAAGGTGGAGCGTGTTATCAGGCGAAGCAGCAGAGCCTGGCAGAATTTATTTGTTGCCAAAAACGGATCGGAGGGATCGGTGGGACCTGGGACGACATGCGCAACACTTCGCGTGGTAGATCGCTTTTTACGATGAATTTAATATCACTGGCGAGTGCGAGTCGCTGCAACAACCGTCATTGTAATAGTCCTACTCCCCAGGACGATTCTTCGCGATTTTTTTTTTTTTTGGATACGCTCTCATCTCTTCAGCCTTTGTTACACAGGGTTCCACACAAGCTGGCTGAGCAGCTGCCCATCTCATTCACAAACTGGCTTTGGCCGCGGCTTGCGCGGATGGCAAACAATCGGCTAGCTTGCCTGCATACATCAACTGCAGGGGAAGCTCGCTGGTCACTCCAACCACACGGCAGTCCGGGGCGAGAAATTCCATGGGCCGAGTATCGACCGAGACGGGTCTTCCGATTTCATGATTCTATTACCCGTGCCATGACAACCTAGGAAAATAGCGGATATCCGGGGGAGTAGAGACCGGTTCAATATTCTATTAAACACTCAACCTCAGCTCTTGTTGGCTACGAATAGGCTACATCATATTTACCATCGTGCCGACATCTCCTGATTACTTTCCAGGAGCTCTTACCCCACGTTCTTGGTCCATTTGTTCAGCTTCGTTGAGTGTTCTTCTATCTGGCTTCTGGCGCTAGACAAGGTCTTCTCGCTTGCTGCTGGTGCCTGTCAAAGGTGTTCCTCCGATTCCGGGAACTTAGAGAGCTTTTTTTCTCGCTACCCTGCACAAACCACCCAAGCTCTGTCTTGCAAATAGAAACTTTTCTGCTCCCACCTTTCCAGGTTCGGAGCCTAATATTGAATGGGGATTTTGTGACTAAATACTGCATCGAAAGGGGTGAAGCTCTCGTTTCGGTTTTCTTTTTATCTTCCTTATCGATTTCTTCCCTCCCGTCTATCCCCACCCTCTTCGATAAATCCCATCTACATCTCTCAATATCATTGCTTCGTTGCTGGTTCCGCGAGCTGTGGTTTATCTCCGCACCACCCTGAAACATGCATATCAAAGACAAGCTTGCTGCCTGCGAGAAGGCAGGCAAGCCGTGCTTCTCATTCGAATACTATGTTCCCAAAACAGCTCAGGTACAGTAGCTGCACCTCTATCGAATCAGATGTATCTCTTCACTAACAAGATTTCGTTCAATAGGGTGTCCAAAATCTATACGATCGTGCGTTACACCCCGCTATCGGCATATATCGTGTGTCTCGAAATATACCCTAATTAATTGTTGAATAGGTATGGAACGTATGGGTTCCTTCGGGCCTCAATTTATCGACATCACATGGAATGCCGGTGGTCGATTAAGTAACCTCACAACAGAGATGGTCAATGTCGCTCAGACTGTGTATGGCCTAGAGACTTGCATGCATCTAACATGTACCGGCATGGAGAAAGAAAAGGTTGATAATGCTCTCAAAGAAGCATATAATGGAGGTTGCACCAATATTCTTGCCGTATGTTTCCGATTTTGAAGCCTATGCCTTATCCTGCCGTGTTGGACAACTTTGATTCGTCTAATATCCTGTTGTTTGAATAGCTTCGAGGAGACCCGCCTAGGGAGAACGAAAAATGGTCAGCTGTCCCTGGAGGCTTCCGATACGCCAAAGATCTTGTCAAACATATCCGAGAGAAGTACGGAGATTACTTCGATATCGGAGTTGCTGGTTATCCTGAAGGTTGTGATGATGAGGAAGATCCGGATGTTTTGTTGGACCATTTGAAAGAAAAGGTTGATGCTGGTGGCACCTTTATCATCACGCAGATGTTCTATGACGTCGACATCTTCTTAAACTGGGTTAAGAAAGTGAGAGCGAAGGGGATCTCTGTGCCAATCATCCCGGGCATAATGCCAATCCACACATACGCTGCCTTCATCCGACGAGCGACTTGGACGAAGATCCATATCCCTGAAAAATGGCTCCAGGTTCTTGAGCCTGTAAAGAATGATGATGTTGCTGTACGAGATATTGGAAGAGACTTGGTCGTCGAACTGTGTCAAAAAATACTCGCTGCAGGTATCAACCAGCTGCATTTGTAAGAACACCACCATACAAAGTGTCTTGAGAATTATACTAACAACCACTTTTAGCTACACGATGAATTTGGCTACAGCCACACGCATGGTTCTTGAAGGGCTTGATGTCATGCCCAGCCTTGACTCTCCCGAGCCACCAGCTTTACCATTCAAATCATCTCTTGGACTCGGAAGAAGAGAAGAGAACGTTAGGCCGATTTTCTGGAAAAACCGCCACAAGTCATACGTCGCACGTACTCAAGAA
Organism: Orbilia ellipsospora; assembly: GCA_036971675.1. NCBI lineage: Eukaryota > Fungi > Ascomycota > Orbiliomycetes > Orbiliales > Orbiliaceae > Orbilia > Orbilia ellipsospora. The sequence continues at coordinate 1,222,190 of JAVHJO010000014.1, forward strand.
TGGGATGAGTTTCCTAACGGTAGATGGGGTGATTCTAGATCACCCGCATTTGGCGAACTGGATACGTACGGTATTGCACTCAAAGGCTCTACAGAACAAAACATCAAACTGTGGGGTCATCCAGAAACCGCTGCGGACATTGCCAATCTCTTCGTTCGATACATGGAAGGCAATCTCGACTCCCTTCCTTGGTCCGACAGTCCCATCGACACCAGTGCGAGTCCTATTCGAACCCGACTCGCTGAGCTAAACAAGCGTGGATTTTTAACCACAAACTCTCAATGTGCCTTGAACGGTGTCAAATCCTCTGACCCGGTTCACGGATGGGGTCCAAAAAATGGATATGTTTACCAAAAGATGTATATTGAGCTTCTTGTTTCACCGGATGTTCTTAGCGAACTGATCACTAGGATTGAGAGGACTTCTGATTTGACTTATTATGCTGTCAATAAAGCTGGTGTTTTGCATCACAATGCCCCAGCTGGAGGTGGTCCAAATGCTGTTACCTGGGGTGTCTTCCCCGGCAAAGAGATCGTTCAACCTACAATTGTGGAGCTTATTAGTTTCTTGGCCTGGAAAGATGAGCTCTACCGTCTAGGAGAGGACTGGGCAGCATGTTATCCGCCTGCGTCTGTCAGTCGACACATAATCAGCAATGTTATGGAGAACTGGTTCCTCGTCAACATTGGTAAATCTAGTTCCTTTAAATTGCTCGACTAGGGGGCAAAATGCTAACAGTTCCTATTTTAGTTAACAACAATTTCTTGGACAACGACTCAATATTCGAGCTATTCGACGGCCTCGAAGTCAAGAATCTCAACGACAAAATTCCTATTGACGAATATCTCCAAAATTTAAAGATCACTAACGGTACCACCGCAAATGGAAATTCGAATGGTGTCGAAGCAAACGGCGCCAAAGCCTAAACACTATTTTTCAAATTATGAACTTCATAATTCAACATTAGTGATGAATATGCATTCACTACCCATGATTACGACCCTTTCAACTAAATATATTTTTTTCTTTTTATGCAACATACAACGGGGCTCTGGAAAGCACTTAGGGCAATGTGACCGGCGTTTCAACAACATTAAGGGGGAGGGTTTTTCAACAAAAAAAAAAAGGAGTTTTATAGAAATTATTTTTTAATCCTTCAACTATTCGATACGAAAAGTTCATTCAACATTTGTACAAAAGCCAAAATGGAATGGGGGAAGGAACCAACTTACAAAGGAAACCATCATTCTTCAACAATGATGCTTTTCTCTTGATATTTTATTCTCATTGCATAGCATCCAGTTCGATTCAAAATCCTTCCAAAGTTGACGATTACATATTAGACTTTCCACGAGTACTTTTCCTTTTTCGCCTTTTCCTTTTCACTTCTTTGGCGTTTTGAACATGCATTTTTTACATTAATGTAGCTTGATTTCCTGCTTAATCTTAACAGCTTGGGAGACTAATGATCACCGGGGATAAAGGCGTTTCAACACGTTTTTCGCGTTTCTGATTCTTTTTCATCTAGACAAACTCATAGCTATGCTCACAAAGAGGATTGTGGAGATTTCAACAATATATTAATAGACAGGAATTTGAGCGAAGGATTGTCTCTCTCAGACAAGTTGTTATGTGGTGGTAGGGATGGAAACTTTCTTTTTTTTTCATGGTATTCTTCATTACCTTAACGAACTACTTGAAGACGTGAAAAAGAAGCGGCTTAGGAGCTAGAAGCTTCGAAAGGGTAAATAAAATAAAAAAAATTGAATCTATTGTACAAGTTATCTTGCTCTTCCTTCACTGAACTCACAAATCGATCGTGGATGGGTAAAAAAAAAAAAAAGAAAAGAAATAAGGGGGAAGGTTATCAACAAAATAGTAACATATCAGGCAAGATGTTATTAAAGTGAAGAAAGAAGGAAGAAGGAAAGGGATACAAAAGGTTGGAATAAGCGGATACCGTCTCTTCATCATCGCTTTCTTTTTATGTATGCATTAAAGGTTAAAACTCAAAAAAGAAAAGGTAGGGTAGGTATAGACAAAACTCCGTGAGATCTGGAAAAGAAAACATAACATATTTTCATAAACAATTAAAACAGGAGATCAAGCTAAAGGGGCGAATTTAATGTAGGAAAAAGGAAAGGAGCCTTCTATATCCTCTTAATCTCAATCAACAATCTCTCAAGTTTCTCTCTGATCGCTTCGTCCGATGGACCAGTCAAAATGCTCTTATACCTCTCTAGTGTTGTCACAACATATTGCCTCTTGAATCCGCCTTCAATCTGGTCACCGCCGCCAAACAGGTTGGTCTTGGTCCTCTTCTTTAACGCTGATCGGAACCATTTTTCGGCAACGTAGACGGCGTCTCGGACTAGCTTCTTGCGATTTGATCCGTTGAAAGGAACTTCGTCTCGATAAAACATCCCATCGATAATCCTGAGTAACAGCTCTGCGCTAACACCAGCGTCTAAGAATGTTTGTGGAACCCAAGAAGTATGCATAGTATCTGGAACATTCTCCACAGCATATACTTCGAGCATGGGAACCAAGTCCTCAGGCGGGAAAATATACTCAGATAAAGAAAATCGCTGCCCAAGATTCCTGAATTCGTCAGATACGACTTCATGGGGATATTTAGAAGGATCCGCATCAGCCTCATCATGGAGTTTCTGTAGCAGGGCTTGCCAGACACGTTTGATTTCGTGGGTGCCATGATAGTCAGCGCCCTGGAAGATTTGTAGGCAGATGTCCCAATAGCCATAAGGATCCGCGAAACGGTTGAATAGCTGAATGATTAAAGATTAGCTTTTGTGTAATAATTTTATTTTGGTGACTTCACTTACGTCCGTCATAGGCAGCAATTCGCCGTCCAAGACCGCCTCGAGCTCTGCCAATTTGTTGGTGCTAATTCTCTTGTCGTCTCGAACTCTCCGAAGAATATCTGCTTGAATCATAGCAACATCCATTTCTTCTTGAATTCTCTGGAGGAGATCGTTCATTGCCTGCCGTGAGCCAACAGGGCATCGGCAGTTACTCAAACCACGGGCCCTACTAAGATATTCGATGCGCTTGTCTAGTGGAATTTCGAATGGGCTCATTGCCAATTCGCGGAGCGTAGCAGCAGCATCGAAGTAGACTTCCCGCCGTGAGTAGTATTGCCAAAGCAAATCTGCGTGTTGGATGGAATTTGCTGCTCGTCTTTGGAGATACGGTATAATCGTGGGGCCTTCAAAGCTGAGAAGCTTCTCTGATAGACCTCGGTCAAAGAACCAATCGAACAAGCAGGACTGGAATACTTCATCGTCAGATTCCCAGACAACCTGGTAAGCCAATTGATGTCGTAGTTGAGCATCAGTCGGTAGACCATCGATCGTGGTGGGTGATCTGCTAGTTTCGTCGTCCACCGCTTGGAGAACAGGAAAAATGGTTTCATAAATGGAAGCTCTTGCAAGATATTGTTCGCGCCTCGGGTCGTCGACTGGAGAACCATCCAAAAGATAAGAGAGCGCTAGGTTTCCTCGATCCGACTCCTTCGCAACACTTAACGCAAGGCGAATAGCACCTGATGAGAATTATGTTAGCATCTTATATTATATATTCATCTTTAAATAAAAGCTCACCAGAAGGATATTGAAGAGTGAGGAACTCGGACATGGCATCCTTGAGGGTTTCGAGGGATAGTGTGGATGCGACTTGAGAAAAGAGACGCTCGCTTTCTTGAAGCAAACGTATCTTACTATCCGGATCAATCATATCTCGTGCTTTTCTGAGTTGCTCGATCGCCTTGTATAAGACGACATCATCAGCGCTGCAGAAGCTTCCACATCGTTTTCGCAAAGTGTCGGCCACTATATCAACACTCGCTCCGGCCTGGATATTACGGTTAACCATCGCCGCAATCAACTCTTTGGCAAGCCCACGACCTGTGTCGGTCGTAAAGAGCTTTTCAAATGTCAATTCCTTCACCTGTGGTTTGATAACATCAGGAAGCAATCCGATGACCTCATCCAATTTATCATCAAGCAGGGTCAGGACAAACGAGATTGCCTCGATCATAGCGGAGATGAGCTGCACTAGGGAGTGCAATGCCCTGTGTTCAGCCTGTTGTGCAACTTCTTCAACTCGGCTGCCAACACGCATCAGAGACTCCGCGCCTGAAAGCCCCTCAATATAAGAACGATTCTCCGATAGGAACTCTGATAACCTTTGCAGTTGTTCTTGAATAACTTGTAATTTGTGAACAGCGACACCAGCCGAGTAGGTTTCACCGCCGGCTGGAGTAGCCGCGGAATTTACAATCCGAAGCTTCCATATGGAGCGGATGATACGAGTCGTATATATCGCAATGCCATCATGTCGGCCAGATACTCTAACGCTGTCCAACGAGGGGACTGATGTGGAGTCGTACTCATTTTCCACACGTGCCTTGCCACCAAATTCGATAAAATACTTCCTTGCAGATTCGGCTACTTCCGTGTCGGTAACTTTGCCAATTGCTCGAGAGTCGAAGGTGTCTGCCGACAATGTGCCACATGCAACAGCCAATGATGTGGCACAGCCCTCAGATCTACCATAGTTATCGAAAAATTTCCTGATTTCTCCTTCTACTCCCATGCTACTTGCATTTGATGACCCATACTTGATCGAGTTTGCCAGAATTTCAACGTAGCGGCGACGTTTGACTATGTGAACACCAGTATTTGTAAGAATGGCAATTTCCGAGGGTGCTTGGTCGAATTGGACGGCCATCTCGTTACCGAAACCACTGGGAGTTGAAGATGCGGCAAAGGGCGGGGTGAGCAACTGTATGGCTTCGACACGGCTTTCAAGGTCGACCCAGGAGCCAAGTTCGTAAAGTGTAACTTGCTGCTGGGAAGTTTCCGATATGAAGCTAATCTTAGCGGAATCCGGCGCTGACATATATAATACATCGGATAGCTCCTCTTTCGCAACGAAGCAAAGAAAGTAGCCTGGTGCGAAGATAGTCGCCTTTCGTGTAGTTGTGAGGGCTTGTGAGGTGCCTGGGTCGCCACGGCCGCTCTTGTCTCCAGCAGGCAGAGGAGGGAGACGGATATGGGTGGCTTGCATGTCGGACGGGGCGCTTGGTTCACCACCATACTGGGAGCCATAAGCCGAGGCGGCACTAAAATACAGCCTACAACCTGTTGTAGTTGTTCCAACGAGATTCACTCTTCGTCCCTGCTGTGCTGTAACAACACTAATCGAAACGAATGGTGTGCTGCGGTCAAGAATCCTAGGCAGACCGTGAGCTACTCTGATATTCGATAATGCACGTTCGAACGGAATCGTCATGGTCAAGTTAAGAACATTACCGGACTTCATATGGAAGACCCGGATGGTTGAGGTTGAGGAGAGGGTGTATAGGAGATTTCGGCTGTCATCTATGACCATCTGAACGGTGTGCTCGGTTGTTTGTGGGCCGGAAAGGAAAGAAATCTTGGGCGCAAATTGGGCTATTATGCCACTTTGCGTATGACATATCTTACCACATCGCGGCTGGAACCATCCTTCCTGCTCCTGATATGTCAATTCATAGACCTCATTATCCACAGTTCCTGTAAAGAATATTCTGCCTGTTTTAGGTGACCCTTCGACAATATTGACATTAATGCCTTTGACGGTCAAGGACATGTTGGTTTTATAAATTTGAATGTCACAGCCGTTGAATGGTCGCCCGTTCGGTTTTGCGGATAGCCCAAGGAGAGTAATGTCAGAGCTCGTAGCAACCAGGAGAACGTGAGTGACACTATCAACAAAGACACCTGGCCGCGGCTTCAGTAGATTGACAGCAAGGATATTACTTTTCGATGGTTCTGCGTATTCCTGAAAGTCGCCACCGCTCGAAAAGTTCCATAGATAGAGCATATGATCGACGGTTATCCAAGCTCTTCCGATTTCTGCAAACAGGCCCATCTTTGTGAGAACTTGAACTTGATTATAGGCTTCGAAGATTTGATCAGGGATCTCAAAGATGTTTGTTCGATGGAAAGCGGCTCTTTCTTGATCTGTATTTTCATATTGAAACGATATGCCATGTGCCAGCACTTTGTCGAATTCTGGATATCTAGATTCAGAGGCTAGGTGTTCGTTTACCGTCTTTGCTGCTCTTGGTATCGGCTTCAAGTTGTCAGTCGAAGGAGGTGCCTGTGCAGGGACCAATGCACCTTGGTACCTTTGCTCTCGCATCGATCCCCCCGGCCCAAAGCTCATGGTTGGAGGCGGTCGGGGGAGAGAAGGATACGCCGGTTGCGGTTGATGTTGCACTGCTCTTTCGTTAGTGGTCGGCCTCGGCTGGGGCATGCTAGACTCCTGCCTTGCGGTGGAGGATCCAGCCATGTTGCTATAGAAGAAACTGGGAAACTCGGATTGGGTCTCCATGATGTAAACCGAGCCGGAGAACCCTCACGCAAGTTCGTGGCGACGATTGGAAACGCGACAACCGCGGGAGGTTTAGGATGGTGTTTTGTAGGTGTGACGACACGTAGGTATTCAGCCACTCGAGGCAGCGGACAATACGAGCGCTCTTTTTTTTTCTCCTGATGTCGTAGGAGATGTTGAGTGCGCAGGATTACGCCAATTCGGCCAAGGAGTGAGTTGAAAAGTAGAAGCCGCGCGTGAGGACCTAATTGAGCGACTGCGATGATCGAGGAAGGGAAAGGGGATGCACCGACGGGGTGGTTGGAGGAGCGATGAGGTTGGAGGGAGGAAGGATCGATGGAGGGTGAAGCGTGAAGAAACAGCGAAATGGTTGGCTGGCCGCAGGGTGTTGGCTTGTGTTGGTGTTTACGCCAAAAAACGCGAGAAATTTCGCCCAACACAGCAACTCCGCCCCGAACGGAATGGAGCCGCATACGCTGACGTCTTGATATATTCCACAGACATTTGATAATATATACTAAGTAATTAACGCATGAAATAATATATAGGATTAAGTGGTGTATTCGTTTGGAATTCCGTATTATTTCACGAGGTGTAAATGGTTCTTTGTACAATCTCCCCATAGGATTAATTACAGCGGAAAGCCTCCTCGTCGATATCAACTTGCTTATCTCCATCACATATCTTCGTGTCTCCGGGCTGGCTTTGAGGCGATAAAAATGTAAAATCGCGCCGGTACCTGCCGTACGTTCACGACGCAGAACTTCACTGCTTCTTCGCGTCTCTCTCCTGCTTTTTGAGCGCGCGCTTACGGATATCCTCGTGCATGCTCTTGTTCACCTTTATAAGACTCGAACTACCGAGCCCAGCAATGTTTTCCATGGCCCAATGCATGACGCCGTGGCTCCAGAACGGAGTCGAAACTCCGGTACTATTTCCAACGTAGACGCCAATCTTGCCGAGGGCTGCCCTCACGAAAGCCCTTGGATTTGGGATAGTCATACTAGTCCTTCGAACTTTGCTCATCGCAGATGTAACGAGATAACAAGTGATCAGGTCCACATCAACACCGTACGGGGCAAGCTCTGCTGCCAATGCAGCAGACCAAGTACTGAGGAACGCCTTGCTGCCCGAGTACGCAGCAAGAAGTGGAGTCGGCGTAAGTCCAGCGAAGGAGCCCATGGTAAGAATAAGTCCTCGCTTGCGAGAGACCATGCCAGGAACAACGATCTGGGTTACACGGAGCGTGGCAAGACAATTGATTGTGATGATCTCCTTCATCACATGGTCCTCGGTGATCAAAAATGGTGTGGGCATATCATAGCTCTTGCCGACATTGTTGACCAGAATTGCGACGTCTTTGCCGTCAACGGCAGCGGCAATTTTCTTGTAGTCTTCATCGCGATTCGCGGCAAAATCAATCGGTAGAAATTCGGTTTTGATGCTGTGCTTTGATTCGAGATCTTTGCCAATTTCCTCGAGTTTGGAGGCGGTTCGTGAGATCAAAAGAATATTGAAGCCCTTGGCGGCCAGTTGATAGGCATATTCCTTCCCGATACCATCCGAGGCGCCGGTGATGACTACCCACGAGCCTTTCGGACCGAATTTTCGAAGCTAAGTGAAGAAGCAAGGTCAATATGGCAAATATGCGCGGTTTTCATGGGGAGATATCGTTCTTGCCGTACCGATTTGCCTGGCTGGATGAAAATGGCAAAGACTGCTTGGAGCAGCCGGAGCAGCCAGTATAAAACGACAACCCCACCGAAATATGCAAGGCCAGTTTTAGCAAGCCGAACGGTCTTCGCATCCAATGTGATGGCCATATCGAGAATATTCAGGGGCAATTGGGTCAAAGTGATAGTTCCGATTTCAATTGCCAGAGAGAGAGAGACACCTGAAGCAGAGTGAGACCAGCGATATCAAAGATAATAAGGCGTTTTTCTGCGAGGAATATTCGGTTGAGAGCGCGAACGATTGGCTACGCGAGAGAATTTAAAATCTCACCTGTCACAAGCCAAGCGAGCGTTTGATTACGCTCTCTCCCTCTCACGTTTCGGTCCAGAAGGTGAGCGAGGAATCAGTTTAGGGCGAAACTGGGCCAAGATTTCACCCGGTTTGGCTGGAAGGGAGCCCCAAAATGTTTCTCGACACGCGTCAGCGGTGCCTGTTCTTGGGGGTGTTACCGCTCCTGGTGGCCCCAAAAAGTGCTCCGGCAAGTGCACTGTCTCGCGGAGAGTATTCAAACAACTTATCCTGGATAGAAGATATGCTTGGTTGTGGATTAAACAGTCGAAGTAATAGGAAAGACAAAGCACACCACGGTACCGGGTCTTAAGATGTCTTAACTGCCCACCAACCCCCTTGATACTAACCACCTTGACCCGGAAGGTTTGCAGGGCCGAGGAAGGTGATGAGAGAAGCCGGTGATGAGAAACAAAGCTCTGACTTGCTTCCTACTGCTGGAGGAATTGGCGGACTGTCATCAGCGAGTTAACCAAGTTGGTTGGATTAGCGTAGGCTCCGTCAACTTAGCGGCAATTATGCCGAGTCCAGCGGTGCAACGCAACTCACTTTCAGTCGCCCAACCTCAGCTCCACCACACCTCGTCTCCAACCTGCATGAGTTCGATATAAAAATTTTCAATCTGGAGAATACCCAGACGGTGGAGAATGGCAAGCATGGCTGACCAGGAGCCTAATACGAGGGGTCTTCGAATCCATCGAACCCAGTGATAGGCCTCGCAGCAGAGGGGCTTCCGTCGCTGGGACGATTCGGCCGATGTGGCTTTTGATTCGCTTCGGTCCCCAATGGACCCGACAGTCTGGTTCATCCGCATCCCCTTAGCTCAGTCCCGTAAATCCCAAAAGAGTATCGCACAGAGATGAGGCCGGTTCCTAGAGTCCGAGATAGCATGGCGTGTGATGTGGATCAAAGTTTGTGATTTGTCTCTGTGAGGATGAATTGGATTCCAGCACCTTAAACCCCGGTGCAAGCTGCTGCCCCTCGCAGACACGAGAGAAATCCCACTCGTAAAAAATCAAAAAGAATGCCATCCCACCTTTTTTTTTCGATTCAGGAGCATGCAAGTCCCTCATTGAATCTCCTGATCGAGCCCTGTCTAGAATAATTTTTGATATCGACACTCTGGCTCTTCAAAGGCCGTTATAACTCGCACCGCTGTTTCAAGCGACGGCACCCACGCTTGCCATCGACAACTTTTCTGCCCGTCAGATCCATTGGGCCCTGACAGCCTGTGCATTGGAGTTTTTTTTTTTTCCATTGGCATCGTGGATCTTGCATGTCCTCCCCACTAAAGGTCGTAAAATCTGTAAGTAATGTAAAAAACTTTTTTTTCTTGGGTGCGTGACAGCTCATTATACATTGCACATGCACATACCTTATAGATGCGAGGCCTCACACCTCCGCGGTACCCCATTTTCCCATCAGATACATCTATATTGGAGGAATGTATATTCCGGTCAATCAACTTTGTGCCGAACACTGTACAAATACTTCGCATCATGTCAGTTATTCTGGTTGGACGCTTCAACTCAGCATGTATATTTCTTACTGTTCCCGTATCCAATCAACCCAATCCATCGGAGTAGATTTCAAGATGACAAAGGTAGAACTACTGCATCCGTGCCACTTGAATCCATCCAAAGGGAATAGTTCTCGGAACACCCTCATTGATATCAAATCCATGGCCTAGTAAAGCAATATATGTCTGCGTGCTTCCGGTTTGTAGCTGACACGGTGCGTCATAAAACTTGGTAGATTATCCAATAGGCTGGCCAATGTGGTTTATTAAATTTTGCGTGCCCAGTAATCGACCAGGTGCAATAATAATAGGTTGAAAGAATAATGAGCCCCCATTTCACCAAGTCAATTTTTGCAATTTTGGAACGTAGATTTGGTCGGGTTGCGTACCGGGTTTCAAGGTAAGAGCCATCGCAACAGCTCCGTATCTCTTCAAACAAGCTCGTGTGGTTGGTTGATACGATATCGATTATGTCAATTACCGTTTCGCGAGAACCGTCTCAAAACGCCCAAGCAAGCCTGTCAGCTGTCGTGGTTTTACCACTTCGTACAAGGTAGATCCAAGTTTCATCTCTTCTAGCAGTTGTCCTTTCCCGATTCGCTGTTCCTGGCATGTGCATGTGCATGCATACCGGAAACCCCAGGGGACATATCCGCTTGGTTAAAATCCGAGAGGTACGGTAAAAGGTCGAAGGATAATAAGCTAACGGTAGCGCGAGGCGGAAGGCCTTAAGGACCAGTTCCAGCTGGGTCGACTCATGCCCTATTCTTATATTACCACAAACAAAATTCCAAACGGCCAGTCAGTCTCACAGCGAAAGCCTCAGCCTGTCAACCCAAATATCCCGGGCAGGTGCCTCTTATGTTCAGGATGAAAGTAGAATATATATTCGATTTCGCAAACTCTACAGACGCACGACGATGCTATCTCCAACATGCACACCTGTAACCCATAGCCATGGATTAATCCATATTTTGTTATGCTCCCGACCTCTGTTCTTTTGTTTAACCGTTTTTGAATGCCCCTGCCTTTAAACCCAATGCAAGAAAAAAACCAGATACGCCGACAAGAATGCTGCTGCTGATGGACTCTCGACTCAAAACTCGCTGGACGAAATACCTCGAGGACGAAGGATACAGATTAATTCTTCACGCGAATCAGGATACGAGGCTCGCTGACCAACCTCGACCTTATGGCTTCTTTCCAATAACAACGTACCTGCATCAACAAAACGTTAGTACTCTTCAATATCAGAGATCAACAAGCAACGAATGCAAAATATTAGAAGCAAACCATAATAGCGTATGCACTATCACAAAATGCCGCCCAAACCCAGATCACACATTCTGAGTATATAAACACATTTCCGAGGGGTTCATCAGCTTACAAAGGAAAATAGGGACGTAGGCTTAGGTCATCGATCTCGTTGCGAGCTCTAGCTATCAAGACATAGAACTGTTCCGGCGACATGCCAGCACCACCTTCGGTATTGGTGAACGGCCACAATGCCATGGCGTTGATGAGATCTTTCGCATTGCTCTTGTTGAGATTCCCGATTTCGCGATCGCGTTCATCTTAGGATCTCCAGAGTCAGCTGCGCTCTGGCACGAAAATAAAATGCTCAAAATTGACAACTTACCTCGAGACCATCCGTTCAATGGAAGAGGCATCATTCGACTTTGAACCTCTGTAAAACCCGCGGCTTCCATTAACGATTGCATTCGAGTTGGAGCTCGCAAATCCTTCTCCGCTTCAAAGAGCTCAAGATAGGTTTTGCTCCATCTACGGAGTCCGTGCTCTTCGGTCAAAGTGCCATTATCGGATTGGGCATTGAAATATATCTCGACCATTTGTAGCCATCCGCCGGACTTCAAAACTCTAAAATGGGAACCAAAAATTGTGAGTATTGAACTCGGATAGAATCGTAGAGCTGGTACAGAACATTACTAACTTGAAGCAGTCTCTGACATATCCGGGCCACCGGCTCTTGTTGATGCCGGGAGCCACAAGTCTCGAGTGGACAAAATCAAATTCGCCGGATTTAAAATTAAATGATTCGTTCAAATCGTCAAACTTGGCTGCAAGTCAGTCGAGTCCGATGATTAAAAAACGAATGAGATATTTTAGCTGCTGTCATGCATGTTCAATCGAAACATGCTGCGCATAAAATCGACTAGCCTCGAAGACGAAATCGATTTGTGGTCGTGCTGCTTACCTGACACCACAGATTCCCCGGGGTCTCCTCAGGCTTAAGGTGAGGGGAGATGTCGATGCCAATAATCTACGACTCGGTCAGTTTGTTAATAATGGTGAATAATGGACGGAACGGGAGCACATGGTTCGAACCTCTGCTTCGGGGTATTTCTCTGCAGCTTCGATTGCCCAAGCACACGAGCCATACCCGCATTCTAGAATCTTTTTCGGGTCTTCAACAGGAGGAAAGATGAGCCTATTGTCAAATATCTTTTTGAAGACAGCATGTTGTCGGTTGAGACGATCTGCCTCATCCTTTGAGGGGAAGTTAGTAACTTTGACAGTTCTTTCTCTTCTCCCCAAAAGAGGGATTCGATATTTCGAAGAGTAACCGAAAAAACATCAAACGGTGGGATTTCAATAATATGCTTATCTCAGTTTCCATAATATCAACTCACCTCGTCAACCGGAACAGGATATATTAATCTTTCGATGGAGTAATCTTGGAAATCTCGGCCTTGATAGTGGTAAAGCCGTCGATATGCACTGTCTAGAGAGCACGTTTCTGACAAAGAGGAGGAGCCGCTTGTTGACATCCTGGCTGAATTGGGTTATGCTATCGAGCTAGAGGGCTATCCTTGTTTGCTGGTCTCGGAATGTTTTGCGTCCTCTTCAAAAAGTCGGCGTGGTTGGAAAGGCTAGTTCTATACAGCCTTGATATATAAGAAAGAGGATTCGAGCGTGGTTAAACAAGTCAGCAGGGGAATTGTGAGTTCCCCGTCGAAGAAATATATTTCTAACAGACCAAAAAAAAAGATATCTATAGTGCTGTGCCGGTATGCAGTCACTGCCAATCAGAGTCTGAGAGAGCAGGCATAGGCCAGGTGGACCGCCCCTAGTGCTTCAAAAAATTAGAAGGGAAAAGAGGGAGAGGACCTAGTAGCTTGAGGACCACCCGAGAGACCACCACGTCAGGCCTCGAAATTGCAAAATAAAAAGTATGGGAGTATATAAGGTGCGTTGGACAAGGGGCCCTATACACTACTGCGGGCTTGACGATCTTCCTTCTATGTGCTTCTTCCCGTTTTCCTTCCCTTTCCCTTTTTTTTCCCAGCCCAACCCAGTTAGGGAGAACTTATAAGTGAGCTTCGGGGTACAAGCAAGACCAAGGGGAACCTGTTGCAGTCGACGGAGTAACCTGTTGGCCCTAGCCTTGAGGATCCCAAATAGTACAAGTTCTGACGGTCCGCATATTGAAAGTCGCATGGCACCTCAGCAATCTTGCAGCACGAATTTCGGATGAATGCACGCTAACATCAGTCTCAAGTCTGATGCTTTCGAATAAAGGTCACTGGGACATTCAAAAACTACAGCAGGATCTTTTCCCCAAAGCCATGGTCTCGGGTTGTCTATCTTTTTTGTTTTTCGTAGCGGGGGCCATGGGCCCAAAGTCAAGGACGAATTTTCATTAAAAGGTCCCACAAAGCGCACTAGGCTTAAAGGTGTGATCCGGAAACCCCAAAAATTAGGGGCCATCTTACTGAAAATAGTCTGGACGGGTGCCACGGAAAGCAAGAAACGGCACGCGAATTATCAGTCATGTATTTTGCGGATGGGTGGTGAGAGGGCACTGTAGTGAAACTTAGCTCCCAGAGGACTTGTTCGCCATGCTTCCAGCGCAGCGGGAAGGTGTGGCACATGGCCGGAGCACAACGACCCGACAATTTGGTAGAATCGATTTTGTACCCTTCGAGACGTCCTAGTACTTGACCCAGCAATTCGTTTAGGTTCTACAACGTAAGAACAGCATCTAATCCGAACTCGAGAACGTAGAAGTCTCACTACCTCGCTCGGGCACTAACTACTCGTCTCCTCACAGAAATGGCTAACTCTTTCCATCCCTAACCCTTATTTCTCACCCAGAGGGCAGCACTTTGTCTCGCTTGCCAAAACTCGGAGAGATGCGTGCTGATATAAATCTTGTTTCTGTTTACGTGAGCGCAAACAATCAAGGCTTCCAACCGGCATCTAGATATAGACTTCAGACCGGCCGAACTTGAAATTTAGCTGCTCCATCCCTGTGGGACTTGCACCTACAAAGCTAAGGTGAGTGCATAAAATATCCTGAAATAAAATTATACGGGGCATTTAATTTCAGCAGCCAGCTCCTGTAGAGCGGACCTACAGCAGAAAATGGTTCTCTCACTGTCTCTCTGGGGGATCCCCTGTTGCGTGGAGGTCTTACCCGAAGGCCGGAAAGAGTGTGTATGTGTACATCATCACAATTTTTTGAGACTTCAAGAAATACCAAGCACGCTACCGAACTTTTGGTACGCCACCTGTTTAGTATTGTCACTATATTGAACGGAAACTATATCCCAACCTCACCAGCAGCGTTTTGGCATGGGTCTGGGAAAAGGTCAATTTGCCAAATGCGAAATGCATGGCGTCGAGCCCAAATCAAACTACGGCCTATGGGCTCCACAACAGTTATCCCAAACTCTGACCAGTATTTATTTTACTCGTGCGCCGGAACAAACGAGAATGAGAGCTCGACAGATCGACCAAACATGCTAGCATAATCGATTATCGAGCAAGCCGTCTGACTATCAAGGCGATAGAGTCTTCCAACTTTAAGCCATGGTTACATCCTTAGTGTGTTTCACGTGGGAGTTGGGTATTTGCTAGTGGGAATGGTGGCCTAGGTGCAAATAAATTACTTGATGCTCGGACTGCAAATAATTATTTATTCTTTTCAAGTTAAGGAAGCAACGGGGAACAAAAAAATTAAATCAAGGTTGAGAGCGTCGGGTTCGTCTCATCACGGTTGTACAAACTTATGGGCGGCGTCAAAAGACGCCTCGTTGAATAAAAATGCTGAAGAAAAAATAAATAAATTACAAACTTGCACTATCACACGTTTTCGACGGGCCGGATTACGGCAAGGTTGGCGAGGCCGTCTCAAAGGGAAGGGTCTTAAAATCATTAAGTGCTTCTTCCCTGCAATCGTCGATGCTCAACCACACTCTCCAATCAGTCCCGCTGCAGAACGTCTTTATTTTTGCGTCACCGAAGTTAACGAGCCATTAGGCTTCATCCCCTTGGTTCTTTTTGCCTGTTCATGAAACTTCTTCACATCGAGAGAAGCAAGGAACAGGGTAGATGCGAGTGGATATACTTTCGATATGGGATACCAGGTCTGTCTTCGTCACTTTCCCCCTCGGCTTGCGAATTTCTTCTCACCTACGATTTTCTCTCTTTTCCCTTTCTTCGCGCATTATTATTTGTAACGTGATCCCCACGTAAGTCCTGATCTCTCCACCTTGACCATATTCCTGGAATTTCATTCGAGCCAGACTCCACTTTTATGCAGGATGTCGACATTCTCATTGGAACGGGGGTGAGAGCCCGGTCCCTGGTTTTTTCCTCAGTATCATATTGCGTTATATACTTTTCATCAGATATATCGATGCGATGCAGTCTCCCTTCGCCATCGGCTTTTATTACTGCAGGATATCCTATCGGGCAGCTCTTGGAATCGATCCCTCCTTGGTATCTGTACATCGCATGAACATGGTTCCTCCGTTTGATTCCCTTCCAATCTTGCCGACATTTCGAACATTCTCGCAACCTTCTCGGTCATTTCCTGCAAGCCAGACGCCACTGGTGCGCTGAGGCGTGCCACTCACGCAAAACATTTCCGTGCCTCTGAAAAGTCAAGAAGGAGAGATGCACGAACCACGGGCGTTCAAGGTAAAAAACACTGGGGTTCGATTGGAACCGGGTATCGTTGATACCGACGCTGATAACCCGCTGACTCCCCTGCTGCACATCAGCTGCAGCTCTTCGTTACCAGCACCGGCAGACTGGTGCACTGACGAACCCAAATATACATATTTTGGTGCCCTCCTTCCTTTCTTCCACCAGTAAACGCCGGTACCTCAGCCTGCTTTCCAGCGATGCTCGGCCTCACGTAATGGGTATCCCTGTTCGCGTTCGATAGACGGCTTAACAGGCTTCGATTAAGAATTTATGATACAGAACTGCCAAAAAAACAGGTGCACGGACGTCTGTATCCTGCGCCTTCGATAGCCGTGGAAATTCTATGGAACTGAAGATCTTGGGCCTTTTTAATTATCGACCAAACACGATGGAAGCTGACAATCGATGAATTCCCCGCTTTTCCTTTTGAGATCACTATTTTCCTAGCTTAGGTTTGATACATTTAGAGATATGATGAGCAAACTTGCATAACGGGTTCTAAAATTCGTTCGTGGACGCAGAATGACTTTTGCAAGAGCCGATTTTGAGCCGAGTAGAAGATCGTACGGCTCCAGTATTATTTTATTGCTGCGAGTTTGTGGCTCTAGATTTCCACGTGCACTTATCCGTCATGGGCAATGTACTATGGTGATCATGTCTTTCTTAACTCTTTGAGGAGATTTCATCGTATATCATTATTTAGTCTGGGGATCATTATAATGTACAAGATACATGATTTGAAATAACATCGATATTGTCGCTATCGTGATCTGATATAGAGGAGTGTACTATATTAACCTGCCAAATCTATTATAACCGCTATTCCAACCACTCTTCTCACGATATTTCATACTACCACGCCCCTTAAATGTCACACCCGAGTTCTCGGGAGGATACCGGTCATCCCGCCGAGGAGGCGAGCGCGAGTGGTACGGCCGCTGGTGATGATCATGAAACCTTCTATTAGATTCCCGTTCCTCCTCTTCTCGCTGCACCCGCCGCTCTTCTTCAGAGTCATAATCATCATCGTCGTTGTCGTTATCTCTTTTGTCGTGATCTCGTCTATGTCTGTGGTGGCGGTCACGAGATCGCGAACGAGAGTGGGAATGGGGCCGACGAGAATGCCTGCTGTGTTTGGAAGAACGGGAATGCCGTTGGTCTCTCGGAGATGTTGACTTTTCGGGCGATTTTGAACCGGATGTGGGTCGAGAATTCTCGGGTTCCGCATGCTCTTTGTATTCTGAATCGTCCTTTAGGGGCGAGCGTGAGCGGGACCGATGTTCATGCCGCCTATAGGACCTTCGGGAATCTCTATCCCTTTCTCTTCGTCGTTTGTGTCGGTCCCTCACATCGGGGCTTTTGCTTCGAGTCCTGCTTCGATCCCTGCTTCGATCCCTATCCCTGCTCGCACTCCTATCCTTATCCCTCGACCTACGCCTGCTTCGGCTTCGGCTTCGGCTTCGTGATCGTTTTCTGTCTCGTGAGGCTTTCGTGCCCGCAGCTAATTTCGAACTTCTCGCCGCTGGCGCCCTTCTGAATTCAAGTTCTCCACAGTTTGAGATAAGCACGTCGACCACCGGCTTGTCCAAAGCGTTGACATTGATTCCTTCGATTTGTTTCACAAATTGTAGGCCACTCACGACATGGCCAAAGACCGTATGCTTGCCATTGAGATGGTCACAGGGTGCGCACTGAAAGTTGAAACGCGAGGACATGTTAGCAACTGATTGATGATGGATGTAGTCTGTTCCGATAGAATATCATACCGTGATAAAAAACCTAGGACACGAGGAAATGTTAAAACTGCCCAATCATCTGATCGATAACGTGACCGTTATAATACCAAAGGATATATAACACCAAACGTACTGTGAACTATTTGTATCTTTGCCCCTATTGGCCATACAAACCAAACCTTCCTTATCAATATCACACCATCCTAGATTCTCGTCCTCGAATGTGTCGCCGTATATGGACCTGCCGCCTTTGCCATCACCCCGAGTAATATCGCCACCTTGAATCATAAATTCTTCGATTACGCGGTGGAAGATTGAGGACTTGTACGAAAGTTCCGACGAACTGGAAGCTGTGCATAGGGATCGAAAGCTGTTTTTATTTTCAAGGTTTTGGGTTAGAATGGTATACGTAGAGGTGGTCTGTGACCCATAGCGTGATAGTGGCTTACTTTTCGCAGGTTTTGGGCGTCTTGTCCGTGAACAGTTCTATGACGACGCGACCTATCGGCTCTGTACCGTGCTGGAGGTCGAGAAAACATCGGGGCCGGATCGGAGAGGCCATGATTACAAGTAGAAAGGTAATCAAACCACACACTGGCGCCGAAAGGTGAACGGAGATGGGACGATGACCGTCGAAGGAGAGTCTGAGACGCGTGAGACGGTTGATGATTAACGAACGAATCTGGGGTTAAAGATCCAGATTGAGCTCATGCAATGAGCAAACATTTTGCGGCTCCGCAATAAGGGTTGCATGAGGGTAGTTTTCTGGACAGAAATAGATAATCAGTTCCAGGATAATTGATCCACTCCACCGAGGCTCCGAGTTTATTGTGTTTGTGACCAGTTATAATCGAGTTTTCCAGCCAATCTGCTGTCGTGTATGTGATAAGGTATCCGCAATCGAGGTTAGAGTGTTGGGAATTTTGAGAAGTAAAATGTACGATAGTTTGAAAATGTGTTGTGGATGGAGTTGTCCAATCAGCGTGTCGCACAAGACCAGCTAGCCCAATCGGGATTAGTCATGCCTGTCGCCAAAAAAAAAAAATTGGTGGTTTTTTTTCTTGCTTGGAGAGGCGACCCTCATCGAACCTCGTCGACGACTACCTTCTTCCAAGCCCAACCATCACCCCTCCCTTCGATCCGGCTGTACATTGGAGACAAAGATCGCATAGTGTCGGTAATACACTAGAGCTATCGCAATGGTTCAAACTGTATGTATCATTCTATATTCCTTCTTTTGTATGATAAAAATTACTAATCCGCTGCTCTGACAGACTTGGAAAGCTATCGCCCCAGTGCCTACCTCGCAGGAGTTCCTCGATATTGTCCTATCGAGAACTACCAGAAAGACTCCTACCGTTATCAGATCCGGGTTCAAGATTAGCAGAATAAGAGGCAAGTTGCCGAACTCTTAATAGTACATCCCACCATGCTAACAGCCATCACAGCTTTCTACCTAAGAAAGGTCAAATTCACACAAGATACTTTTACGGAGAAACTCCAGGCAATTCTCGATGGCTTCCCTAAGCTCCAAGATATTCATCCTTTTCGTATGTCACCCGTTATATGCCTTATGAAATTCATTTAGAGCCATCTAACCAAAAACTGAAAACCAGACAAGGACCTGATGAACACTCTCTACGATGCGGACCACTTCCGTATCGCCCTCGGTCAGCTCTCTACAGCTAAACATCTCATCGAACAAGTCTGCCGTGACTACGTCCGTCTCATAAAATACGCACAGTCTCTCTTCCAATGCAAACAGCTGAAACGTGCGGCACTGGGTCGCATGGCCACCATCACCCGTCGTCTTAAAGACCCACTCCTGTACCTCGAACAGGTGCGCCAGCATCTCGGCCGTCTTCCCGGCATCGATCCCAACACCAGAACTCTTCTTATCTGCGGCTATCCCAATGTTGGAAAGAGTAGCTTTCTCCGAAGCATCACCAGAGCAGATGTTGACGTCCAACCCTACGCCTTCACAACCAAGAGCCTTTTTGTTGGTCATTTCGATTATAAATATCTTCGCTTCCAAGCTATCGACACCCCCGGTATCCTCGACCACCCGCTCGAGGAGATGAACACCATCGAAATGCAGTCCATCACCGCAATCGCACATTTGAAATCCGTAATCCTCTACTTTATGGATTTATCCGAACAGTGTGGTTACTCTGTGGCAGCACAGGTCCAACTCTTCCATTCTATAAAACCCCTTTTCGCGAACAAGATTGTGTTTGTAGTTGTCAACAAAATCGACGTAGTAAAGCCAGAGGATCTGGACGAGGAGAGCCAAAAGCTGATACAAACCATGCTTAAAGGCGGAGAAGTTGAAATGTTGCAGCTGAGCTGTCACACTGAGCAAGGTATCTCTGATGTTAAGAATAAAGCTTGCGAGAGGCTCCTAGCCGCAAGAGTAGAGCAGAAACTCAAGACGAACAGGGCGGTCGATATCTTGAATAGGATACACGTCGCACGGCCTATCGGTGGAGTTACAAGGGAGGTGTTTATCCCTGATGCTGTAAAGAACAGAGTTAAATACGATTTGAACGACCCTGAGAGACGCAAGCTGGAGAAAGATATCGAAGCTGAAGAGGGTGGTGCTGGTGTTTACAATATTAACCTCAAGAGTATGCATTCTTTTATTTCCCCTTCTATCACTATAGTCAAAATATACTTTATTAACGAGTCCCTTTTCTGTAGAAAACTACATGCTCGAAAATGACGACTGGAAATTCGACAAAGTTCCAGAAATCCTGGATGGCAAGAATGTCTACGACTTTATCGACCCTGATATCGAAGCGAAACTCGCAGCGTTAGAAGCTGAAGAAGAACGCTTGGAAGCTGAAGGTTTCTATGACGAAGAAGAAAGCATCGAAGACGACGAAGAGGCCGATATCCGCGTCAAAGCCGACTTCATCAGAGAGCAGAAGCAACTCATCCGAAACGCCGCCAGGAGTAAAAAGGCGTTGAAGAATAGAGCCATCATCCCACGACAAAAACAACCCAAGAACTTGAGCGAGATGAGGAATAGCCTTGAAAAGATCGGATTGGACGCTAGTACTGTTGTTGAACGAGCAAGAAGTAAGAGCCGTGGGCGGTCTGCGGCAGGCAGGAGCAGAGCCGCTAGCACGATGGAAGGGGACGTGGAGATGAGGGATATCAGCATGCACGATATCAGCCAGATGACGTTGAAGGAACGAGCGAAGAGCAGGGCGAGAAGCCAGAGTAACAGACGTGAAGATGGTGTTACCGATGAAGGAGCTAGGACAAAGGCGGAGAGGATAGCCAAGCTGAATCAGAAGAAAATGAATAGGATGGCGAGACAGGGAGAGGCCGATAGGCACACTACCGCATCGCTACCAAAGCATTTGGTAAGTCTCATTCAAATAGCAAGGGTATGTTTCTCGTATCTGATGCTTACTTTAATAACTATAGTTCTCCGGTAAGCGAACAATCGGCAAAACCAACAGACGTTAAAAATTTGTACGCTATATTACCGGTATATAAAGCTTAGCATATATGGATCCTCAGGATTCTGAGGGGATGAAGAAAAGTGATTTTCATGTGCTTTTTGGGTGCTTCTCCGAGCATGGAGGAGGGCGTTTAACAGGAGTTGGGAGACGGAAAGTTCTTAATGTGCTGTCTTTTACGAATTCAAATTTTTCGTATACATACACCATGTTGAATCTTTTATGAATGTAACAATACTAGTGATTCAAGAAATAGCCGCTTTTTTAGTTGCAAAGTCTTCCGAACTTGAATTCTGGTGAATGCTTAAAAGCAGGCCCCCCGGTCGCGCTTTAGCAGATGCCCGATGATTCGAAGCATTCAATAGGTGTTGGAATTTCTCATTTATAATTTCGTAGTGCTATAAACATAAGGTATTGTAAACAGGATTGCGCTCGTGAGAAGTCATGCCATTCATGATTACATAACAGATGTTCTTGCGGCGTTAAAGTTGCAATATCAATTCTTGCAAGCAATATGAATGATCTGGGAAATTTATTGGTAATGATATTAGCAAAAGAGGGAACGAAGGTTGATTGTCCCGATCCTCGAAACTAAGAAGGCATTCCTAAAACGCCTCCAAAACAAAACATAAAAAAGAACAGATGATAAAGAAGGACGGGAAAGGTGCAAAGGGGTTTATTTACACAACCTTAAAAAAAAAAGAAGAAAATGAAGGGTTAATGTATATAAGAACAAGACGCACAAAAGACATGAATTTCCGCCCAGAAATGAAGTTGCCCTGAACACCGTGAAATACTTCAAAAGAAAGAGAGCGAAAGGAAAACGAAAAACCTTAGAGCGACTATGCGTATATTTTCACCTTATCAATGCAATTTTATCAATACCCCACAATCGACATCTCCTTGCTCCTGGTCCGGCTCTTACTTCTCGCCCTATTGATCCCCGCTGCCGCTTTCCTCCAAATACTATTCCGCCTCTTTTCAGGCTCCTGTTCCGGCTCGATACTCTCGATCGTCATTCTTCCCCTAGGCTTTCCCCTATCACCATACAAGATATCGAGCGTGTTTGCAATCTCACTCTCTTGCCCTCGATTACGCATAAACCCTTTCACAGAGTTCTCTGTTCTCGACCTCGATAGGGTGGGCGGCGAGGCCAAATCTCCTAGAGTACTGTAGTTCTGTACTAGATCGCTCGCGCGTTTGGTAGGTACGTCTCTCATCTCCATGCCAAACACAGCCGAATCCGTCGAATGATCGCGCCCAAGATGCGGATACCCACCAGGCCCAACCGAGCCCGAACTATTGCTTCTCTTCCTCGACGGTGGTGGACCCATTGCGAAGGGTAGGTCTCCAGTATATACGGAAGGTGAGTGTGGTGGTGTCCGTCCACGCACACGTCCGCTAGCCCTGGTCTCAGCAAACGAGATTTGATTTTTGGACGATGTTTGGTAGTTTTGAGAGGAATAGGAATTCTGACTGCTGAACGAGTTATTTCTTGACAGTGGACGAATCGAACTACCACCATCAAAAGATCCACGAGACGAAGAGTTTCCATATATTGGCGATTGTGGAGTAGATTTAATGACGCTATTTCCAAGTGGTCGACGACGTACTGGAGGATTGCTACCCTCTCTTCTATGTTGCTGGTATTGTTGTTGCTGTTGCTGTTGGTATTGCTGCTGCTGCTGGTATAGCTGCTGTTGCTGCTGATATTGCTGTTGCTGCTGCCTATTATTCAGACCATCAAGAGAGTATCTACTCGGTGGGGCTTTGTAAGATGATGGTGGTGTAGTGTGTCTTGGTAGCGAACCCTGCCTTTCCGGAGTATTGATTTGCTTGTGCTGCTGAGGCGGCGACGGGGCTTTCGGGGGTGGCGTCTGTTGTGCCTGTGGAGATGTAACTTGGTTCGAGGAGTTATTAGGAGAGCTACTAAAACGCTGGTAATAAGCCGCCCCGGTATATGAAACTGAGTCTGACGATCTTAATGCCAAAACCGCGCGTGTCGGAGCAGATGAGGTGATGGCCATAGGTTCATGTTCTGGCGACAGTGGTGGAGGAGTAGGGTCAATTGGAGAACTGGAAATCGATGCGGCTTCTGGGGCGTACCCGATAGACTGCAATCCGCTTCTGATACTACTCGTGAAGCTTTGGAGTCTCTCAGGCTGTGGTTGGAGTTGATATTGAGTTTGCTCGGGTTCTACGCTGCTCTCGTGATCAAGACGGGGTAGGTAGCTTGTCGATGGTCTTGTAGAATCATCTACAGGGGTGAAGTAGCCGGCGGTGCTCGCCGAATCGGGTTGGGTTTCAGATGGAGTCTCGATCTCAGGTCGACGCTCAGATCTGAATGAGAGACGTTTGAAACTTAGCCTACGCTTTCTCTTTTGTTTCTTTGTTTCTGCATCGTCCACATCTTCTGTTGACTGGTGTTCGGGCTGTCGAGTGAATACTGAAGAAGATCGAGCTGGCGGCATTGGAACGGGTTCTGGGCGTGATGTGATCACTTGCCCATCCTTATTCTTTGGGCTCATCGGAGGGGCTTCAGCTGAGGGTGGTGTTGCCTTTCTTACAGACTCGAACGGAACTGAAATCATAGAGTTTGCGAATTTTGGCTGCGTAGAAGCGTGACTCGTGGAAGGCCTGAGGTCTGGATATTGGCTGTTGAACGCCGCAGCAATATTTTCTGGGGCCGATTGCCGGTTTCGAGATAGCCTCCAGCTTTTCTTGGGAGGTGATACGGCGCTGCCTGCAGAAGAATATCCACTATCCGCCACGCTTTGTTTAGCCTGGCTCTGATCCGAGACATCAGAGGCATCCGACCTTGAAGAGGGTTTTCCCTCGGTATTGATAGATTGTTCGAGGATAGATTCAGCCGGTTCCACAGACACCTCTGCGGTAGCTTCCAAGGGCGTCTCAACGTGCGCCACGGATGCCTCAACTGGCACCTCAATTGGCGCTACGATGATTGCATTCTGTGGAAGACTTTTTCTCACAATTAACGGTTTCGGTTTGGCCTCTGCTGCCGTCGAAGTATCAGGTGATCTGGCATTAGTTGTAGGCTCATTCGTCACGGTAGCAATTGCGCCGGGCATTATTTTAGACCCCTCATATGAAAATGGAGATCTAGCAAGTCCAGGTTTGGATGTGGGATTCGCAGAAGCGCTCGCGGAAGGATTTGCAGGGGTTGATTGCGAGTAGTCCGAGGAAGGGCTTGGTTCTTCATTTCCACTCAGGAGCTGCTTATTCCTGAGCGCATAACTGAATAAATGACGTTTATGTGGATCTTCATCAATACTTTCGGCATCCGTGTCAGTTTGCCGAAGCTCTATATTCGCGGTTAGGTCTTGTGTATCAGGTTCTCGCAGTTCAGGAGATGGTGTTACGATTCGTAAACCACTTGCTACAACGCCGGCTGTATTGGCATCTACGAGTGTGCTAGTGCGCTTCTTTGATTGTGGAGACGAAGGTTTAGCTGCGACTGGCTTTCTTGGGATAATGAAAGGAACATCGGGTTTCTCAGCTGGTACGAAGGACGATAGTTCGCCATGATCTTCGTCTACGGGACCACCATCCGAAGCATCGACGGCAGACACTGGCGGAAGACTAAGTAGCGAAGTATCCCTAGGTCTTTGGCTAGTTCCACTAACAGCTCTGAGAGTCGATGGCGAACTAGGGGTCGGAGTGGGAGCGCCATTTGCGACAAAAAGCGATCCTTTCCGCAAACCTCCCAAGGTTCCTTGGTCTTGTGGTGTCTCGGGTCGGCTTCCGTCCGTTTTTTGTTGGAAAAGTTTAAGAGGTGGCGGGAAAATTACCGATTGATCTGGTAGTTCCGCATCCATCAGCATCATATCGTCGCTTGGCTCTGGTTCTTGTGCCTTGGGTCTTGTAGCGGTTCCAGGAGCCGCAGCTTGTAATAACGACCGTCTTCTAACCGGTATATAGGATGGCTCGGGGCTCCATTGCATCTGCGGTGGCGGTAGCTGGTATAATTGTTGTTGTTGCTGTTGCTGCAATGGGAACTTTGTGGGAGAAGGAGTAAGCTGGACTCTGTTCGGACTCTGCAACGCCGAGTGGAAACTAGCCGTGGACGACGCTGTTGGTGGCGGAATGAGGTCTTCTGGATCCATCATTGAGGATCCATCGTAGCTGATATCCCCGGTCATAGATCGGCCAATAAACGAAACAGGTGTCCTCGGATTCGACAGCACCGGTGGAGGCGAGCCCACCGGCTCGTGTATTAGACTTCTCCGCCGCTCCAGGTATACAGCTCCCATGCCTTGCGAACCATTATTAAAAGATGGTGTGCGACTCAAAGCTTCCCGGCTCGGCTGTCGCGAAGGCCGATTGCTCCATCCAGGTCCCGTGAGACTATTCCGTCGCACCAGTTCAACGCTCTCAGATCTGGTCGGCGGACGGAAAGGTGTAGAGCATCCATCAAACGAGTTTAATCTTTCAGGAGGATCTGGTAAAACGGCGATGTTTCGTATCGAAGTCCTCGAGGTCCTTCTGCTCAGAGAAGTGGGTAAATATATAGGTATTTGGCTGGGAGACTCGCCGCCAACTTTCGGCTTGGAGAGACGGTTGTTAACTTTACGGCCCTTTTTGAGCGGAGAGGACGAAGGAGTCCGCTGCCACTGATTTTGGTGGTGGGGGTCGAGGGCGGAGTGATTGTTGCCCATTTTTGCGGGTGTCGATGTCGATGCGCCGCGAGGGCGGTCTTTGGGGTCGTAATAGGCGTGTTGATCGTGTTATCGTTGTTGACGGGGGCGTGTTTGTTGATGTTGTCGGAGTGTGTTGCCGTTGCCTGTGCTACCATCGGTCTACTCTGTTGTTGCACGCCCCTACTTTCCTCCCCACGTTAGAAAAATGGATGTTGACGACGAAGATGCTGAAGGGACAGTATGCATACCATCTGCAAAGAAAGAAGGGTCAAAGAGAGTCGAATGAGAGGTGTTCCAGATGTTGGTTCCAGAACGAATGAGGGGAATGAGCGAGTAATAATATAATGAAAAATAATAAGATAAGATGAGGTTGTTCGGTAAGGCTGACTGTCCTTAACGAATAACAATCTATTCAATAACAACCAAGGCACGACCTCCACGAGCACCACCCCGCATATAGAGACGTAGGAGATTTCAAAAACAACTCCCAAAACACAAATTCTCGGCAGCCTGGCGTGAGTGCGTCGTCGTGGACCCGCAGTCGCCCAATAGAAAATTTGGACGAGTGAGGAGTGCAGGTGGGCCTGTAACCGAATCGATCGTAAGTCCGTCCGCTTGGTTTGGTTGGAATGCCAATACGTCGCTAATTTTCCAAATGGAAGCTCCCTCCCTCTTATCGCCCAAGTGGACTCGGTAACTTATCGACAGGTAACGAATGAGGGAAGAAAGAGGAAGAAAAAACGAGAGAAGGGTTTAAAGGATCGATGGAAGGATATCCCGCACAAGACCTTTAATAACTGGAACGATGGCGGGTTTGCTATTACGAAAATTAAAACTACAAATCTGAGGAGGTGGAGAAAACCGCAGTCTGGAACCCTTAAACTAGGAGGTTTATGGAGCTGTATTCGCACCGGTTCACCTGAAAGTTGAAAAAATCCCAGTGGCTGAAGGAGGAAAGTTGAGGTATCGCAATATCCGGGAAGCTGGTTGAGACAGCAGAACCACCCGAACTCAAATTCGAATACGACCAGCTTATTACCCCGTTGCCACCAATAAATGGAAAGAGGCTAGAAATGATAAAATAGTAGGAAGGAGAAGAAGAGAATGAAGAACAGGTGATGTTGAAGAAAAGACAGCTTTGAGGTTTTAATAAAATCTAACCATCCCACACCCTCTATGACCCTCCCTTGCCTATCTATCCTTGCCGTCCCTTACTTTTCTACTTTTTAACAGGTGGGGAACGAACATCTCCCTCGATCCCGTGAATTCACAGAAAGTAAACGAAGAGCAAATCAGAAGCTCTTTCCTTACTCTTGCCTAAAGGAACAAGGGTCCCGCTATCTTCAAAGCTTCAAATGTGGGTCCCGGATTTTCGACCCCAACTCTCGAAGGCGTGAAAAATGAGAAAATCCTCACCAGCCACGAGATCGCACTTTGACGGGTGTTTGTTTGCGACATCCTGCATTGTGTCCCCTTGTCAAGCGGGACAAGACTTTGAGGACATGGGCCAACCCCAAAGGCACCAGGGGCCTCTGCAAATTCGAGCTTAGATTATTGGTTCCGGTTGCCCTTGACGATGCTCCTTCCAGCCACAGGGCATCTGATCAACCATCAAAATCGTGGCGACTGGGGAAGGCTAACGGAACCTCCCAAATATAATACGGGAGATCTTAATAGTATATTCAGTGGCGAAAGATTCGGAAATAGACACGAACCACACCTCCTCTTAAGATCTTCCCTTTTTGCCAGCCATTTCAACAAAAATAGGAGGATACGCATTGAGAAAATTTGAAAGAGGAAACGGAAACAATTAACAGGCGTTCTGCTATGAATCCGCCAATGTATTTTTTCGCCTTCGGTCCCTTTTATCTAATGATGGGAAAGTAAATCCGTCGTGGCGAAAAAGGAATAATTTACTAAAGAAAATACCATCCCACCGCGACGATACGGTGGACATTGGGACTGAAGAGAGTATCTCCATGCACGCACGATTACCGGAAAAGACGAGGAACTATACCTGTTTGTCGATTCGCGGACCATGACGCCACAGCGACATCACATGCTCATAAAAATGGACATCCATGGTCTTGTTTCCACCATGCTTTCCCAGATACATAGACCTACGGTGTGGCAGCTACATCTTTCGCCCTCCAGCAGTAAACGGGTATATCCTTGAAGCCTCTTGCTATTTTCAATTTTTGGTTAAAATTGTGAAGGCAATCCGAGGAACCTAAGTTCCTTAGTTTGTTTCCCGAGCGGACACGTTGTTGAAACGTTGAAACCCTGATATTGAACCAAACACCCATAGATCCATGGACTCCAAACGCTTAACATTTCTGAGGTCCCATGAGAAGATGGTATCGAAAATATACGCCGTGAAATAGAGGTAAACGTCGCATATATATAAATTTACAGCTACAATCCTACTTATCACAAAATCAACAATAGAGAAGAAAAGGAGAAGACGGCTCGTAAACGCATGAAAAACAAAGAGGGAAAAGAACGATCGCAAAAAAATAGTACTGTATACAAATTCCAAATACAAATATGTTTATGAAAATACGCAGCTATTCATTCAATCATATTTTCCACCACCTCCCCCACTCCCTCCAAAGTACCCATCTTTCTCCCCTCCGAACCATCCCTGTCCCCATCCACTCTCCTTGCCGGGATTCAATGTCAATCCAGCATGGTGTGTATACGATTTCTTTCCCTTTCCTTTCCTTACGTAGTATGCAACAGCGAGAACAGCGATGATAGTGAGGAATGTTAAAATTGGATGGCTTGTGCTCGAGTCCTTAGCCTTCATGAACGCTCTCTCAATTTGACCCACAGTGCTTTTGGCCTTCATCTTGTGAGGATTCTTAACGACATCCTTGATGACGTCGAGAATCGCGGTTCGTGAAGGAAGTATCGGATCTCCGTTGGCATTTTCGTCCCAATATAGCTTCTCGTCCTCCTCATTGATGATGACTCTGTTACCCATTTCCTTAACATCGATGTTGTAGGTTTGTTTCAACCATCGCTCCCAAAATATGCCATCAACCCAAGCGAATCCGACTTCCTTCCTCTTAGGCAGGATTATGGGCATCCCCTTGGCGTTCTTCAATGCTCGCTCGTCGCCTCGATCTTCCGCCTCATCAATCTTGTGCTGCTTTCTGTCCCTCAACTCTTGTCGTTCCACCTTTTCATCGCGTTGCTTATCCCCAATCCAGATGTTCGCCGCCTCCTTCAATTCCAGCTTGGCAGCTTTGAACTTCTCTTCTTTAGAACTGTCTAAGATTCCAAGCACTACTGTTTTCCCATTCATGATTTCATGCGAGTTTGTGGCTGACAGCTCTGGAACGGTGGGTAACCAAACCGTGCGCATCCACTCTACAATCTTAGTGGTATCCCTGATATCAGCTGGTGAGAGAGCTGGGTAGTAAGACGGTCTGTCGTCGCGTAAAACAACCAATTGGGGCCACGTTGTAATTCTGTATTTCCTCGCCAGGTGGTCCGAATTCGTCTTGTAAAGCGGTGCGTGTCCGATCAATGGCATGGTGACCCGGGAGAGAGCGTCAAAGTCTTCCGAAACGGTAGCGTGGTCGTAAAAGTATAAAAAGATGACTTCGTGCTTTTGCTGGATGACTTCAAAGTCGGCTGCGTCTCCGATTTCTTTAATTCCTGCGTTGGCGGCTTGTCGGGCCCAGGAAACTAGATCACCTAATCCGCGAAGACCCTTGTATTCTATTCTTTCGCCGCTTTGGAAAAAAAGGATCGTTGGGTACGCTGCCACTTTGACGTCCTTGCAGAGGCGGCGTTCGATCTCACAGTTGACTTCGCCAATGTTTAGAGTACCTTCCATTTCGATTCCAAGACTGTGCCATGCTGGAGCCATGGCCTGGCAATGAGAGCACCATGGAGCGAAGAACTTGACAAGCCAACCGTCAGACCCATCTAGGACCTTACTTTGGAAGTCGGCCATGTTCAAGTTGACGGATTTGCCCTTGGGATTTGGAAGTGGACCTTTCCTTGCTGGTGCTGCAGGTTTCTCTTTCACCGGTGCCTTTGTTTCCGGTGTTGGAAGCGGCAGTTTCTTGGTTGCGGTTTCACTTGTCGGGGTCGATTTCCTAGCGGCCATTATCTTATTATATTGCTCGAGGGTCGGTGGTGTCGGTAGATCGATCGATGCAGGTCGCGAACCAGGCTTGATTTCCTCCAAGTGCTTCTCCATAAACTCAGAGAGCAGCTCTATCGTATTCTTGCTGCCCTTGAATTGATCGATCTTTTTGCCATCCTTAAAAAGCCCAAACATAGGGTATGCCGAAACGCCATGATCGTTGCAAAGGTCGCCATGGGCTGCACAATCCACATTTGCGAAATGCCAATCATATGTTTCGGTGAAAGATGGCGGAGAATTCGGGTGCGGCGATGAAGCGGAGGCCGGGGAAGATTTGAGGTAGAATTCGTAAAGGGTTTGCCATACTGGTGCTGCGACGACACAGTGGCGACAATACGGCGAGAAGTGTTTTACGAACCTGACCGACGAAATGTCGCATTAGCATTTCTTGTCTTATATTTCCGCTACGATAGGGAATTTCTGGATATTTCGATAAGGGGAAGTGTAGATATGTAGCATACCAGTATCCATTCTTTGTCGTCTTGTCAAAGTTGTCCGGTGTTAGGTCTCTTAGGAATGGAACATTCGGATCTAATATCGACGTATCCCCGTCGGGAGCTACTTCTGGAGCACTAGCGGGAGCTGGTGATGCTGATGCAAAGTGTAGTATTCGGGGACTGAATGAAAATAGAAGCAGAGATGACCACCGCATGGTTGCGGATCAGCAGCGAGGACGGGGCTCGCGCGACACAAGCGACAGGAGTAGCAGCAGCACCTCGCAAGGATAACGGTATCGATGATCGAAGGATGGTAAGAATGGTGGTGATGGTTATTGTAAGGTCGACCGGGGATGCTTCTTCTCCTCGCGAGTATAAGAATAAAGGAATCCGGAGTAACGTGAATTGAGGTGGTTCAGCGAGGTTGAGAAAAGGCCCTCCGTCAGACGGCTTCTTCGACGGAGGTGGCGTTTGAATTGGTGTGAAAACCGTCCGCTGTTGCTTGAACGATTATGTATTATCAATCAACCCTGGTATCATATATTTAACTTTGCCCTCCCCTTTTTCCGCTGATACACAAACTAAAACAGCAAGGCGCTTCTTGAAATAAATAACAAGCTTGAGAACTTGTGGAGACGGGTAAAAGGGAGCAGCCGGAGGAGTTTATGGGACTATCATCACAAGCAGTAGCTCGGATTGAGAGACATCTTGAAAACTCCACTGTGGCATTTAGCTTGCATACCAAGTCGTCAAGCCCTTCTTTCGATGACATTAAACCCGCACCCGTCCGTCAATCAATCGCCCTGGCCTTGGCCGGCTCCATTTTTCCCCAGACGCGGTCTAGAACCCCGGTTTGACGACGACTTGGCTTGCTAACCAGCAGGCAGCGCAGGCACGACATGCGCTTGTGGGCGAGGCCGTGCTTCAGGCCTCGACTACGCATGTAAACGAGTCCACAGTCTCGATGCAAATCACACAGCCCTATAGGAAGGCGCTCGAAAATCCCATCGACGAAGAACGGAACGAGGCGATTCCTCGGAGAGTCCTTTGCGCACTTTTTTGGGCTCCCCTAGGAACCATTGGGGTCGATTACCGGCGCGCCCTTCTTCTTTCGCTTTCTCTTATTTTGTGACATTGGCATTAGCTATTAGCCGGCTGTACTTCCGGTCCGTTTTGATGAACTGCCCGGATTGAGAAGGTCTACTTCCAACGGTGCGTATAGGCACCCAGGCACGGGATCTGGAGCTCAACCCAGAACCATACTGCCGGTCGCGTGAAGTCGTATCGCCGCGTTCGGTACACGTAATGCCCTTGGAATTATATTTGAAAACCAACCCTCGAACTCTTGTGAAGCCGACGATGGGTTGTTCGTACTTCTCGATTGGCATGTGCACATGAATGCAGACACATGTATCCGAGCTGGTTTCAAATATTAGTATATCAAACAATTAAGATTACTTGAACACCGGGCGCAAGTTTCCTTTGACGATATCTAATATCAGCCTCAGATGAGGAGATTATACTGATGATCCAAATGCCATGTGGCATCTCCCGAATCCATCTCCACTGCAGTTCCAATCTCTCGTGCAGCTACTGATCAGCCGGGTTTAATTGCTTCCAACGGCGTTCGGTTACACAGTGCCAGGAATCCAGGAAGCCAGTGATGCGAAGATACCATACATTACATGCAATGCAGACCGTAGAATCCATAAACGGAGATACATGATGCATGGTTTATCAAGCTCCTCGCCTCAATTTTTTATTTCAATTCCCCCCTCCTAGACACACCTCTGGGGGACAAAGGAAAATACAAATCGCAACCAATAGCCCAGTAAACAAGTGGTATAACGCTCCCGTTGCACCGATGAGTCCTGTGGGGCGGTCTAGCTAATAAACATATAACGTTCACAAATCCGATTTCTGGTTTGTCCCGCATGTCCAAAGTGGATCTTTATGCATCATGTCAGATGCAATTAAATTCAAATGTTTGTGCACCCGGATTGAATTCTCCCGAGCTATTACGGAAAAAATGAGAACAATTTCGAATATTTCTATAGTATTGAATCTTGAAACTTACCGATTCGTGTTCTTTCTAGTTTATCAGTGCAGATATTTTACTTTCAAATCCGTGCTAGAAACTAGAATATTAGCCAGTCACAGCCGTCTTGGATTCCAACTCGACTCGACCCCGAAAACCCAAGGGTCGTTCATGTATCCAGACTTCATACTGCATAATCTTCCATCAGACAGAATTTGGATCCGAGACTCGTAGCCAAGGCCGGATATCGGCTCGATCAATACAAATGATAGCATCGACAGAGCTCCTTTCACCTTTATAATTATTACCACGCCGTTGAGGCCATAGGTTGACGCAAGCTCAAGGTCAGTAGTGTTTTAAAAACCTCACGTTGTATGTGGGGACCCAACCTGCATATAAGCTATCCTCAATATTACAGCATGGCCGTATATCCGGCGTATTATTGTATTACCTTACCGGGTCAACCGTCCATTATCAACCATATATCGTTTAAAACTGCCTATTGACAATATCTAAATCTCAAAAACGAATCTGAAATACGAAAAAGAAGAAGAGATCAAAAAAGCAAAAGAAAGGAATAGAGGCCTGATACTGTGCAATCGAAATACTTGCGATCACGCCTCTAAACCGCATCCAGCCATTCGAACCTTGCCGTTGAACTAGCTAGCTTAGAATTGACGTGCGGATTTCAAAATAAGGTATCCACAACCTCGAAAAGTGTTGCCATTTCGGATTCAACATCCCATACGAACGACGGTATAAATTTGGCGGTGCCTTGGTAGTTACGTATGATTTTCAAGTTTTTAATCACATTAAGTTGGTAATTACGAATTAGAAGATATTTGAAAAGGTTGGAGGAAGTAGTATTGTTCCATATAAACTGCTACCCTCGGAATGCACGATATCTCAGCGCTACTACTATAGTGTTTCTATAATTCCTTCTAACGACCAATTTGGTATCGGCACTCATTTACCCTCGTCATTCGCTCTTTATCTTTCAATATATATATTTTTATATAAATTTATTGTACGATCATTGCTTAACTTGTTGTCGACTTTAAAAATAAGACTTGACGACTAAAAAGATGCATATTTACCAAATTTTTACAGTGTTAGCCTTTACAAGGTAACCCCCAAGCCTATGCCATTTGCAGTCTATTATAATAGGCAATCATCAATACTCCCCTCAGGCTCTAACGTTTGAGTTCACATGACAGTGTAACCTTCACCAAACCTGTCCCAAAGCCCTGGGTTCTCGGTCACATGGAAGGAAAGTTTCCATATATCCACTGGGTCCAGGATAAGCCGAGCAATACAACAGCAGCTGCAGGAAACTCTACTGCGACGCAAGGAACTTCGGCGCAGCCGTTCAACTTCAATGTTCCACCGCCAGATGGATTCAGCGGCAACCGCAAGAGAGCTGCTGCGAGCAAGTTGTTATTTTATTAGATTAAGTGAGCGACTAGTATCGGCGACTCCAGTCATATTGACCACCAGCTCTCCAGTCTATTTTCTGGGCCAATTGATAAGCAGAGGGGAGTTTCAAGGGCAACTTGGATGGCACCGTGGGTCATTCTTCGATGATGCGTTTATATACTAGCTGCGGTCATGCATGAGCGCCTGATCCATTTAGATAATGTGGGAAATGTAGATTTTTAAAACTTAAAATATAAATAGAGGTTTGCTTGGTCGAGGTCATGAGATACCATGATTTTATACTGTATCCGTGCCAGAAATAGATTGTGTGTTCCTGCCTCCAAGAATCTTGGATCACTCACTGGTAGATTGAATTAACCACTATTATATCGGAGATATGTAGTCTCGCACCCAGACGTCTCAGAGATTGGTAGAGATATGAGAACTTTGACAGTATAGCTAGATACTAGCTTCACGATCTTGAAGATATCGAGATAACCAATAAGGTGACATATCTACATATCGTCTTGTGGATTCTACTATATACTGAGTATGCAAGACCCGCTTCTAGCTTTTAAATATACAAAACAGAAAATCAAACCGTAACGCTAGTTCTTCTCCCTTTCAAAATACGTCCATTGACCTTCCACTGGCTCTTCCATCAGCGGCTCCCATCTAAATATCAATTCAGAGTTAGTCCATGATAGTTTCGGCCGCCAATGACTTTTTTATGTGAAGACGACTTACGGTTTCGATTGGGTCATGACATCCACCAGTTTGTATTCATCATAAGCCTGCACAATAATTTCCTCGAGTAGACCTGATCCAATCTGCTGCTCAATTGCTTCTACCTGATCCGCTGTAAGATCGGGCTCTGGCGCTAGCCCTTCATAATCTGGTGCCTTCTTCTTATGCGTCTCCACCCACTTGTTGATCTTGGCCTTCTTGATTTCCTCAATTCTCCACTGCTCTAGCTCCACGAACGGATAATCGTCCGGTTGGCTATCTTCCCACTGTCCTGTCAACGCCAGAATCTCGTCCTTGGTTACGTCGACCTCCTCGACGCCCTCGTCGTATTTAGGCGGGGACTCGAGGCCTCGCCGTTCGCGTTCTTTGCACCATACGTCAAATCCCACGGGGATTTGCTCCTCGACAATACGTTTGCGGTGCTTCACAATGGCTTCTGTGGCGGTACGGTAGGCCGATTCTTCGGGTAGTTCGGACAGTTTCTTGAGGGTGGCATTGTATACGTTGAGAATTGTGGGACGAGGGTTGGGGTGAGTCGGGAGACCGGCGATACCAGTTGGATGGAAGGCGGCTAGACGGGGAGCACCGCCTTTTGTGGTAGTAGCGGCTGCCGCTCGTGCGACTTGGAAGAGACGGACGGCGGGTCTCATGATGGAAGAGTGGATGAGAGAGGCGGAGGGTCTAGACGTCTATATCCCCAGAGGAAGCGGACCTGTACCAAGGTTGACAGTTAGATCAATTGGCCCTCCGAGATACCATTGACAAGATGTAAGCCGATGCACTTGCCAGTAGGAGCGGTAGTTCGAGGTTCGATATCGGAGGAGGCTGTCATCCGCAATGACGTCCGCAATGCCTGTTGTCGTCGGTGGGTTCTGCTTAAATCGGGAAGCATCCAATTGGCTGGCCAAAACATCTCGGCGGGCAGTCCTCACAACACAAACCGACGTCAACTCCCAACTTTCCTGCCTTCCTTCGAAACACCAGCCAAACACAACGATCACGAGGAGGATGAGACGGTGAACACTACCTCCACTCAATAGATCACTTGGAAGCCGAAGGATGCCACCGTCTCACCTTCGCCTTCTCCATCCGAGGGGCGTTCTCACGACCAATGGCCCCATCTCGGCCTTCAGGCGTCCATCGCCTGTTATCGCTCTCCGAAGGGCGTACGCTACCCAGAAACCGGCCAGCCCATTGTCTACAACAGCAACGGTTGTGAAGTCTACTGTTGCTGTTTCTGCACTCTTTCTTTTCGGCTACTACTTCACGGACTCGAGAGCGGCTATCCATCGATATGTCGCTGTCCCTGGTATACGTGTTATCACACCGGATGCCGAAGACGCACATGCCTTCGGCTTAAAAATCCTACGGGTGCTTTGGGACTTCGGCCTGCACCCACGAGATAGGCTGGGACTACGAGAAGAGGACGATAAGGAGCCTTTCCTTGAAACATATGTACGGACACAATCGTCGCTTTATATGTAAACCAAAGCAGTTGAAAGACCATCGCTCACGAACAAAGTAGGTCTGGGACAAGCGAATCGTAAACCCGATCTACATATCCGCCGGTCTCGATAAGAATGCCGAAGCCGTGGATGCTTTATTCGCCCTCGGTCCTTCAATCGTCGAAGTCGGCTGCGTCACCCCGTTCCCACAGACTGGGAACCCGCGTCCTCGCGTTTTCCGCCTCGTGCCCGATAAAGCCCTTATCAATCGTTATGGCTTCAATTCTCTAGGCTCAGACTATGTTGCTCGCAAGCTTCGCGAGCGGGTGGTGAGATATGCGAATGACCACAATATGACAGAGCAGCAGGTCCTCGACACGCTACCCGCTAGTTTGTACGATGGAAAGTTGCTCGCCGTTCAGATTGGAAAGAACAAGTCTGTTAGCGAGGACGATATCGAGGGTGTCAAGGCAGCGTATATTTCGGGTGTTAAATCCCTGGGATTGTATGCCGATGTTCTTGTGGTCAACGTATCGAGCCCGAACACACCTGGTTTACGAAAGCTACAGTCAGGCGACAGGCTTTCGGATCTCCTCACTGCTGTTGTAGCAGAAGCTAAACGACTACCGAAGAAGGATAAACCGAGAGTGGTCGTCAAAATTTCACCAGATGAAAGCTCGAAGGAACAAGTAGAAGATATCACATCTGCGATCAAGAAATCGGGTATCGATGGCGTGATCGTTGCAAACACTACGTTAAGAAGACCGGACACCTTGGTATCTCCGCCACATCTGGTTCATGAAGCTGGTGGACTCTCTGGGCCTGAGCTGTTTGACCCGATGCGTCTATTAGTTAGAGAGTATAGACGACGGTTACCACGTGATAAAGAAATATGGGCGAGTGGTGGGGTATCGACGGGTCAGAATGCGTTGGATGTTCTGACAGAAGGTGCTGGCGTTGTGGGTGTATATACTGCCATTGTGTATGGCGGGGTGGGCACCATCGGTAGAATAAAGGAGGAAATTCGGGGAATCGTTCGGAAGACAGTTGAGGCTCGGAATAGTCGCAAATAGATAAAAGTTTCAATTGCATGGGAAAACATTGAGCATTTCTTTTCATGTATATAGCGGAAGTCGTATGGAAGATATATATCATTTCAATTTTATCAAATTACGCTTACACCCCGTTTGTCCATATTCTGCAGCTAGTGAATGTACCCAAGAAACCTTACGCCTTATAGCCTTCTAAAGGAACGGTGTCAACGAACAAAATGTCAGTCATTCCAGGTGGGTACCTCTCCCCGATTAGCTCGCAATCCTGAGCCGCCTTCTCAATCTCTTTCTTCTCTTCCTCAGTCAAGGTAACCTTCACCCCGCCAAAATTCTCCTTCAATCCTTCAAGCCTGGTTGTTCCAGGAATGGGCAAGACGTCATCGCCACGGCTCAAAACCCACGCCAATGTCAACTGAGCATTTGTTACGCCTTTCTTCTGCGCGATTCGGTCAATGTGGTGCACCAATTCGAGGTTCTTGTGGAAATTCTCCTTGGAAAATCGAGGAGAGTAGCTTCGGAAATCGCCGGGCTCAAAGTCATCCGGGGAGCGGTAACGACCTGTCAGGAAACCACGACCGAGAGGGCTATACGCTACTGTAGCGATACCTAACTCACGGCAGGTATTGAGAATGTCTCGCTCCGGCTCTTCAATGTCAAGAGCGAAGGGCGAGTACTCCATTTGAACGGCAGCAAGTGGTTCAACCGCGTGCGCGCGACGGATGGTCGCCGCTCCAACCTCAGAAATGCCGATATGGCGGATTTTGCCTGCTTGCTTGAGCTCTTTTAGGACTTCCATGGCAATTTCGATAGGTTGGTCCTTTTGAACTCTGTGACAACTGGATGAGTATATAAAAATCAAATCCATAGGGGAAAGAGCGACTCACCGGTGGATATAATATAGATCGATATAGTCAGTGCCCAATCTCTGGAGACTGCGTTCGATAGCAGCTCGAATGTATTCAGGTTCGTTCCTAGTTCCGAATACGCCCTTGGCAGGATCGATGGGAGAAATTGCGAACTTTGTGGCCAGGAATATCTTTTCTCGAAGTCCTGGATTCAGCTTGAACCATCTCCCTAGGAGGTCTTCGCTGTCACCGTAGATGTCACTAGTGTCGATCTGGATTTACAGAAGGTTATGTTAGAGAATTCCATCAATGCCTTGGGAAGTATGGACTTGAATTGCCCTGGCACCGTTCAGACTTACAAAGTAACACCCGCTCGCAATCACCTCATCCAGAACTTTCAAGCGGTGCTCATCTGGCTTTGCGTCACCGTACCCGATAGACAGGCCTATAAAGAACGATATGTAAATTATGGGTTAGA
This sequence comes from Orbilia ellipsospora, assembly GCA_036971675.1. NCBI lineage: Eukaryota > Fungi > Ascomycota > Orbiliomycetes > Orbiliales > Orbiliaceae > Orbilia > Orbilia ellipsospora. The sequence continues at coordinate 1,260,569 of JAVHJO010000014.1, forward strand.
ATTGATGTTGCATCTTAAACAGTAACACCATATGTAGCTACTTATATAGCTTATATAGACGTATACACTGCTAGCGTTGATCTACTCTTACCCATTGCACCATATCCCATTAGAGATACTTCAGGGCCATTCTTGCCCAATTTGCGGGTAGGCAATGGAGTTCCATAAGTAACCATACTGAGGATTGAGTGGGTGATGAATTGCTAGATAGCTCTTGCAAGTAGTGATGTTTTGTTGAATGGGCTTGAATTGAAATTGAAATTGAAATTGATTGATTTGTTAACTGAGATTGCTATGATTTATTCGATGCTGGAGAAATCGATTCCAGTCCGACAACGATAAGGAGCCGCCTTTATATACTTTTCTTGACATGGCTTCGATGCATTGAACGGCTAGCTATCCATCCGGCAGCTAGCTTCTGGACGGAGAGAAACTATGATTGAGCTTTGCTCGCCAATATTGCCTCGTATACTCGTGAACACTACAGTTTTGGCTTGGACTCGGAGGGAAGGGCGAAAATTAGTCCATGATAGAATGGTCTCGAAACCCGCAGTTGGTCAAATTCCTGACTCGTGAAGCTCAGTATACCCCGCTGGAAACAAGTTGCCGCATAAATGCGTGAAGGTTGTGTTGATATGTGGGCGTAATCCAAGCCAGCCAGGGTGTAAGCCATTTTTCAGTGCTAAGTTCTAAATTGGCTTCATTGATCGCGGTTGCTTTGGGTTATATGCTCCTGGATGACAAAGCTCGGGGATAACTTTAGTTCCGTCAAGTTGAGTGCGGTCTTGGCAGATTTGGCTTATACCCCTGTCAGTAAGCAAAACACAGTTTGAACCCAATGAGCTAAGTTCACCGGCTCGATCGAATGAATGTGCTTGTTCGCCATGGCACGAGTACTTCGAGGAGCTCGTACGAATTTCAAAATTATTATTATATATCTCACATTCAAAAGTGAAACCAATACTATCACTTATATCCGTGGTTCCAAGTAACGGAATCTATAACTTCCACCTGCGCATGCAACAGCTCCTAGACAGCGATACACAATTTGTGAGGAGAAGTGAATGCTTCGAGTCACCAAAGACCCGATATATTAACTAACTCTTGCTACGATAATTTAACAAATATTCATACGACAAGTATATAATATGAAAACACTAACAAACTCGCTAATAATACGACGTCAAGAAACTGAAAATTTCATCCAAACCCGAATAAACCCCAATCAACTAAATTAAAATAAAATATTTAGAGATATCATCCTCCACGTCGACCTCTCCTTATGACTCCAATACTTATGCATAGCCTTCCCATTACCGCCGTTATTCACGGCATTCCTTACATTGAGTAACCCGGTGCACGCCTCACCAGCCCCAGCTCCGGCTTCTCGCCACTCCCACCCCGCTTCCATGATATCACCCAACCCTGCCAAAGCACTTTCGCTCCCCGGAATGTCCGGCAGCAAAAAGTATTCTACTTTTGAGGTTATATCACCTAGGAACCCATGGTAAGACACAAGGCTCTTCTCGGGATTTCTCGGACTGGAATCGAAATTTGAAACGACAATGTGGAAGATAAAGGTGCCAATGGGGAGCGGCGACGGGATCCCGAGACTCTCAGTGGACGAATGGCTGGTCTTGGGGCGACGAGGCGATGTTACTGATGCTGAGAATATACCGGGAGGATTTGGTGCCGAAGTAGGATTGAATGCAGCTTCAAGCCTCTTCTGTGCCTTCGCACGAGCAGTGGGAAGGTGTCGGGTTAGTTCTTCTGCATCGATAGAACGCGTGGGTGACATTGGAACCGTCGCGGCAGTTGATGAGCTTGACCGCGAACGATGGTGACGGCTGCTACTGCTGCTGCGGCTTCTGCTGTGCGGCGTTGATGGGCCATAGCCACTGGCTGCTTGCTTGGTTTTCTGTGGTGTCTGTCGGACTATCAGGGAGCGGAACTTATCGCCTGGTAACTCGATTTTCTCGCGGGGTCGGCAAACAGCCTGTAAGACGCCCTTGTTGTCACATGGCGCGCGCAGGTATTGGAGATTCGGGAAGCCACCATCTACGATGCTGTTCGCGATGTGTGTTTCAGCAGTGCTAGTGTTAAGACAATCCCAGTGAAGGAATCTGAGAGATCGAGAAGCGAGGAGAGGCCTAAGAAACAGAGTATCCGTCTCGTCAATTTCGGGAGAATTTTCCTGCAACAAAGTAAACTTGTCGAGCTTGGTGAGATTGGCGAAGATTTTGATAACAAGGAGGAGTGAGCGGATGTCAAGGTTGATAAGTGAAAGCTTATGGAGGGGATTATGCGGAGACGAGAAGTAGTGTGACAGGCTTTTGTCCGAGATACCGGGAAGACACTCAAGGCGGAGGCTAGTGAGTGATTTAGGAAGGTACCAGAGAACCTCATCGGTAAATTGGTAGTAGGCAAAATGCGAGGCATAGAGAGATGTGAGATTTGGGACATATTGGAACATTGTCATGAAGTCTTGAGGAAGAAGCGACGACACTGTGTTCATGCCATGCAGAATAAGCGTTTCCAGATTCTGCCACTGAGCATGATACGAAAGGAATCGCTGGATATGCTGTTGCGGTAACGGTTCGACTTCCTGGCGGAATACACCATTTTCATCAATGTATCCAATGTCGTCAGGAGACGGCTCAAACTGTTGCTCGCCAACTAGCAGCCAAACATGTTCCTTTAATCGTTTCCTTGTACTTAGCGCCTGCCATAGTCTATCCGAGCCTCTTCGCCATTCCTGATCCTTCGGGTTCCCCGGAACATCTATCCCCATACCGAATTCAAAGGTTGGGTAAAAGCCAACGAGCTTCTCGAGGTTCGGACAGCACATCACCACGGCCGCTGCTAGGGAGTGAATATTTGCGACGTCCGGCCCAGGTAGGCTCAGGTCATAGGCGGGAAGTTTAAGCTCGATGACCAGCTCGGCGAGATCCGGTCGACTTCGTAATGTGCGACATAGCAGATTTACCCGTGCACCGTATTTAACCCCTGTGTTCTTTTTGCTGCCAAAGTAGAATTTCGCTTGTTCGGAGTCGGGACCGTGCAATCGTATTTTGGAGTACCTGCAAAGAATAGAGTCTATTAGTATAATTTCTAAACATCGAAATACTAGGGATAGTATCTACATACAATAGCCATAAAGCTCCCTTCGAGAACCTTTTGCTTACGAGAGCCAGGGAGCAAAGATCTCGCATAAAGCATGTGTCGCATGGTGCTCCACTGAGACCACTCCCATGAACTTCGTGCGCCGCGCCTGGCTTACGCCCATGAATAACCCTTAACTCTTTTGCGATCTTTGTGAACACAATATTAGGTATCGGCGGCCGCGCATAGCTCGCGTAGGAGTGGCCTTTGACTTTTATCGACGCAGCGGATTCTTTTGACGAATTCGAACTCGGCGCAGGTGAGATGTTTCCGCTCTCTGAAAAGTAGGCTCGAGTTGCGGAGCCCGGTGTCGATGGGGGTGTTACTGGCGAGCGGTCTTTGTTCCCACCACCAAAGAAGCCTCGTAGAGATGTTTTTGATTTCTGCTTTTGCAAAACCAAAGGTGCCGGCACGGCGGTTGCTGTTCTTGCAGTCATGCCTTGTTCTGTCGGAACGTTTCTAACGGCTTGGGTTTTGTAGTTCCCCACAATCCAGCAGCGCCCTTGTCAAAATAGGAGATGGTGGAGTTTCGGACAGCGTAAACTTGGACTGAAGGCGAGGAAGACAGGCAATAAAATCAGGATCGCCGAAATGTTGTTTGGAGAAGTTCGAGGGTGAAAGACGGCGGCGTGTATCGATTAAAGCGATAGAGGCGAGAGAATAGCGAGCATCCCTTCTTTTATTTAAAAATACGAGAGGTAATTATAAGATTAGCCCATGGATTGCTTCGATTCTTCAAGCGCCAGTGGTTCGAGCCTGTTTTTGAAACCTCCTTGCAATTGCATTCCGAGCACTAGTGTGTCTCTCCTCAGGAGCGTTTCGCCGTAGCAATGAGTAGCCTGTTATGGCGCTCACAGATTTAGTAGCGGCTTTGACAGTTGCGCCTTCGGAAAGGGCCACCTTTTGCGCAATGGTTTGCCTTGAGGCTGATATTTGTCGACGGCTTGGAAAATAGGTCGCCAGCGAACCTATTGAGCCTTATTACAAAAGTGTAGTTCCGGCATCGAAAATATCTCCTATGCGATATTGCAGCACTTTGCGCACAATATCGGCCCCTGGAGGTTGGCTTCCGCTTCTCCGTCCCCCTGATTACTCGTAAAATTAGCTGACAAGACCAGAGAGGAACCGAATACGGTGCTCGAATCCAGGGCTCTTTGACGACCAACCCTTGTCAAAGCATGCCAGCCGTGAGGGGAAATATTTTTTTGAGCCCCTGTCAGAGCTATCCTCCACGCGCAACACAGGAACATTAAACCGGAAGGCGTGCACGCATGGCGCACAGTAGCGAACATGCTAGCGTTCAGACATCAGACCAGACGGAGGTTTTTAACGGCTTTTTAGTTTCTCCATTCGAACATTTGTGCGACTCGGTGACGAATGTATTCGCTGATATGAATCATGTCGTTTTAGAATTGAGATATACCAGAATGCTGGATCCGATAAAAAATCTTTCCGAGCGAAACATGAGACATGTATTTGCGCCTCGACCGATCGAGAATTCAAGGTCTAGGCGAATTTAGATCGATTGTGGAGAATGTTGCATTTTGAAGGTCGGAAATGCGTTGACCAATATCAAGGATGTCAAGCGATCATTCCTCGTTCAAAGTATGCATCTAGATATCCGTCATGGTTCGTAGATGCTAAATTACTAAATGCGTCATTAGTAATGCTTCCTGGTCGTGCCATGATATCATACTAAGGTTGAGAAGGTTGAGATACCTATGAGATATTCAATAAGGCTATTCAGGATTTCGAAAATATCCAAATATATCTCCAGAAACAGTCCCGCTAGCCTATTCCCAACCCTTTGTAACACTTGGAGAACTAGAACTAGGTCGGCGAAGATATTCTTGTGAATCAGTTTTTAGAACCCCACTTTGAAGTGTTCAGTAGGGGGACAGGGTTCTGCAGCACCCAGCCTTCCTCTTGCCTTTACGTCTATCTAAAGATTGCAAAGGCATTCAAAGGGCCGACGAGGTAGCTGTAACCTCAAATTCAAGACGTGCAAGACGCGGAGGGTTCCGAAACAAAGTCATTCCGTCGCTTGATCATCTTTCTAATCCCGTGGCAATAAAACTTGGAGCGAAGTCTATCCTACGGCTTTTATCAAGTTATTATGACACAGATAGTTGGACTCCCCTTACGCTAATTCAACAAGAACGAACTTGAAGAGATCAAAAATCAAGACGTGTTGATTGCCGAAAATTGAATTCGTGAATTGGGCAGATCATAAGCTTAGATGGTACGAACAGTCGGTATCTATTGTTCGATCGGGTATTTGTAAAAGTCCTGCCAAACCACTATTCGTAATGCAATACATGGCTCTCTCGAAGAAGATAGTAAATATTTCTATGTATCCAAGGAAAACAAAAGTTTCGGAAGACCGCTTTCAAATTCTTTTATTATTTAGAAATATTAGAATTTAGAAGCCACAATTGGTTTGATCAATTCATTTGGGTTCAAGCACTACGTAACAGCCTCCTAGCTAAGATATTCCATGTCGGTAAGAAACAACTAAAGGTGATATATATCTCCCTATCGACCGAGACGACCCTTACCCGCAGCATTTAGCTTTCGAACTCCGGCGCAAGGATTCTAGTATCCATATTATGTGTATCTAGGTTGACCAATTGCAACCTTGGGATTAGGCAGAAAGGAGAGCAGGGAATCAAAGCTCCGTAAAGCGCTGTCTTGAAGCTGCAGAAATGGAAACAAAGTCCCAAGCTCAATTGTATATCGATCCGAGTAGCTGTAGCTCTTTCGTTACTATTGATATCATAACTGAGAAGCTATAAATGAGTTTTTGAATCAACGATCCAATTTTATGTCCAAATCTATCCAATAATACCAGTCTCCCTATAATTAAGTGCTTTCATTGATCTCATATTTCATACTTCTTTTCATTATCATTTCTCTAAAGCTCAATCAAATCTGGTCTCAATTATTAGAGCGCCGAAAGGCTTTTAAAAGGGATTATTTTCGAGACCAACAAAATCCTAAAAACCTTGGATTTTTGCAAAGCTCTTCAATGCTGTATGTACCATGAGACTCTCGTCGATCAAGATAAAATCGAAGTAGTAAGGCTAACAACAAAATGAGAAGGAATGCGCGTATTTGGGTCTCCGAAATATGTCTAGAATGAGTTTAGGCATAATGGAAGAAGAAAATCTAGTATAAAATATGCCCTGATAAGAGCATAAACTGTCGGTGGCGTCTATCCGTACAAGCATGCGGGTGTTTTCAGGTGGTGATTGCGACGGTATACAGAAAAATATTACAGTATAAGCATAGTCTAGCATATAAATACCCAATCTTTCTCATGAACATTCCACATCGCTCCCTGCTAACCTCCAATCTCCGTTCGATATGATAGGATCTGCATAAGGGCGGGCTATTGTTATCCCTAAAATTATGCATTCGCAGCGCATCCCAGTCTTGAGACTGCATTATTATCTCTTCGTTTTTTTTTTTTGAGCGCAAGATCAAGAAGCTTAATGCGAATACTAATATCCATCAAATGCTAATCTCTATAAAACCATGTAATTATATATTTGTAAATTGACTCAGCTACTTCTGTAAATCGCTCTAACTATTCCCCTTTTATATCCCCAAGCTCTTGCACGATATGAGCGTGCTCTACTACTAGTGACCTAACCAATCAATTAGGATACTAATTTAGAAAGTTAGGTAGCTTGATGATAGCACGAAAGAATAGCCGTTGAATTTGTAAGTTTGATCAAATAGGAAGCACTTTGTCTCGTTAACTAGCCTCAACGCTCGATTAGTAACACTATCGCATATACAACCTACTACTACCTTTGCCTATTTCATGGTAATCATTTAGGTAAATAGTTCAAACTGATCAGCTGATGTCTACGAATGGGAGCTGCAAAAATTTTCGATGTAATAGTCATTACGGAGAAGTAGGATTTCCAATTTTAAAAGGTGCCCGTTCTTTACATCAAATCCCAGGACAATATTAGACCCTTTCTAACTTGAGAAAGAGAAAATCGGGGAAGTCGTTTCGCGAAGGTCATACGGTACTGAGTGATATCATGATCGATCTCAATATCTTGCTTCAGGTAGGTCCCACTTAGGCCATGATAGTAGAGCCGACTCGTGAGACGACTGTTCGGTTCGACATCTTGATAAGGTAGAATTCTGCGAGTGCGAATCATAGGGGATCTGAGAACTAAGACAGATTTACAAAGACATTTAACAGATCAATGCTACATAAAACCATGCTTGGGAGATACGATGTTGAAGGAAGGACGAAAGGAAGGGTTCAGCAAACCATATCAACCTCGAGGCTAGCGCCAGGGCATATGCACGTCAGGCCTTTTTTCTTGCAGCTACCACAAAGTGTTGATCATAACCACGCAGAGGCGTTCGCTTGAGATATGAAAATTACTCGCAGAAATGTACGCGCACGAGAACATGCAATTGAAGCTTCTTAAACAAGGTACAAGAAAGGAAAGAGAGAAATTTCAACAATACATCCTCAAAGTCGCTGCTGCGCTGTTTATCTTACTTGGATGGTTGCCTGTTCTTAATAGTTGTTATCGCGGTATCGGTATCGGTTTTTGTATTACGTAGGAGAATTGTATTAAATTGGCTTCAAAAACGTCGAGAACGGGTGTTAAAACTTGTGTTATTTGCCTTTGAATTCCTGAACTCTGATTATTTTGTTGGTTTGATATCGTTCTCGGTGCCCACAAGGGACATTGCGACATGACAATAACATTAAAACTTAACTTGGAGAACGGATCAGTTATTATAGTTGCACTGAGTATTGCTATCAACAGAATACAGGGGTATATCTCACATATTTCATTTTTCGAAACCAACGTTCCTTAGAAATAACCCCACATGCTTCTGGACTTTGGCCGTTGGGGGTTACGCTCCATACTAGATTCCAAACAAGCCACAGTTCGCAGTTAGCCTCGTTGTTGGACAAGTCAACAAAGGAGGGGAAGCTTCAAGGGAAAAGAAAAACTCGAGTCATCCGTCATTATATCCTTACTAATTTGCGCTCGTTATCATTCTGTCGGTCTCTACGAAGTCCTGCGTCTTGATTATCTGAAGCCATATCGATCGAACCCTGTTTGTATCGTCCTCCCCAGCTGCATACTCGAAATTGCCCTGGAACCAATCAAGCATCGGCCAGGCCTCGGGCTTGCAGGGCATCCTTGCGGGAAAAAAAGGGACACCGAGCAAGGGTGCCAAAGCTCCAGGCACAAGGCCTCGTTCGTTTACTTTGTATATATTATACCAGCAGCCGGATATTTTGGTATCGGCGAACGAGATGAAACCTACAGTGACGGCGAATGAAGCGATTCTTTTTGGTAGAGCGGGGCTTCGTTCGTCGAGGTTCGGATGTTTAAGCGCCCCGGTTGAAATGATCGCCCGGTGAATGCTTCCGAGATCTATGGAAGATGGTAACGAAAGATATCTACGAACCTTTGCTCGGGTTTCGTCAAGCAATTTAATGGTACCTTGGAGCGGCCGCCGAAAAATCAAAACAATACAACCAGCCTGACGAAGATAAAATTGTACCTGATAAAAGATAGCCTATTTTGCCCTGACATCACATGGGGCAAAAATATTTTGGATGCAGGTGACAAGTTGCAAATTCATGCTTGTTTTCTCCGCGCCTGACTGGTGGTGTCCAGATACGGATTCGTGCAGGTCCTGTCGAGCTACCAAGAAGTGCTTGGTCGGATCCGCTAGCTAGAAAACTGGGCAGTCTGACAACCTCGCCAGAAGTATTTTTCAGCATCTTGAAATGGTCTGGGCCGTTCTTAAATTACCAGAAGACTGGAATCATTAATGATGATTTATCGATATAAGAGCCCCCATCAGTCGCGGCGATGGGGTGAAACTCCATCCTGCCTCTTTTCCCTATCCTATTCCAAATTTTCTGGCGTGATAAGTTCTATTATCGTGCATCATCCTCTCTATTTTGAATATAGACGTACCCAGGATCTTGCAGATTTCGAACGACCAACACCGGTGCAGTTATCTTGTTTAAAGAACGAACAATAGACGGGATGAAGTGGCTTGAAGCTAACCCTGCTCGCCGTCCCCCCCTCAAACATTCGCCTGAAAATTGCAAGGACAAGCGGCGCAATCCGAGGAATCCAAGCAAGAAACCCTATCGCTAGCCGTCCAATTAAAACAGCGAGGTTCACATTTTGTGTTGGCCGTGGGGGTGAACACAGAGTGCCAGGGCCGGGATTCAATATCCAGAGATAACAGAAGTGCGTCTTAAAAATGGAATCCCAACAAGATGATCTTGATTTCTCCACGGACCACCTCAGAATGGCTTAATTTCAGGGGTATCTCGAGAATCTATCGCACTCGGCGGAGCTAATCAGGCTTCTGACACTGCGCTTCCGCAAAGTGGGGCCAAATTACTCGTCCATGTCTCCGGTGTCTTGAGCCATGGACTTGCCCGAACATGGGCTTTCAGCATGACGCCTTGTTCTCATGGTCTTGTTACACAGCCCGTGGTCCAGTTTTCCTCTTGATCCCGCGGAAATTGGAAATAGATAGGCGAGGTGGACTTCGGTTTCTTTGGATCTGATTGATCCGGGTGGGTAATCCTGCCCCATTACTTTTCACGACGTCCATTCCTTGTCTTATCGTTCTAAATTTGAGTGGCATGAATATAAGAAGAGTATCTTAAATAAAGCCACAGAGAACAACTCGACATGGGTATAGCATGGATCACGACTGTAAATGTCTGGAAGCAAAAGGCAGGTTCGAAGTTTCAGACTAGTTGCGTCTTCAGTAGTCAGCAAATCGTCGCCTGATATAAAAAATCTCTTGGGAGGGAACAATCCTCTAGATTTTGCCTGCTTTTGGTTCGTTGTGAACTACAGGGTGAGCACTTTAGTAGGTGAATGGTCAACGACAGGCCCCCGCGCCTAGCATGACATCGTATCGATTTTCTTTTGTTTTTTTAAAGATACTTCTCTTCCCAGGTGGAGAAGTTTCGGAATCCAATGCATATGCAACAGGCTAGTTAGCCTAGCATGCAAGATTTGTTTCTTAATTTTCGTCTCAATGCAACAGAGCCTTGGCTCTCTCGTCAAGTTCGTGCCTTCGGCTTTTGAGCCTTCAATATCGTGTTATCTGATCAGATGCCAATACGATTTCTGGTCAAATTCGAAGCAAATTAGTTGCAATATACAAGTACGCCGTTCATTGCCCAGTGACCCACAAGCTCCTGTTGCCCCCCCAAAGTGACCAAGAGCCGGTTTAAAACATCAAAAGTGGATATATTTAAATATACAGCAGATACGAAACTGGGAAACCTACCCGGCCGAAACTAAAAAGTCAAATGGGATTTGTGCCGTGCTTCCCGCTCGAAGCTTGCGAGAGATATCATTTTTGGAATTTCCTTTGCTCAGGTGGCCAAAGCTTATCCAATCTGCTGGATTTCGCGAAATGGGAAAAGGGAATTTATGCTCCAGGGTATCTATCCTCTTTGAAAGGACCCGCATGAGGAGGAGGGGGGGAAGTTAGGTTCCCCCCCAATACCTCGAACTTTATAAAAGGACTTTAGGAGAATATTTACGTAAAATCTTTGAGAATTTACGTCAAAACTTCACACTCACTTTCACCTTTTCAGTCAAATCCAGCCTTTTTGGCTGTTTGCATTGCATTTTCCTTGCATCGTAATATCGAAGGAATAAGATCTCCGCAGCCTTTCCGCATCCACGTGCGCTGTGCTCAATAGTAAGTCTTGCTTTATGGGATCCCTTTCGACGTCGAAACATCCCCATCGATCGACCGATCCCTAATTTAGTAATTGTTATCTAATGAAAACCCTAAGTTTAGAATTCCTGACGATCGCGACACTAAGCGTGTGCCGTCGTTTACAGAGGTCTTTTGCATTGGTATTATTTTGGCGATGCAAATCGAGCTATGAGGCTTCCTGACCTGCTCGACAGGAGATCTGGCGCGCTTGCGGCGCCTGCAACCGCATGGGGTGACTTGGTACTCAACCAAGTGCTCTTCGCGGTTGCGCTGGCGTCGGCTCTGGGAGCTGGGTTTGTGATGCTGAGTTATACTGTAGGTCTTCGATATGTTAAATATTCGGGTAGCGAGTATACTGACGAGAAATTGTTTTTAAAATGGCTAGTTTATCAAAGAATTACGCTCATACCGTCATCAACTCATCTTGGGTCTGGCGATTTCAGATTTCTTCATGGCTATAAATTTTTTATGGGCATCCGGGATACATGTGGCTGGTGGCGATCTAGCGCTACCGAAAAACAATACCACATGCAATGTGAACGGATTTTTAACACAATTATTTGTCGTGCAGAGTACGTTACCTTCGATACGGAGCATCGGGATTGAACTATCGCTAATCATTAACCCAATATTTTTCAGCGGACTGGTGGATTCTTGTTATCGTAAGTTTCTCCTCTCGCATATTCTCGAAAGACTCCTAACCATCTTATAATAGGCGATTGCTACCTACATCATCCTCGGAAACTTCAAAGCTGCTTCTCAATACATACAATCTAATATCTGGATCCCATGGTTGCCACCATGGATCATGTCAATTATCATCGCCCTCGTTTGCCAATTAGCTTTAGGATATGGCTATATCGGTATGTTAAGACAACACCACCGCAATACCCCTTCCGGGGATGTATCAACATCGAAGAACGCAACTAATACAAGGATGATTTAAATAACAGGGGGGTGGTGCTGGATAACAAGCGATTTAAACCGTCTTCTCATCAACTTTATCCCGCGATGGGCGATCGTTATCGCTATCGCGCTAATTTACGCACGCCTTTACATGATTGTGCGCAAAGCCCGTAAGTGGGACATGGAAGACCGAAACCCAACCCCAAGCGACGAAATGGCCGATACCTCTGTAATTCTAGTATCGATTAAACAGAAGCGAGACACTATTGGACAAACTGCGAAGGATTCGCAACCGTACGATAGCGGTGGAGATTTGTCCAGTTATAGCCGAGAGCGAGACCGGGATCGGGATGAGATTATTCGGAGTGCGAATCTGTCAAGATCACACGGACAAACGCAGCCGTTGAATGTGGCGCAGTTGAAGCGGATTGCGAAGAAGATGATGGTGTATCCTGTCGCTTATGCTATTATTTGGGCTTGTCCGACGGCGATAAGGATATATCAGGGGGTGACGGGGGAGAGGGCGCCTTTGTGGGTTACAATTATCGATAAGAGCTGTAAGTTTCTCATTTACAAGAACTAAAGGATGTATAGATTGGTTATTTGCATGGTACTAATGTTAAACCAATCGTTTAGGCATTGTTGTCCAAGGTTTGGTCGATGCTGTTGTTTATGGTGAGTTTAATTATCCTCGATTGCGCAACGGAACTGGCCTTCTTCGTACCGGTATTGTTGGAGAACGGTTAATCGTGCGTTGTATGTGTTATTGCTGGCTAACGTTGTGTAATATGCAGGTTTGAACGAGCGAGCATGGCAAGGATGGCGGGATCACATCCAGCGGGTAATTGACAAGAACAAAGCAGGGAAGATAATCGGATGATTATATGATTCCGATCTGGTTTTTTGTTCTCGTTTTATTTCTTTTATTTCATATCAATCCTTAATAAACTACTCAAAATAATTAATGAAGTCGGAGTATAGCACCGATACATCTTCGCACCTCGGTCCGTCTGATCATAATATATTAACAACATCATTGGATGGTCTATTCTCGTTGTGGGTAATCAAATACCGGTATCTACCGGTTTTCTTATCCGGTATTTTATTTTGTTAGCGGCAAGTTAGCATGTTGATAGATATCCAGCTTGGTCATGGTTGCAGAAATCATGTTGTGTAGAGGCCGTATTGGTGGGCGGAACTAATATATGCAATGTACATTAGAGAGAAATATTTATCATTTATTAAATTTACGAGATTACAAGATGAAATGATACCATCGGAAGACTGTTCCTCGCTTTTAATTTTTATATTTAGGCAGCGTGAGCTGGTCCTCTGCGGTTGGTCGTCTCGACCCCTGGTCAACCTAGCCGACTCCGAGGCGTGGGGACTCCAGATCGTGCTGATAACCATGACAAGAGCGACTTTTCCATTGCATCATATGATCATGGTATCAGTTAGCTGGTTAGACCTTCGAGGTTATTGGGCAACTCTGCATGTTTGGATAATACGATCCGAGGAGTTTAAATTTTTCTATCAATGCGACTGAACGTTGGTGGCATCCGGAGTTCTAGGTCCTAACAGCTCCGAGCAAGTGTCTCGGAAAGCACCATCAATGCGTTTGACGAGTCATGACATCGGCACATCCACGCTAAAAGAACCTTGTTCGGACGGAGGACTGTCAACGCTTGTTACGGTGGGAGCATGCGATATTATACTCGCCACCAACGATATCAGCCGATACAAACATTCGAACCTGCATTGCGCATGCTACCAACTAATATTCTATTACTCTGCCGTTGAAATTGACATTGTCGGTATGTCAGGTCGTACCTATGAGATATTGTTTATATTTCAGGATTGGTTATCCTGTGAAACCCTCTCAGCTCAAGTCAAACGCATTTGCGATTCAAAACTCTCTTGCCAGACCCCTGGCTCTGGCTGATACCACAAGTCGCCTTCGCTTGAGCTCTTGGAAATTAGGTAATCCGATGCCTCGGTGATTTGTGATTACACAGCATCGCGATCCAGGCCCTGCGGAGAATTATCAATTGCGAGCTCGTCGTTCGCTGGAGGGCACCAAAGGCCCTGCCTATCGGATTCCCTACCCAGGGTCTGTCACTCTTACGGTCCTAGCGTCCACCCCACAAGGTTCAGACGCTGTAATATGAAACAGAATGGACTCTCTCGTGTTAGTTAGGGGATTGGGGATTGGAATATTCCCGAACCACCTGCCATTCGGGAGCTGAGCTTCCACATATAAACCTGGCCCCCCATGCGCCCCGACTTTGTTCTTGGATTGGGCTTATTATTTTTCTTCGCGCCGAAAATTTTTCCTTTATTCAGGTCGGATTGCATTTAAATAAAAGTTTCGAGATAAAGTTCGAAGTTCATACTGGAGATTGTTCGAATTTAACTTAACTCACAGCTGCGGATTGACCATAACAATTAGCTCCCACTTCCATTCGTTTATCTTATTCCCTTATCTTTTGGCCGAGATAACCCGATCACTTCACCTTCACCAATTCATAGCGGTTGCTACGCTTCGCAATGGCCTCGAATAATGCTGCCAGGCTTCTCATGAGAGCTGCCGCTCGTGCTTCTCATGTCACTCCAAAGCCCGCCGTCAGGCCGTCTGCTCTCACCCATGCCAGAATTCCTAGGCAGCAAGGCCGAAGTGGCCGACGATTCTACTCATCGGAAGCTGCCCCTAAAGCTGCCGGTTCTAAGGGACTAGTGTTCGGTGTTCTCGCCGCTGCTGCAGCTGGTGGTGGCGCCTATTATCTCTACTCGACCGGTCAACTTGGCGACTTTGCTGGAGCTGGTTTCTCTCCAAAGGAGTTCATCCCAACGAAAGAAGACTATGCCAAGATCTATGAGGAAATTGCTAAGAGGCTGGAAGAAAATGAGGACTATGATGATGGCAGCTACGGACCTGTCAGTACATTTCTTATCCTTATCGACAGGCGACATGCTAACATGTATCCATCTACAGGTCCTCGTTCGCCTCGCTTGGCACGCATCCGGCACCTACGACGTCGAAACAAAGACCGGAGGGAGCAATGGTGCTACCATGAGATTTCAGCCTGAGTCCGACCATGGTGCTAATGCTGGTCTTAAGGCCGCTCGCGACTTTCTCGAACCAATCAAAGCCAAATTCCCATGGATCACCTACTCCGACCTGTGGACACTCGCTGGTGTCTGCGCCTTCCAGCAGATGGGTGGCCCAGTCATTCCATGGAGACCTGGCCGCGCCGATGGCGACATCAGCGCCTGCACACCCGACGGTCGCCTTCCCGACGCTTCCAAGGAACAAAAGCACCTCCGCGCAATCTTTGGAAGAATGGGTTTCAACGACCAAGAGATCGTTGCGCTGTCAGGTGCTCACGCTCTCGGTCGCTGTCACACCGATCGCTCGGGCTATGACGGTCCATGGACCCACTCGCCAACTATGGTCACAAACAACTTTTATGAGATTTTGCTCGACGAGAAGTGGAACTGGAAAAAATGGGGTGGCCCAGCGCAGTATGAAGACAAATCCAAGTCTCGCATGATGTTGCCGACGGATATGGCTCTCGTTAAGGATAGAGAATTCAAGAAGTACGTTGAAAAATACGCTAAGGATCAAGAAGCTTGGTTCAAGGACTTTTCCGATGTCATTGCCAAGTTGTTCGAGTTGGGTGTACCATTCAAGCAAGAAGAGAAGTGGACCTTCAAAGTTGTCGACGCGTAGGAAACTAGGCTCTGTGAAGGCCGGTGAGCTACTATGGATCAGGAGAAGATCGAGTGATATCCTTTCGACATCACCGATCGGATAAGACGATATTTCTTACACATATGTCTCAGATTCTTTTTATTTTATTTTTTCTTTTATTTTCCTGGCGATACCGGAGTCTCGATTTATATTGAAATTCTAGACCGATTAGAAAGATGGCAAGGTGGGGGTTAGAGAGACAATAGATATACATGGAGTCTAGACCTTATAGCTTAGAACAGCATAGAGGATGAGATTTTTCCCCAGTTTGAATATACAAAGCTTTGAATTTAATACTGCCGCATCTCTTCCTAAAGTCAGTAGTACATCGAAAATTTCCTAAGATATATGTCTCGTTTATTAGGCTTGTGTGGTATCTAGTCTCGTATCATTCGATTCATTGTCATGCTAGTGAGTATGGATATAATATTGACCGAGCGCGACCAGCCGTGACAGCTGGAAACCTGATGCCTAGGCTATTAACTCCTTAAACCTTGGTCGACGAGCTCCAGATATAAAATTTTCTTAAAGTTGAAGTTGCATATCTCCTCAAGCGGTAACCCTTCGCTTCGCCAGATATCAAATTGGACAAAGCCCCCATGCAGATGCATGTGAAAGCGACATCGCCAGCTAACCAAGGAAAGAATATCGCTCACAAGTGACATCGGATCCCGGCAGGGCTTAGCTAGCAGAGGAACAAACGCGGCATTGCATATTGCATCGTGGCGTGAATATAATCCGTGCAGGCCTGGACGGATGCAAGACGAAACGTGCAATTCTGAAAACGTCCAACTTCATTCTTTCTTTCATTTTATACACTTATATCCATTCATCCTATTCCATCGATTCGATTTTTCAGCCGTAAATACTCTTATTCTTCTATCAACCAGCTGTGGCGTTTTTCTGTGGTGGTGGTTGTGTATATCGGTAGTTGATTTAATGTGAGAGGCCAGACTGACGCTCGGAATCGACTTGACTTCAACGACATCTCAACACCCCAACCTCACCCTCTCATCCGTCTCCTTTACCCACCCCCGTTCAATGTCCGAGTCGACAAGGAATGATACCGACCCTCTGCCCATCCTCCGCTCCCGATCTCCTCAGCCATACCACCGACATTCGATTTCTGCGTCGTCGCCTGATGATCGGATAGATGGGACGGATGGGGAGCCCGGCAAGGCTGGCCTGAACCATCTCACTTTACCCGCCTCTACCTCCATCCCACTCCAACATGCGCAAACAAAATTAAACGCTCCCTCACCCGATCCTTCCACGCCCTATACACCTTCCACGAACTCCTCGCTATCATCATCTGAGTCTGGCACCGAAGCCGACGACGAAAAGGATCTTGCGAATAAGCTCAGCTCTGTGCAATACTTCAGCAAACGGAGAACACTCCCTGCGCCACCACCGACGAAACGGAAAACAGGACAGTGGGAAATCGACGAAGATGAGCAGCCGAGATCAAAACAAGATGAGTCGGACAAAACGGATGTGGAGGGTAAAGATGCTAACGGGGAAGCACCACTCAAGAGCTCAAGAACGGGGTCGTTAGGTGGCAGAAAGAAGATCGTGTTTGTAAGGAGAGGTTTGGAGGTTTCGTTGATGGTCGTACTTGTACTAATGGTATGCAACCAACCGGATGTGAGGAGAGAGCTAAAAACATGGAAGAGAGGTATTGTGTGATTCGAAGCGTCTATCTCACGAATGGTACAGGTGCTAATTCTCTACTAGAACTTATGGCGTTCCTGTTCACCTACCTGGCAGTTATTGGTAGCCATCCAGCGATTTCAAACTTACGGAAACCCTTTACTGTTATTCTACCTTCCTCGCTTGATCCATCGCCACTTTTATATCCGATGGTATTCCCAGCTGCTATAGCACTATCGCTCACACCCTTCACATCACTTTATATCGTTTCCACTCTGGTGTGCTCCTTGGCGTCGCTCCCACCAGATGTCTACCCTCGCTTTATCGCGAATAACCCGAACTTCAAATATCTATTCACCTTGGCACCCGTTCTCGCCTCCTCGAAGCTCTCTTCGGCGTCTGCAGAGCATCTGCTCTACACTCCAATCCTACACTCTAACTTAGTTAGCATCGGCGTCGACCTTCTCATCCCTAGCTTGACGACAACAGAAACTCGTCTCCTCGCTACTGCTCTGGTTCAGCTTCTCGATAGTGTTTCTTCACAAATGGTCACTCTACAGGTGATACTCTGGATGACCGGTGGGGCCTTGATAATTGGCTGCAAAACGTTCATGCAAAAGGAAATCGACCTAGAGCGATCTATCGTCTTTGCCCGTTCCCGACCTTGGGCGCGCCGTCGGAAAGCACGCCGTGATAAAATCAACATTGATGGATTCATGGGCCACACTTCTAGCGATTCGGACCAAACCGTCATTAAGGGGAGCATATCACGAGCCAAGGCCTCTGAAATACGAAAACGACTGCCTAAGTTCTTACCCGACGAATTGCCGCAAAATATACCAACGTTGAAGTTCTTCTACGCAATTCCTGTATATGTCATCCTCATAGGATGTATTATGTTCTGCGAAAGGCCGTATCTAACTGAATACGCATTCGGGGGAGTCGACCCCTTCCCATGGGCGGCTGGCTATCTGCTTTCAGGTCTACCGTGGTATCACCATTTTATCGACGACATGGGCTGGACGGGTTATAAGGGATTGGATGTGGCCGACGGGGAAGAAGGAAAATGGGGGCCGAATTACAGGCTTGCGGTTGCAGGATACTGGCTACTATTAGTCACAATCGGAATCTGCGTGGTCATCACCTTAGGGAAAGGTGTGCGGGTACCGATGGAAAAACTGGGGTTCGAGATACAAGGCCCCGGGTGGCTAGGATTGGCAGAAGTGGCTCGAGGAAGGGCAGTGGAGGTTGACACCCGACGGAAAGTGTTTCACGGACTTGTGGTAGCGATGTTTCTACCGACGATATACCTCGATCCACCGTTTGTGGGTACCGCCTTGTTGGTGACACTGGGCATCTTTTTGCTGGTTGATATCCTTCGGGCGACGTTGATCCCGCCGATTTCCAAGCCTCTATCGATCTTCCTAGCGCCTTATGTTGACGGTAGGGATTTGAGAGGGCCTATTGTTGTTTCCCATGTCTTTTTATTGATCGGATGTGCGATACCCGTTTGGCTGAGTTTGACGGGGATGGATGTGCAAGCTTTGGAGAATGTGGCAAGCCCGTTTGGCGCATATTGGAGAGCACCGAAGCGGGAACTGGCAATGGTTGCTGGTGTAGTTTGTGTAGGGATGGGCGACGCAGCTGCTTCGTTGATCGGAAGGAGGTTCGGCAAGATTAAATGGGGGTGGAGCGGTGGGAAGAGCATCGAAGGGTCTTTGGCATTTACTTTTGCGGTATACATCGGTTTGTTGCTAGGGAAGGTATGGCTTATTGCCGGGAACTTTCAAGAGGGAAGAGGGGGTATCACCAGAGGAGGATTGAAGGTGTTGACGCAGGTGGTGGGTGTGAAGACGATTGGTGTGTTTACCGGAAAGGCTCTCGCGGCGGGAGGGCTGTGTAGTCTGGTGGAAGCTGTTATCACCGGAGGAAACGATAACGTTGTCGTTCCTATCGTTTTATGGCTGGCTGTTAGGGGGTTGGGTGTATAAAAGTTGATGTTGGTGTACGATTTTTAGGATATATGGGTGTGCGCGTCTTTGGATACATATCGCATTTAGGCTCGATCATGGCGTTTTTGGATCTTATCGCTGTATAATTCGGGATTTTACCTATCATTTTGTAATTAACTAAGGTCAGATCGATGGACGGTGGCTCGGCGGAGAGCATGGCTGGCTTCTTAATTTGCAAGTTTATATATTATATGACATAAAATGTAAATGTAAATGAATCTTGATAAGAGCTTGAACGAATTTGAGTTTTCCAGTCTTAATGTCACGATAAAACGAGTATACGCGCTCTAGCTTCACCTTACATTGCATGGGAATTTCCAACTGCTCGCTCCTAGCTCTCAAACCCGGTGCCACAAGCAAATCAATAGCAGGAATGTGAAATGTAACACAACGCGTTAATTTTTCTAGTGTGGTTATAGAAGTTGAGGTAGAGTGGGTCCCTATATTCCTAATTCAGCTTTACGAATTCACAAATATCAGTAAATATGAGTTTGGCGACGGGAGAGCGCATCTGGAATATCCTTTTTACAATAATATAAGTAATAATTATACAAAAGCGGTTCTGCACTAGCTCTTAGTTTAATTTATGTGCGAGAAACATCGCTTGTAATCAATACCGGGCCCGAAACTATGACTAATATACATTTAAAATCACGCACAAGATGACCAATTTTCTTTACATGATAACGGTCTACCTATCACACTAGCCCACTGGGTGGATACGAAGTTGAACAGATTTATAGGTACACCATCTTGACGCTGTTCATCGCACCGATAGGACAACTTGTCATGATTTTGCCGGTATTGTTATTCGCGTTCATATCGTCCATATGAGCTTGTCCGATTGCGGCCATTTAATTATTCTAATCGTGGTGAAAATCTAAACGTTCTCGTTCTCACAACCTTTAACTTTTCATATACTAACAGCTGTAACTAGCCGCGTAGGTATATATATAGCCGCAATGGTAAGTCGTCCAGTACCATATTTATATATCTTGATACCTTTTCTTTCTTTCTGGATGCGTTAGATGACGGCCGCGAGCAGCTCTACACTGTGCACCATAAAAAAGAAGGTTAACTTGCAGATTTTTGGTTCGAGTTTTTTGAAGAAACGATTAAAGATAAAAACTACTTTCACAGGAAGACGGGCGCTTATGCCATGATACGGGCCAAGTTCGGATATTTTCTCAGAGCTCGATGCTATACTAGTCTGGGATACTCTCTCGGTGCGTGGCTATGCATACCTGCATACCTCGCCGCGGTTTTTTCTCGTATCCATGCATGCTCTAACCTCGCGGGCCTCACGCCTCGAGTTTAAGTCTCGCGCTATTATATTACAAGCAAGTCGATATTATTGTGGTTACCTAAGATATCTGTAATCCAAAAATCAAGAAAACCCAGTCGATAGTTCAAATCTACTTCTACTTGGGAAATTTCGAATTATTAAAATATTCTAATCATTCATCATAGACATTATCATAAGGAGAGTATCGAAGAAAAAGAAGAAAAGAAAAAACCCACAAAGTCGTAAAATAGAGTCATTACAAAAAGTTTTATAGCCGATTCACGAGGAAAAATCAAAACGTGAGAAAACGGCGGGGAAAAGGTAACAAGGGAGGGGTATAATAAGTGAGCTCAAAAACACAGAATAAAATCCCCGACATTATTATCCACCAAAAGAAAAAAGGAAAGTAGTCGTCATCGCGGTCGTATTCTCTTGGTAAAAGCGACAAAGCACAGCCTTCGTTCCCCCGCGCGCCGCATCCTCGTATCTTTGCACATGACCGATAATTATAATATAATCGTATAGAGAGATTTATCGAGAGAGCGGAACGATTCGGACAAAAAATGCCAAGGACCGTAGAAAGAAACGACGAGAATGACAGTCCGAGAAAATAAAAAAATGGACAGGCGGGCGCCAGCTAGCTGACGTGCGTGACCAATTCAATACTTTTTTTTCCCTTTCATTCTAATTCTCCGATTTGCTTTCGAGTGTCCTACAGGCTAAATAAGGCCGCCTATAAAAATAGAATTTGTTAGTTGTTCGGTTCAAACAAACACTACATCATCGTTCTCGTCAAAGAAAAAAGGACAGGATGGCCAGGTAGTGCCACCACGCTAACGTAAGGTCGATCCATGTTCACCTTCAACACCAATCGTGGAGAAGTGGGTCCAGGATCTCTTATCAGAAGCTTTAGTGGTGGGAAATGGAATTGCGAGATTCGGTATTTGGAGCAATAAAAAAGGCCGCAGAGACGGGACGATTTTAAAGGCATAACAGGTTTTCTACAGTTTGTCCATGATTGTCACTTTCCTTGATGCATGCATGAGTGTCATGTACATGTCGTCGATTGGACATGGCATAATACTCCGCATCTCAAGGAAAGTCATGACCAGAAATGGAAAGCCTCGTCTGTCCTCTTTTTTCATTCCGCCATCCGACAATTTTTTTGAGCCTCAGTGAAGCTGAAAAAAGAGGGGAAACTTACTGTTATCAGAGCACCGAATAACGCCAGCGAAGACGAGAATTGAGTCTGCGCACTGTTGGTCTCAGTGTTGGTAGGAGCTGGAGGCGTCAAGGTAGCTGTTGGAGTGCTGTTCACCAAATAAATATCTATTGTTAGCTTACGCATTTTTTATATTTCATGTCAAGCACCATATGTACCGAGCTAGTAGAAATACGTAGTCAAGAAAAAATATACGTACCCATTTGTTGAAAGGACTGGTGTAGAAGTTCCAGTAGCAACAACCGCTGTTTGTGCCTGTATCGCGACAGTGAAGTACAAGGCAACCACCCAGAAGAAAAGAAATAATCGAGAGCTCAATGTTGTCGACATTTGTGATACTTTTTTGTAGTTGTTAATATATTCGTAAATATATTGTAATTATTACTTTAGAAAATGTCGGCGGATATAAAACTTCCTGACGAGGCTGATCGCTCTCAGTTTCGCTGGATAAAGAAGGTGATGATGATAAGAGGAAAGATCCTGAAATTGGCAAAAAAAAAAAAAAAAGCTAGAATGCGTCGTAAATGTATTATTTCCCGCCCGACGAGAACGAGAACACACAAATTAAAATTGTACGAAATTTAAAAGAACCTTCGTTGGAGGGAGATATATACGATATATATCTTTTTTGCGCAGTTTTTCGGTCCGCAATGGGTTGCGGTCGTTTGTGGCCGTATACGGATCCGGTTGGGTATACCTTGCGTGGAATAGGAAGCAATGTGGCTGTATTCTGTCTAGTTCGGGTTTCAAGGCTGTCTCGAACGGGGTTTACTATTCCTGCTGAGGGAATTCGATAACAAAGATTCAGAAAGTCTGTTTCCTTTTGTTTTTGTCGAGATCTTAAGTGTTTTCTTCTTGATATTTCTTCTTTCTGTATCCGGACTTGAAGTTTGTATGTATCGGGCGTAGGATGATTTGCGGTCAAAGGAGGCCTTTAGGAAGCAACGAGGTTTTATCGTGGGTATTGAGAAGTTAACAATCCGGATTTGGTATTCGAGTAATCGATTGGAAAGATTAAATATTAGAAATTATCGGAAAGATATAATATTAAATTATTATGGTGTCGCAATTCGCTGAGTATCCCAGAAAAAGTACCGAAAATTATTAAAATATATAGTAAAACTAAAAGTTAAAGAAACTGAACCAATTCGTCGGTCGTCGTAGCAAAGATGTCGGCGAAGAAAGGAATGGGTGACGACAAGGCAGCTTTTTCGAAGATATAAATAAAGAAAAAAGTGACAGCCCTGTGGTGTTCGTTACGTAGCGGAGAGGCTGGGCTGGGTAGTCTTTCGCACAAGCTGCAAGGCTTATACTTCCTGTGAGTCTTGGGCAAGGTACTTGTACCGGATTTCACCCAGGCGCTTGTATACTCTATATTTCTACTTGCTATTTCAGGCAGACCGATACAACTATAACAGCAAACCAACCAGCAAGCTAGTTGGACAAGTTCGACAAACTAGGAATAATTTGAGGTAGGTGGATTGATGTATCGTCGACTGGGCGTTTCGTTAAAGGCAAGGGCGCAAGCTTGAGAGGTCGGCCGTATATTATTAGATATTAGAAGAATTCTCGTAAAAAATTCGAATAGCGCAATAAATACTAGAAACTCGTAAACGAAAGAAAAGACAGTTGAATGCGAGATATACGAATAGCGACCAATAATCTAGAGATAGAAAAGAGAAGGAAATAGTGCGATGGCGACGGTGATTTTAAGTTTTAAAGAATTTTTTTCCCTTTCCTGTTGTCCTGCCTGGTCCACCAGAAAACAAGACTTCTCGCTTGACGGAAGAGATTAATAATATTTAATAGGGAGGTGATGTGATTCTGATTGCGATCGAGCCTCTCTCGAACCCAGCAAGCAAACAGGAGCTAGCTTCGTAGCTACCAGCCACTTGTTCGCGCTCTTTTTCCAAATCGTCGCCAATCTTGACCTGATATCCAATACTATTCCTTCCACCCAGCTGTGAAGAACACCAACCCTTGTCAGCATGCTATACGGCGAGCGGACAATCAATATCTACAGATGACCAGAGAATTGACTGCAATTGCCGAACCAGTGGATCACAGCTGCATATGAGGATACCAAACATGCAAATCCAATCGCGCTGCTACTGCTCATCGCATCCTCGAATTCGCAAAAAGGCCAAGGGGCGTTAGGAGTTTCCCAAACCTGATCAAGCTTCTCGCGGAAAGCCTGGGAACAGGTCTCTCGCCCTGTCTTCCCCCCAACGCCAGCCGAGATTCGCAAAGCGGAATGGTCGGGACCCACTTTCCTCTTTCTTCTCCCCTTTCTTTTCAACAAAAAAGATGCGCCTTTCTGTTTTTTCTGGTTTGATATCGGTGCGAATTGGCGAGTGGGCGCGAAAAGTAAGCTTCTTTATGTAATTTCATTAATTTCGTTTAATCTGCGGTGTGACGGAGAGCCTGGCCGGGGTTCATTCGCTGGGAAGCACCTTGCAAGGGAATGTGCTGAACCCCGTCAGATGCAAGCTTTTCTGGAAAGAAAATTTGAAGAATTCGAGGTGCATGGGAGCCACGAATCCAGGAGGTGATACAATGGTATGCATTCGTTCGCACGAGCGTAAGCTTCTGGAAAAACCAAGACTTGGTGGAGACAGCTGAATTCGACGAGCGTGGGATGCTTGATGTACTTAGATGATCGGAAGGATTCAGATGATTTCGTTGCTTCTTTTACCGTAGTGATTCGTCAACATCTCGTTATTTGGTATACTTTTGGAATAGTAGTTGCTCCCCGGATTTCTAAAAAAAATTATCGACAAGAATCCAAACTCCATGGTCCAACAGTGGCTAGAAACCCCCCAACATTTACAAGCAGGTAAGTACTTAGCTAAGCTATTCGTATAAATCAAATTCTTTCGAAGAAAGCCTTGTCAATATATCCCCATTCAGCTCTTCGCAGTAACTTCTTCTTTTGCCATGGTATCTTCATATACAACTCTGTAAATAGCATTCAAAGTCGTTAGCCTCGTGGTCAACACCCAAACTCCAACAATCAAGAGCCCCCACCACGCTCACCCCTTCCTCCTCATCCTCACCAACTTGGCACCACTAATGTCATATTAGCTATAGCTTATTTATATTTGGGGTTTTGGAGATAGTGTTGGCTGTCATCGGGTTGAGGTATATAGCGAAGTAGCATATATTTAACAAGAGTAATGAGAGGTATTGGCAAATATATTAAATAAATACTTGTTTTGGGTAAGTGTTTGGGCGCCTGTTTTGATTGATGACATGTAGCGGATTTCGGTATTAGGTTGGTTACGTTAGTTTAGATATGTGCTGGATTTAGCGTGTGATATATTTTCAATAGTTTAATATATTGTCTCTTAATTCGTATAGTTGAATCACGATAGCTTAAAGTCATTGACGTCGATAGATTTGCTCCTAGCGCCTATAGTTTAGTTTAACTATGTTCGCTAGTACATCGAGATACTTGAGAGTTGTGCCTCTAAGAAGTGGATGTGCGGCTAAAACTAACACCAGATCCCTTGTATTCTCTAACCCACTTTCATAGGCTCATGAAATAGCTTAAGTATATACACTCAACCCCTTCTCCCATCCTCTAGAGTCCTCCTGCCCATTGCCGGTTTAAAAGAAAATAGAACACCAAATGGTATATCATTGCCCCCAAAAAGTAAAAATCTTTTAATCTACCCCATTATCTATACTCAAAACCACCAGTCTAAACGGCAACGTCAATGGCAAAATAATAATTATAAAAAAAATAAATATAGATATTTCACCACCTGTGTGTTCATGTACCTCGCAGCACATACACTCCCCTTCTCCAAGATTGATCAATCTACTCCTTCTTCTTCAACTGTGGCTGCGATGGTCTAAACGACACCGCCGCCCTCTTGTCATACACCTGTCTCTCCACAAACTTGAGAATTTCGTCGATGAAACTATATCAAATCATTAGAAACTTTACCATAAAGATCTTATACCTATAAAAGGAAAACTTACATAACCGGTAATGAAATCCCGACGACAGCTTTCCATTCTAATATCGTCAATGGCGTGATGGAAAACATAGTCTGGAAGAACGGAACGTAAAGGATCATGAAATGCAAAGCCATAGACAATGCGATCGCAGCGATGAGGTTAAGATTTTTCCAGAGTGGTAGTGTGACCAATGATTCACTCGAGCTCAGGGCATTCATTGCGTTGAACATTTCAATCACGACAAGACTATATCGGAAGATGTGAGTGAAGCTCTCACTATCACAAGATAATCGAGGTGGAAGGGGCTTACATTGAAAGAGAAACCGTAGATGCAGCTTTCGACATATCATTCGAAAACATTTCGCAGCCGAGTTCAGGGAAGGCGGTTGAGCATTTGTGGAAGTTGGTCTTTGATATCTGTTGTTAGCACATCTTCCAATATACAATTTTTCCCCGGGAGAAGCTTACCAAATGATGGAAGGAAATCTGTGGGCCTTCGCTGTTGAACATGAACCACCAAGCGTATCCGAACACAGTCGCAGCGCCAACGTAAGTTCCAATAACCATGTATCTGAAAAACAACCAGCCGGTAACGAGCGGTTCGTCTCTCTTTCTCGGTTGTCGCTTCATGATATCGTGATCAGGCGGGTTAAAGGAGAGCGCAGTAGCAGGTAAACCATCGGTGACCAAATTGACCCACAGAAGCTGAACCGGAATCAAAGCCTCAGGCATACCCAAAAGAACCGTTAAAAAGATGGAGACAACCTCGCCAATGTTGGATGAGATGAGGTAACGGATAAACTGCTGGGTGTTATTATAGATGGATCGGCCTTCTTCAATTGCTAGTTCGATAGTGGCAAAGTTATCGTCTGCGAGAACCATGTCGGCGGCTAATTTGGCAACGTCAGTGCCACTGCCCATGGCGACACCAATATCAGATTTCTTCAAAGCTGGAGCATCATTGACACCATCACCGGTCATGGCGACGACTTCTCCGGTACTTTGGAGGAGGTCGACAAGTCGGCTCTTGTGAGTGGGTTCTGTTCGTGAAAAGAGGGAGGCACGGTTTGCGGCTTCCAATTGTTCGCTGGGGGTCAAGTTGTCAAATTCACGGCCAGTGTAACTCTTTCCAGCCAAGTCCTCGTCCTGATCGAAAACACCAATTTGCCTGCAGATAGTCTCTGCGGTTTGCTTGTTGTCACCAGTGATGACGACCACACGAATGCCGGCTTCCTTACATTTTTGGATAGATTCCGCAACCTCGGGTCTTGGTGGATCCAACATGGCGACAGCTCCAACGAATGTCATATTTTGTTCCAAAGCGAGATAATCCTGAGATGACTTGGCGTTGTGAACCATGGGATGTGAGCCGATGCCATCGACGAAGGCGAATGCAATAACTCTGAGCCCTTGTTTCGCGTAGGTCGAGACTTTCTCGTTGATCAATTGAGCGTACGCCGGGGTAAATGCGACCTTCTTTCTGTCTCCACCGCGGATAACGGATGTGCACCTCTCGAGGATCGATTCTGGGGCACCTTTGACGAAGAGTTTCTGTTCACCATTCGATTCAACCAGTACTGACATGCTCTTCCTGTCACGCGCGAATTCGTAGGTCGCGACGCGCTGGAACTGAGTCTCGTAGTACTTGTTTGCTTCATTGAGTCTTTCTTGGATGCTGTGAGTTGCCCGTCGGTGGTTATATCCTGGATCCGGAGTTCCCAATTTCTCGACCAGAACTCTAAGAGCTGCTTCGGTCGGCTCTCCAATGTTGGCAAAGGTGTTGGACTTTGGATCGTATGAGATTTCGGCGTCGTTGCAGAGAGCTGATATTTCGGCTATGCGTCGGATAACATAAGAGGTGGCAGCTGGAGAGTCGAGGTCCTTTCCGTCTTCAGAAGTAACATTGCCATCAGGAGAGAACGTAGTGCCCTGGATCTTAACTTCGTGGACCTTCTCATCTGAATCCGAAAAATAGATGGCTCGAGAAACGCTCATTTGATTTGTTGTAAGAGTACCAGTTTTATCCGAGCAGATGACGCTGCAGCTTCCGAGTGTTTCGACGGAAGGTAAGCTCCGAACCAAAGCATTCTTCTTTGCCATTTTGCGAGTCCCAAGAGCTAGACAAGTAGTAATAACGGCCGCAAGACCTTCGGGGATAGCAGCGACACCGAGTGAGACAGCAATCTAGTCCAAGTTAGCTTAAATGCGAGTGGGTTCGAGCTCTGATAACGGACCTTCAAGTAGTAAATGGCGCCCTTGAGCCAGCCATCGTGAGAAGAGTCGTTGAAATGACGGATATTGATAATCCAGACCAAGATACAAATAACCATAATAACTTTTGCGAGTTGATCTCCAAAATCATTGAGTTTCTGCTTGAGAGGAGTCGGTTCCGAGATTTGGTCCACGATGCTGCTATGGATGTCGCCGATAGCGGTTGCCTGGCCGGTCAAAACGACGATAGCTCGAGCGTGACCAACTGTGACTGTAGTTCCAGAGAAGAGCATGTTGACTTGATCCTGTTTGACCGCTTTTTCGTCGGTAATAGCGTCCACATCTTTGACGACACTCTCACTTTCTCCGGTGAGGATAGCTTGGTCGACACGGAACGTATTGCTATGAATCGAGAGCAGACGGCAATCGGCGGGAATACGGTCTCCAACGGCGACATCAACCAGGTCACCGGGTACCAAATCTTCAGCTTTGATCTTTGTCAATCTTCCATTTCGAATAACCTTGGCTTCATTGGCAGAATATTCGTTCAAAGCGGCGATTGCCTTTTCGGCGCTGCTTTCTTGGGTGACACCAACGATAGCATTGAGAACGAGGATGGTAAGGATCTAACCGAGAGCCTCATATTAGATATCGCTATAGCTAAAATTGCAGGGTGAGAGGTTTCGACTTACGACGGCAGGATCCACAAACGCATACCAATCGTCGCCTCCTTCAAAGATGGCGAGGAAGAGTGATATACCAGCAGAGGCCAGGAGAATAATAACGAGTTGATCTTTGAACTGTTCTAATACGAGTTGCCATAGCGGTGTAGGCGGTTCCTCAGGAATAGCTGTAATGATCACACACATACAGAATTAGCACTTGTTTGCAAAGAAAACACTGAAAGTAAGCTGAATAGAAGCATACCATTTTTGCCGTGCTTTGCTAATGAATCTGCGACTTGAACGTCAGTCAAGCCGTCTGTAGTTGACAGTCCAAGCTTGCCGACGACTTGGTCGACGGATAAGGCATAAGCTCCCTCCATGGTGGGTCGTCAGTACTGGAGGTGATTGGGCGCACCTCGGCCTCCCTCCGTATGATAGGGGTGTATTTGGAGAAGATTGTCGTATTTCCTTGGTTGGATTGTATCAAAAAACGAAGGAAGAAGAACGAGAAGAGATAAAGAGGAAGGATTCAATTGTTCTTATTATGAAGAGGCCAGGTTTCGTTGTTTGTGGTTGTTTGTTCCTAGAAACGGCCGTCCTTCTGTTTTCTGCCTTGCAGCGAACCGGCAAGGGTCTTTCTGCACCGTCCGTCTGGCAGCTCGAAAAAAAAAAAGGATGCGACCCTTTTTTTTTCGTCTGAGGAAAATCGATCTTTAAACGGCGGCGGCGGCGGGTTCCTGGCAGCGCGGTTGGATTGTGCAGGTGGGATATTCACAGATCGAAAGTCGAAGGCTGTGCAGGCACGAGATGCGATCTAGAGGTGTTGTTCCTCTCGATGTTAGTTATCAAGTGGTGGTTAAAATCAAGGTAGAAGAAGTACGCAGATGATGCCAGCGTAGACCGTTTCGATCCTTCTTCTTCTTCTTCTGTTTCTTGCTTTGATTACTAAATCATAAATTAACGGTAGAACAAGCTTAAGTCGACTAAACTTCTCGCCGCCGGAATTTTCTCGAAGAGGCGCATCTCCAGGAAGAAACAACGGGGCCCTGTCGTTCGCCGCACATGGCAAGGCAACCGAAACGAACGAACGGACGACGTGAACGAACCAACAACGAACGAGCATACTGTGGTCGTATTGTGCTGCGGGTTGTGTTGGTTGACTTTAGCCTCGGCCAACTCCTGCGTTGTTGTTTAGCCAACTGCCTCCGCGCTGAAAATTTCTCCGTCTTAGCGTTTCACTCTTTTCTTCCTCTCAACCTCTCAACCTTCATCCACCTTATTCATCTATTCGCGTCTCTCTCTCTCTCGTATACTCAATTCATATCCAAATACGACAATCAATTCGATACCCTTTTGCCCATCGTGTATGTAAAAACCAATGAAACACCAATACCAATCTCTCTCCAACCTGCCCTCGTGACTCTTATCCTCAATGGCCTCCAAAGAAAACCAAAAAAAACCCATGACCATGCCTACTTCCCGACCTTCTGCTCCTCCCCTCGTGGGAGAGCAGATCTCAAAGTTCTTCTCTGGTCTCGAAGCATACTACTTTAGGTCCTATGGAAAATGAAGAAACTCAGACAATCACATTTCCCTTTCCCTTCTCTCCTCGTGATCTCACGGGAGGGGAGGGGAGGGAAATGCCCACGTCAACTCCACCCCGATCTTTTTGAACGCTTAGTGATTGAAAGGGACTATTTAATTGACGTACATCTCTATAAACCTTGATCAACGTGGACTTCGCCGATTTCCTAAGTTTTCACATGTGTAAAATATCGTTCAAAACTCGTGAATTATTCCAAGTGATGTGTATATATATCGCGTGTCGTATCCAGAAGATACGAAGATATCCCACGATCTCGTACATACGTATCTTTTCAAGTACAACAAGGTCAACGCATATCTGCCCTTAAGCCTTCCCTCCGGTGACACCAAAGACTCATTTCAATAAAGAAATAAAAATTTAACATCTCATGTCGACCGATACGTGATATTGTAAGCCCCGTTGCTCTCCTGCTCTATAACCGCAGTCTTATACCCCTGAGACGGCCAAACGCTGTAATCAATCACTGCAGCATGCTGGGCAATCGTATCCACGTTGACCTGCGCTCCTACCGGTAATTTCGAGCTGGCAAGGTATATCTTTTGCGACGGCGTGATCTGGGTTGTAATATTATTATTCGCAAACCACTATGCACATAATATTAACACAGATATCATCAGTCAGCGTTTCGGATTCATATCCCCAGAAATAACATGGTTCGCTCAGACATATATTAAGGAACCCTAGGATTTGGGAAGGGAGGGTTTAAAAACATACAGCAGCAGTAGGTATAACCTGATCCTGGTCAATATTCCTATACCCGGTACCAATCATATAAGTCTCATTAGGCAGGGTAAAGTCCGTTCCCGTTTCGACCGCAAAGCTACCGTTCTGTCCCAACGGCTTATTCCCGTCTTCCAACAACGGTACCGAATCTTGGATCACCATGTTGAGCGTTGCTAGATATATTCAAACCCAAAGATACACCCACTATATCAGTATCAACTTCATCGACTGATGAATAGCATAGGAATATCATATTGCAGCCTTTTTTGAGAACAGATAGATAATCAGGCGGATAGATAGACATACACCCAGGTTCACTCGCCGTCCCCAGCGTTACCTCTTTAGAATTCGAAACGATAGCACGGATAACCGTCCCATTGCTCACGGTAGTATTAACCTCGCCACACCCTAATATTATAATACTATCAACATCTTCGATAGATCAAAGTCGGGTGTTTATAGAGGAGCCAACGTACAACCGTATTCGTCAGTAGTAAAGATGACCCGAAGATTTCCTTGGTTCGGGATGAACTCGGAAATCCAAACATATGTGAGCACTTGCGGATCCGCGGGGTCGTCATTGGTAGGAGGACCGTAGAAGAGTATGTAGTTTGCCGCGCCGCCGTGATTGTTTCTGAAGTCTATAGTGTATTGCAAGCTCATGTTTGTCGCTTTGACTGGGGTGACTAACTCGGTTTTGGCCTCGAGGGCGGCTGCAGCTGATACTGCCGGTGTATCATTTTCGGCTGGTAACGCGACTGCGTTTTCGGAGCAGGTTGACATTGTATTATATATTATATATATTAAGGTATTTAAGTATAAGTAACCAATGGTATCGTATGGCTGATCGATAAATAGAATAGATCGAATCGTATTTGCTCTTTCAAAATGAAGAGAAAGGAGGAGAACAATTGACGAAATTTATATTCCACTTCATCGTAAAAACCAAGCTTCGAAAAATCAGCCGCCAATGCCAATATGCAACATCGATATTCAGAAAAAATACAGCTCTTCGATTCTGCAAAATCTACTGGTCGGTTGATTACTCCATGCATGATGGTGTCTCGATCTAGTATGAATGAGGGGAAGACAGCCGCAACTCGCACGGTTTAAAGAGTTTAAGGCTGAAAAAGATGCAAAATAACGTTGTTGTCGTAGGGCTGAGATATATCCCGAAATTTTATATCCTTGCAGTTACTTCAACAATGACAAGACACTTGGCTAGAATAGCTGCATAAGAGCAAACAGCATGCGAAAATCGCGCTTAAGAGATTCAACTTAAATATTGCTCTCTCACAAGCATGAGGTGATTAATATAATATAAGTAATACAAAAACCAAATCTCGAAGACCTTGAATGAATTATGCATGTATGTATGCTATACCTAACCCGATTCTATCCCCCACAATGAATTGATGTACATCATTAATAAAGAGAGTAAAAAGGAACCGCTAAAGTAATAACGCTGGTACAGTAGTGAAAAAAAGGAAGGGAAATAACACACTCTCAGATAGCCATCGGTCCATCATCCGGGGTCTTCGTCTTGGTATCCAAATGTAAAATCTTCAAAATATCGTGGCGTTTGAAAAAGCTTCTGTTCCGTTTTCCAAAGATGTACATTGGCACGGTCAAGAGACACACAAATACCTGCGCCGACCCGAGAATCACAAACATCTTTGTTCGTCCTAGAATCTGAAGCCAATCAAAGGCTTTATACGTGATTCCGTAGGAGAAGAAATTCTTGAACATCAAGAGGCACGTGAAGGCTTCAATTGCGATGTCTCGATGGGCGTCAACAATGTAGAGTGCTGCGGCGGATGCGCCAATGACCATACCCACGACTTCAAGGCCGAGGAAGAAGACTGGACCGATCCAGCCGTGCTTTGCAGCGTAAGTTTGTTCAGTTGTGAAACCGAAACCGTAAACACCGGCACATCCACAAATCTATTATTTTAGAAAGCAATTCGTTAGTAAAGGGTTCCAAACCAAACCTCCAGGGTGAGGGATGTTGAAAGCGGGGTAAAGAAAAATTACTCACAAGCATGGGAATGACCAGCAACAAACGGAACTCCGGCTCGTAGACGCCCTTGTTTTTTCTCACCAGCCACAGCGTTGTGAAGTGTGTGAACAGGCCCGTGATCGCGAATCCGACCAGGGCTCCGATGAACGCCCCAGTATATGTGTATCCAATCTCACGCACAGTGAAGGCGCTTTAGGAAGGTGTTAGTATCTTGCATTTGCCACATATTTTTCGAGCTCGAGAGATGTTAAGAGTCACATACAATGGAGGAAAGGCGAATAACAAGGCAAGGACCACACCAATGAGCACGGTCCATCCAATCAAAGTACCCATGATCAGAGCACCCTATATCCGTGAGAAGCCGGTAGTTAGCATTATATATTGGACAGCATTTATGCAACAGTCGTAGAAGCGAAATCTTACCCAAGCAATAGCAGGTTGTAAAAACAAAGGAAGAGGTCGAAGAGCGAGCAACCACAAACTGTCATCGGTTTTTCGTCCATCGAAGGGCATGAGAGATTGAAGGTATGTTTTCTTCGCCGGAATGGGCTTTACAGGGGCAGAAGCTTCTCCATCTGACGATGAGCTGCGTGGTTGCTTTTCGCTGTCACCGTGGAAGTCATCGGTAGATGCGGTATCAAGATTGAGATGCGCAGCACGGCGATAAGCGGTCTCAGGACAGAAGAAGAAGATGATTGGAAGCATGCACCCTGAGAAGATGGCAGCAAAGTAAAACATCCATCGCCATCCTAGGCTCTCTGAAATAGCGCCAGCAATGACAGGCGAGAAGAATGCACCTCCGTACAATGATAGGTTTGCTAATGCCATACGGATACCACGTTGCTAAGAGAAAACGTTATTAGTTCTGGACTGCATTCTCACGAGAGGGAAAGGGCTTACATGAACGGGGTACAAATCGCCGACTACAGCTCCCAGAAGAGCTTCGAACGGACACACGCCGACACCCTGGAGGATACGAGCCCAGAGGATCGATTTGTAGCTAGTAGCAGTTCCAGCCCATATATTCGATGCAATGAGCAGGATAGTACCGATCAAGAAAGCATGTCGTTTTCCATATACTCGGGCTGTTGGAACGAATATAAACCCAGCAATACCAACGCCGAATAAATGCCATCCAGTCCTACGATACAGTTCCAAATCAGCTAAAATTCAGCGGCTAGTGATCGTTTATCGAAGCATCGTCACATACAAGAGAGCGACTGGTGTAATATCCCGTAAATGGAATTCGAATAATAATGTTAATGAATCAGCGGATAAGATCGGTGTCATTCTGTATGGTATATCCTTCAGTAAGTCGACGGGACTGGTGCGAAATCCGCAGAATAATACAGCTTCTACTTACGCCGAAGCAATAATCTGCAGGTACGAACGAAAAGTCAGCTTCAGATTCCAAGATATGCATATATATTCTAACATATGAAGATAGTACATACCGCATCCAGCGATAGAATAAACATTATGAGATCTCTGCGCCATAATGGCCAGTTCTATAAATCGATATCGAATATGCATGTGTTAGCATTTGGTCCAATTTTGGTAAACCCATCATGCAGGTAGTTGAAGCGAATGTTGGACTGACCAGCTAGAACACCGCGACCACAAAACATTAGCACTCATTCGGATATTAATAAATTGAAAGGATGATATAGATGAAGAAAACCATACAGGGTCGTTTGGATCATCACTCGGCTGCGGGACGAGCACGATGGGCTGGGGTCCGCTCATATCATATTTCAAGTTGGGATCGAGAACTTGATTCTCCTGTAATCCAGCGCTCGAGTCCTCAAGTATCGCAGTGCCTAAACAAATCCACCACCAACCAGACGGACCACTTTCGATTAGAATTCGAACAAAACGGCTTCGGAACGGAGACCGGCGGGAGAAAAGACGATTGCTGGCTTACCCGGCACATGCGCAAGGTGATGGTCTTCCAAAATACCAAACCCCATCGCTCCGGTGGTCGATTCTCGGAAGTTGTAAGATCGAGGAGAAAAGGTTCCTGTGATGTCCTGGACGGTGGTTTACGTGGGATGGCTAATTCGGCTGAAATGAATTTAAATTAATTCTCTTTACTGAAAGGAATGGACCAAAAACAAACACCCCGCAATGAATGAATGAATGGACGCTGCAAAAGGAAAGGCCCGTCCGATGATAATCTTTTGCTAGGCCTCTCCGCCTTCTTCCTTCTTCTTTAATTCTCCTGCTTCTTCGATCGATGCTCTTTTCTACTTTTTAAATCTCGTGACACCGAAGACTTCGTTTGCCATTTGAGTTACTGCTAGTGCTGGCAAGCGTTGTTCATTACGGTCAGTGCCAACAACAAATTTTAAAATTCTCCAATGTATCCGCAGATTCACCAATAACTTTTCGCTATTTCGCTGTGCGAGCGGCCACGCTAAACGGCTGGGCACGATGCCCATGGCCAATGATGTCTTTGGCAAGTAATAAGGGCTCAGGAACAACCTGGTTTCGTTGGACGGAATGTTTAATTGTGGGAGATACTCTTCGCCGCAGCCCAGCTACATCACAGCCAATACTTTAATATTCGACGTTGAGGTCCTAAACTAACGGATATTGTTATACACCGTTGACCTATAGTTGGTCGAGATGAGATGGCCATCGACGGCTGGTCTCGAAGGAGGTTGGAGCAATGATAATAGATTATTGCCCCCAGTTCTCACACACATCATCACATTTCGCCTATCAAAATGTCATGTCTCTGGTTCAAACGAGCTCGAGCCGTTGCAGGCATGATAATCTACGTGAAGCTTTAAAAAATTGAATGTCTCACGCTTCTTAATCTTGCTTGGATGCATCGCAGAGCTGAGACTGTCTGGTGTCCTGTTATCAATCTTTGAGCGTGACAGCGCAATACAGGGATACCGTCTGGACTCTTCTTCGAGGCTCAAATCCTTGGTGAAGATTTGTGGAACGCAATTCCAAAGCCCCTTCCAATGGGATATGATTGGTGGTACCGAAATATCAATCGTCAGATCGCACTGTTGATGAGGGATGGGCCTACCGGTTACACCGGATCCGACTGCGAGCCACCGATCGAGCAGACCGTATCCATTTTCAACGGGATTTTGCATTCCACAGCCAGGCACCAATTCCCCCCTTCCTTCGTGACGTCCAAGTAGATATACAATACTAGTAGTTCTTGAAACCAGAAGTGCCTTGATAGACTGCAATATCATACTATTTATCGATTCACCCATGCATCTTGATTAGACCTCCCCAGTCTCGTCAGACAGTTAATGCATGCACACGGGTGAACGACTCTTGTCATCTCTTTGCAGAACGAGTCCCAGGTCGAAGGGAGCAACAATTAACGAAGCTAACATTAATCTTGAAGGCTCGGATACTCTCGTAACGCCGGCTAGCCGGCACTCTCCGCACGATCTCAATATCTTGGTGCAGTTGGCTTCAGCCTTTGACTAGTTTCCTCTGCAAGGACAAGCTTTTCCAGTTTTCGGGAATCCAGCTTCCCTCCGACATCCGAAGGCCTGGTGTTGATAAGGCCTGGTCGAACAGACCTTCTTCATGTCAGCTCGGCTCGCGCGGTGTAACCATTCCCCGCAGCTCCGTCTCGAATACCCCCAAAGAAAACACCTTCTATCAACTATGGCTCTCGTACTATCGGCTGAATCTATGCATATCTCTAAACTAATGGGTTGTTGCAGCTAGTATGATTTCTTTCCGTCCTTTTCTTC
This sequence comes from Orbilia ellipsospora, assembly GCA_036971675.1. Taxonomy (NCBI): domain Eukaryota; kingdom Fungi; phylum Ascomycota; class Orbiliomycetes; order Orbiliales; family Orbiliaceae; genus Orbilia; species Orbilia ellipsospora. The sequence continues at coordinate 1,297,246 of JAVHJO010000014.1, forward strand.
ACTTCTTCGCTTCCAAGTGCCATATATCTATATTACGGATAGGTTCGGTATATATTGCCCTATCGATCCAGGAGAACCTCCACCGTGAAACAGCTGAGACGCTGTCTGATACTTGATCAGGTCCGTTGGGTCTCAAAGCCCACCAGGATAGCAGGCTGTTGAGAAGCGACTTGTTTATTGCGGCGGCGGCGGCCAGAAGTTAGAAAATCCCGCTTCCCGTGGCTCCGAAAGCTCCGTCACATCAGGGTCACAGGTCTCTAGGCGAGAGAACACTTATTTTTCTTTTTAACTGTGGCTAGTGAACTCGGATCATGCTATTGTGAGCAGGTCACAAAAAAAGTCCGTTTTATGAATTAAAATTTTTTGGTTCACAGACCTTCGACTCCGAGATATTGACCGATTGGGATCCGCTTCTATAATTAGAGCCGAAGTCTTTTGATGGTGGCGAGTGCCTGGAAAACGTCAGCGTATTTTTCGTAGATATTACCATATTTGAATCTAAAGGATGGGTTAGGCTTTCGGGCCCTGTCGACGTAGGAGCCGGCGGGGCGGGGACTCGTCATCTTTTTTTCCCCGCCTAGCACAGTCATGCAGACGGTAACCGTTATAAGCGGTTTGCACACACGTCCAGCCTTAAAGCCTGGCTGTGTATGTCGAACACTTGAAGGCTTTGGTTCTTTACAAGGAGTCTGGTTCGGTCCACGAGGAAAATTCTTTAAAAAAGACCAGGTATAGGCTGCATGCTCTCTTTTTGTGGAGAGAATTAATTGGTTGTTTTGGCCCGTCTTTTGCAACCCGAATTGATCAGGAAGACGAGCATGACGGAGGAAAAGGATGATATTTTGATAGACATGTTTTAACTCGCTGAGTCGAGTGTTCAAAACAGAAATGCCATCTTATGAGCTCTAAATCCTAAGATTCTAAGCTATCTGCCGTAATTGTAAGCTGTGGCGGTGGCAGTCATGATCGGGATTTTAACAAATGATTAATTTTGTCGATTTCATTTATGATTAAGATTATATAGCCTTGAATTTCGCAATATTAACGGTCATCACCGACCGGTGGCACCTCGCTGCGTCGGGTTCAATAAACCTTACCACTGGGAATTCCTGCCATGGCCGGAAATATAGAATGGATACGTCCTTATTACTTCTCATACTGGCGCCTAGCTTAACTGGTCCTGCTATAATGAAGCAAGTAACCTTCCTTGTTCTCGCAGCTGTTCCTGGTTCTTGCACAAACTAAGAAGGTTACAATCCAAAACAGCAAGAACAAGAATTCGAATTCGTGATAGGTTATTTTCGACAGACTTCCACCTGGCATAAGTCTCAGTCAGACCCCCAATATTTGACTATCGCATGGTTAAAACAGTTCGTTTCTCAAATAAGAATTAAACAAGAAAAAAAGGACCCGCAAACGAGAAAGTTTACTTGTTAGCATGACGGTGGCACACCTCTAATGTACATCTCGACCACGGCCGAGGTAGCGTCCCTTTTTTGGTTTTTTCTTCTGAGGCTAGAATCCCCTTTGCATCCTCGATCTTGGAGTTTCGAACGTTCGAAATAGACACCGGCTTCGCTGAATTGATGTCTCTCAGTGGGTCCCGTTGCTTTTTCCGACTACCGGATACCACCCTGAGCGAGCCCCCTTGATCGCCCCAACAGGAAGACAATGTCGCGCCGGCGCGCTCATCTTGGAAGGGACTAGCGGGCAAATTCGAGTTGGTATTGCCTCTCGAATTCGATTGCTTCGATTGCATTCCAAGATTTATTGATGTGCCCCGGGCGAAGAAGGTGGGTGTCATGGACTTGCTGAGTGGAGGATGCCGGCAAGGGGAAGCGACTGGATTCATCATGGCGTCCGTTGTCCATGCGCCCTGACTGGACCAATCCACCACCCCCGTTTCTTTCGTTCCTTATTTTAAAATTTGCCGGTGGTGGAAGTCTCTTCAGCCTGGAGCCCAGCGCCCAGCTGAGAGGCAAAGAGACCGAAAAAACCTGCTTGGGTGCGCTGGATTGTGATATATAAGTGAACCGGTTTCCCCGGATGAATATTTCGCATCTTTTACTCCTCCTCCCAGGTCATCCTCTCATTGAACATCTGTTGTTTGCAAAAAGAACTCACTCGTTCACTCTTTCGAACTTTATATATCACAGTATTTATATTATAATACGCCCTTTCAATCTTTCTTTCGACAGACCAATCCCATCCTTTTTAATATTTCAATTATTCAAACAAAACATCCAAAATGAAGGCCGTCCTTGCTCTCACCGCTTCCGTCGCCGTCGCGAACGCTGCTCTCGTGTCCCGACAGGGCATCGCTGACATCCCACAGTGCGCTCTTTCCTGCGCTCTTGGCAGCTTGGGTTCCACTGGCTGCGGACAGACCGACTTCGCCTGCATTTGCAAGGCCAGCGCTTTCATTGAAGGCCTTGTCCCTTGTGTTAAGGGAGCATGCTCTCCTGCCGACTACGAAAAGACTCTTACCGCTGCCCAGGGTCTCTGCCAACAAGCTGGTGTTTCTTTGAGCGTTCCAGCTGGTGCCGCTGCTACTTCCGCCGCTGGATCCTCCTCAGCTGCCGCTTCCTCGGCCGCTGCCACCACCTCCGCACCATCCACTGAGGCCACCGGTGTTACATCTGCTTCTTCTGAGCCAACCTCTGCCGCTACTTCTGCCGCTTCCTCTGCCGTTACCTCTGCCGCTGTCACATCCGCTGCCACTCAATCCAGCGCCGCCGCCACAACCACCGGAGCTCCAACCAAGGCTTCTGGTAGCAACAGCACTGTCAGCTCTACCTCCCCACCCAAGCCATCCGGAACTGAGCCCAGTGCCGCCCACCGAAACACCATTGCTCTCGGTGGACTCGGTGCCATCATCGCTCTCGTCGCCGCTTTCCTGTAAACAACCAGTTTGCAGTTTGAAACGCCTGGTCGATGATTGTAGCGAGTTTTTGATCGGTTTTTAACCTTGACGTCCTCCTTGAAGAGCATGGACTAGGTTGTAGAGCACGCTTGGTTTACTGTTGCCGCCTGGAAACGTTTGGGAGTGGATGAAAGTCGATCAGAGGAGTCTAATTTTCAGTGTAGTGGTTTCTTGCCGATGCTTGTTCTTGTTTACTCTTTTTTCTCGGTGCATACATTTTGTGGAACGTCACATCCCCAAGTTTTTTTTACGCGGATACCACGGTTTCCTTTTGTTGTTTTCCTCCTTTTCCATTGTTCTAGTTCCGTTGATTGATGTTTCGACTTTGCTCGACTCACGGTCGACGGTCATGTTATCATGATCTATCCCGTTCGACGTCCAGGGCATCACGAAAGTCTCACGAATCGGAGATGAAAAACGTTGCAGGAAAATAGAAAGTTGAGCCAGAGGTCGCGGTTAAAACCTCTCAATAATGTACAGAGAAAAAAAAAACGAGTTTCGGTCAGACAAATACAGAAGACACAGATATAATGTAATTAATTAATACCTTTTGGTTGTTCAAAGTCATATTTTTTCACGCTTCGGTTTTGGTGTCCATCTATAGACGAAAAACTTTTGTAATCTTACCTTCATCCTTTTGGTTGTTTCTTGTCCTTTTGCAAGAGGAATGGGATCCCATGGTTTGATTTGACCACTTTTTTTCGCATCTTTTTTTTTTCTTGAAAACTCCTTCTCGCACTCCTTTACGGTGCTTGAGTTTCTCTGAACGTCCTCTTGTACCTACTCGGTTTAGTTGGGAAAATTTTATAACGACACTCATTTCTTTTCTCTTCGAATCAGAGCTAGCGCTCACTCTTCTCGTTTTCGCTCTAAGCGAAGTTCGTAGTTCGCGACGTGATAATTTTTTCGCGCTTTGTCTCCTTATCCATGCATTCACTACGAGTGGAGCTCAAAGCTGAGTTTTTTTTTTTTTTTTTTACAAAGCTAACTAATGCAGAGGCTGGGAACGAGTTACGGTAGTTCTCATGAACACGAGGTGCTTGCCAGTGTTATATAGCAGTACCACTCGATCGCGATCGTTAGCTTCGATGCTGAGGATACCCCAAGTTTCTTTTTGAGAGAGCCCGGGGATCTCTGCCGTGCCTTCTCGCAATATGATCGCAAGAACGTTAACCGAGTAAGCTGTTATATAGCATCGGACTTCTCCTTTTGGTTTCCCCAAGCTTTGGTGGCGTTGAGCTACGATTGATTGCCTGCATGTTGGAACTAAGTCTGCATGTCAGGGGTAACAATGCACCCGGGACTAACCGTTCGTGATATATTATTACCTACATGAGAACCAGAGATCTGGAGTGCAGAGACGAAAGGAAAAGCTGCATGGTACCCTTATCCCGGCTGAGGCCCGCGAAACCAAAGATCGCACTTAACTTTTATATAAAATACTTTAGCATTGCATGTTGTAAAATACGATGTTGATTCGATTTTAGAACCTAGATTTCGATTTGTTGCAGTATAAACGGTGTGCTAACATGAATTCTCGTTTCATTTGAGTGCGCAGTGCTAGAGCTCAAGCTTCTCTCTTAAATACCCAAATTATTGCAATTCCAAAATGCCACGAGAGATGCCATGTATTTAATTGATAAAAATTCAACCAAACAGGTACTTAAATACTAAATGAAAGTGGAAACATATGACCTTCAACTCCTACCCATCCTAGTTGAACCTGGAGCTGAAGAACAAGAAACTAGAGGCATCTATCACATTTCGTGATGTAGCAATCCATCCAATTAAAAAAAAAACTTGAATCAATTCATGTCATGGTAGAGTATCCCTAAAGGTAATCAAATCGAGACAGTTTGAGCCAGGACCTTCATGGCAAGATCGGAAAGCAACTAGATATTGCCCGGCATCTCATTAGTCGATGATAAGAGGTACACGCTAGATTATAACATTGAAATCCAGTTTTCAACTCACCTTCGCCTTCTCGCTCTGAGGCAGTTCTTGAAAAACTTCATATACAGATTTCCCTTTCGCATCCCGCACGGCGCCCAGGCGATTCCCAGCAACCGCACCAGCTAAATCGCACCTAGTTAGCTACTGGTTTAATCAATAATTCGAAACAAAGCGCAATCATACCTAGCATTCCAGGGAAATTCCTGCGAAAACGAAGCACATTTAGTATACGTAGGTTGACATCGTTGCAAGATACGAGGTCTACTCTACTCACGCTACAATGAACCCCAGAGCTGCCCCGCTGACCCCTCCCACGATTCCGTAAAATCTATTTGTGCCCTTCTTTCTAGCCTCTGGGTCATCTGCATCCTGTAAACCCTCATCTCGCATCATCTCCTCAAAGATATCGCCAAACTGGGCCTCTTGCCAATGTGAGGAACCGCGAGGAGGGTTATAAGACCTGCTGGCATCATAGTCTCTACGCCGTGCCGAGTCAGAAAGGGTGAAGTACGCTTCTTGGACTGGTTATGTGAAACATCTGTATCAGCTCTCGAACGTCTTAGATGGTTCCGCTTATCTACTCCTTCTCAACTAGAAGAATCAAACTTAACATTGGGAAATAAAGTCGTTACCTTGTTGAAACTTGCGGGTCCGTTCTGGGCGGGAAGGATCGTTTACGGCGACTCTATCCGGATGAGTCTTTAGGGATTCGACTTTATACGCCTTACGTATTTCCTCTTGTGTCGCCGATGCCGAAACACCGAGTATAGCATCTAAAATCGAGAACGCGGTCAGCCACAACGAGAAGGCTTGGACTTAGAAAGTTGGATAGCGGGGGCTGAAAACGTACAAAAGTCAACGTCGGCTAGAGGTATGCTTAAAACGTTAGTTCAAGGTACACAACATGCATAGTAGGACATAAATACGTTGCTACTCGCCTTGAGGCATCCTGACGGGGATGGCTTGCAGCTCTTATTACGATATGCAAGGACGGCTTATATCTGTTAACTGAGATTGAACGCCGATAAACGAAAGGGTAGTTTTCAAAGCGAGCTCAAGAACTCAAGGTCCTGGGCTATTTTTGTCTATATTTCCGCGGCCCGGATATCTCTAAGCACTTTGATAATATTCTAGATTGTAGATGGCGCGCCGTTCCCTTACTATGGCGATTTGTGGTTGTCGAGGCTTTGAAAGTCGGGTGTGCGTATGTGCCCGCAATATGGTAAATAACGTAACGTCACCTTGGCTGCGGAGCGGTGGCAACCCAAAATCGACGGATGATGTTATGCGGCAGCTTGCTTGCTTGTGTTGGGACAGCCCCATTGTACGGCGGGACCGAATCACAAACACGCGCATATGGCTATAGCTAGCTGTATGGACGGCTTTCGTTGGTCCGGCGTTGAACAAGAACCATCGCGATCCAAAAATCTACAGGCTATTATGTCCTAGAAGGAAGTAGATTTTTATAAACTGCACATTTTTCAAAATTCAAACGTTTTCTACAGTGACGTAAATAAGAAGAGGTTTTTGACCTGCGCACCATGAACCATGCATACAGATTGACAATCTTTGGTATCACGATGCGAGTCTGGTTAGCGCACCAAAGTGGTGAGCTTCTAATAGTGACTAAAAATTGGCAGTAAAAGCTTGATATTCTCGTTTATTTTCTGTGCAAGTAAGGCACCCTCTGACCTCGTTTTAAGAACAGGGATTGAAGAAAACTGGCATTTGGTAGCCTCGAGGCGTCTCTTCGTTTGGCAGAAGATATATTGAACTGGAACATAAACCTCAATTTGCAAAGGAAAGTTGGGCATATTCTTATATTTACAATTGTTGGTTTATGTCTGAATTGCATATTCTCAACTCCTCGAGAGCTATTCAGATTGAAGTTCAATTTTGATTGTATGCCCTTCTTACAAGGTGAGTGTAGGTCATATTAAATTTTTGTTTTGCGAAATGAACATCTGCATACCCGACATTTCCGTCTCTAGTGCAGTCTGCAAGTCTAGACATCTGCAGCTCAAGCGAATTATTGACACCAGCCATCTTTACATGCATCAAATCAGCTGCAAGAACTAAAACAGAAGCCCCAAGCGTTTATTTTCCTTGTGGTAATATATCTGCACCAAAGTCAGTACTTACGACTTGAAATATTTGGATATCCCGGTTTATAAATAATGCCTCGAGGCTTGCCTTGGAGAGGGCTAGTGTAAACGTTTCTGCAGAATTGTGGGGCACCGAAGGCGGGGCACCGTTTCTGTCTGTTTCTTGCCCCTCATATATGCATCTCCCAGCTTTAGGTTTAATTTTGTGTCTGAAATAAAATCCAAAAACCCGAAAGATTAAATCTCAACTGCGGGTAGCTGTTTAAAGAGTGGTTTATTCGTTGGTTTTGGTGTAAATTGATCGCGAATAAATCGCTTTTGTTGTGCTTGTTTGATCAATTTTATAATTTTATGCAGTCTATTTATTGTAGAATTTGATATCACCGAGTGGTAGAGATTGTAAAGGATGCTTGCCTGCCAAAGACTCGATATACCGGATTCAGGTGCAGCGAAACTAGTCCAGACTAACCTGTCACTTGTTAAAATTTGAAAGTTCTGCATATAAATTGTTTCATTGAACACAGTTATTTCAAAACATTCGCTTTGTGGAGCACATTGAGTGCGAACTCGTAGGATTAACAAGCTCTTTTTTCTTTCCCTTGGGCCACGGAATTAATCAATCAATCAAATATGATTGCGAGATTGATTTCAATATCATTTTGGTGCCATTAAAGGCCATTATCAGGCGAGACTAAACAAATTTCGGATATAATTTCTAAGAAATCCTCCCAATAGCCATTCTGAGCAGATATCCAATAGGCGAGAACATTCAGAATCGCTGTCTGCAGGGAGCGACGGGTTCGGCATTTTTGATCCCTGCGCCGAGAGGTTGACGATGCTTGGAATCGGGACTTTTATGTCACTGAACCCCAAGTTTAGGGTCCACTCCGCAGGTATGCAGCTGCACAGGTCTATTCCTCAGCGCATCAGATTACGAGCACGGGCCAGTCCACGCGGAAGTTGGAATGGTCTCGGCTACACAGCATGAAATGTTGCAGGTCATCGCGAGCTGTCTAAACTGGGCCTAAATTACAACCTCTCTACAACACATTTTGCTATTTTGATAGAGCCATATGCAGCTATGCATGTATGCATGCTTGCACGAGTGCGATGCTGCTGATGATCTTATGACGGATGCATCTTAGGTCTAGTAGGACGGCGATATTACAGACTTTACTGGATGGCAACGAGTCCGTTGAATGATATTCGGGCGAATGAAAGCCATATTGCTCACAATCCTATATAATGAAGACGGAATCCTCTTGGCTCTCACGATACTTCCCTCTCCTCATTATCATCATCATCATCATCGACCAGTCGTTCCTTCTGGGTCTAGATGTTTGAATACTGAGTATTGGTATCAAATTCGCTACCATTCCTTCATTTTGGCTCTTTGCTGCCATTCCTTCGTATACACGAGTACCATACCTGCTATCTCTCCTTCGTCTTCACTCATTGAAATCCAATTTTCTCCAATTTTGAACTATAACATTGGATAAAAAAAAAGCCAATAACTACAGGCACTCACTAGCTACTACAGCTCATTATATACATTGAACAATCAGAATGAAGAATATTTCCATTCTTTTCTTTGTTGGGTATGTATAGTTTGAAGTCTATCCCACATACTTAGAATGACTTTGGAATATTTTATCACACTTAAAAGGAAGTTCAAAGCTAACAACATATTTTCTATGAAGGTTCTCCACCCTCAATGGAGTAAACGCTTTGGCGTTTCCTCGAGGTCTCTTTCCGCGCCAAGATAGCTCTGAGGCGCCGACTCCTGGACCTCAGATGTTCCCAACCGCAGTGGTTGACAATGTCGCCATCGGCCCTTCTGTTGATTCAGATGGTGCTACTGTGCAAATTTCACACACTCTGACTGGTAATAATGATCCAACACCGACGATCCACCCTCAAATGTTTGTAGAAGCCGAAACACCGGTGGCAGAGGATGATACAGCTGCAGCACCAACAGTACAAGACGATACAGCTCCAGCACCTACTATGCAAGATGATACAGCTGCAGCGCCTACTACACAGGATGATACCCCTATAATACCAACTATACAAGACGACACGGGAATGTCAGCAACAATACAGGCGGTGCCAACAGTGAATGCAGTGGCAGCACCCCCACCGCCGCCAGTGGATGCTGCACAAGCAACAGGAAGGTTTACCACTGGTAATGCAATTTGCTGGTATGAAACGACCACGACTAGCGGTACAGCGGCTACAAATATCGCCTGTGTCGATATCCCGCAGGTTATGACAGCGCCAGCCAGTATAACTGAGAACCCTCCAGTTACCACAGGCAGATTCACTACGAACGGTAATGTCTGCTGGTACCAAATAGCTAGCGGTGATGGCCAGACGGCCACTAGCCAAATCGAGTGTGCTCCTGTTCCCGCGGTTCAGACTCCTACCGTTAAGACGTCGAGCTGCACAAAAGCAGTTACGTCCCAACCAACTGGTAGATTTACTACCGGCGATGCCATTTGTTGGTACCAAACGGTCACCAATAACAATCAAGTGGCCACAAATATCAATTGTGTCGATATTCCTCAGTTCCAGACTACATCGGTTGCAACACCGGTACCAATCACGCCTGTTATTGGTACCGCGACTTCAACGGTGATCACACCAACACCTATTACGCCTGTGACTGTGGCTTCAGTAGAAACACCTTCTAGTAGTAATAACCCACCCACAGACACCCCAGTGCCAACCTTACCCGTTCCAAGCGGCGCGGTGTGCCATTCCGAGACTGTGACAAACAATGGCCAAGTGGGAACACTGGCGGTTTGCGTCGATATCGGCACTGCAATCACGCCCACACCAGTTACTATGACAGCAGTGGTCACGCCTTCTAGTTCAGAGACCCTGCAAACTGGAACGTGGACTACTGGTGGCGCGATATGCCATTTCGAAACTACCACCAATAACGGTCAGCCAGCTACGGTTGGCATCTGCGTTGATATCCCAGAAGCAATCACCCCGACGCCATCCACTACAGTGACATACGTACCCCCAACTGGACCTCCAGCGTCTACCTGGACTACCCACGGTGCCGTATGCAAGTACGCTGTGATGACTGTCAGAGGTAAAGCTGAAACCAATATCATTTGTGTGGACAAGCCCACACCACCCCCTCCCCAGCCGACTAAGGGCGCAAATTGTCAAGAGATTAAAACCACGCAGACCAAGCTCAAGACCACATCATTATGCCTCGGCTATATAGGCTACGGTAGAAATAGAAAGCAAATTTGCGAGAAAATCGTTATGACAGCAAAGGTGACAGGAAAATCCACAGTCTGTTTGGGTGCCATCCCAACACAGCCTGCTCAGCCGACAACCAATGGAAGTAACTGCAAGAAAGCCCAGATCACGAAAACCACCTATAGGACCACAACAGTGTGCCTCGGTGTCCAATACCGCGGTAAACCAACCAAGGCGATATGCAACAAGGTCACACTGACGAGCAGAACTCCAGCTGAGACCACGGTATGCCTCGGTGCTCTTACTACCAACCCTCCCGCCGGAGCCTGTCCTCCTTCCACCACCATTACAGTGACTCGTAGCTGTCCTAGTAATAAGGCTGTATGTGGCATCGTATGCCCGCAGTTCATCGTGCAGTCTACGATTCCGTGTGCCTGTATTGGAGCAGCGAAAGTCACGCAGACGGTTTATTCACCAGCGCAATGTCCTGGACAGTGCAGCTGTAGCCAGAAGACTAATTGGGCTACTGCTGCCAGTTGCACAACAAAGACACCCAATCACGGCAGTGGTTACTATTAAGTCGGCTGTGCAATCAATTGAGACTTTGACATACTGGATAGGACTGAAAGGTTAGTCCAGATACTCGAACTTCTCAATTTATGGGCAATGAATATACGAAGCGATTTCTCTTATGATTATGATTCATGATTTAATGGGTGTATTTCTTGGGAAGAAAGTACGCACCCAACGATATATTCTGTTTCAGGCTTCTAGCCTTTATATTTCTTTATCATATGAGCATATGTTTGAAAGGATGCAGGTTCAGATGGTAGATAGGCTTGTTAGATAGTATCCAAGCATTCTCTAGAAGTCTACAATTTAAGATATCTCCAGCGATTAATATATGTGTTGTAATTGTGATATTCTATAGTGTGGCTTTCGAGAGTTGTGGCGCAAAAGGGTATTACGTTGACGCAGGGAGGATGATGTATTTTGCCTCTGAGCGATCGCTTCTCGCTTCCAACTTTTGACGAGTCTACCCGGGTTCGATTCCTGCTGGCCGAGGCGACTATGACGTCGTCTAAGGAGGGGACACATCCGTTTAATTTTGTAGATTGGCCACCGCTGGGCGTTCGGGCAGTAAAATATTGGCTATAGTTTTGGAGCGAATGGAGCTCTAAAACCATGGAGAACCTTTTGATCCTGAAGGTACCTGATCACGACAAGACTAGATATTGATCGAAATATTAAAAATCCCAAGAAGACCTTAGCTTAGCTAACGGCCTTTCGCTCCCTTTCGCGGAAGCGGAAAAGGACGTTCTTGTTAGTCAGCGAGAGATCTTGTCCACTCTCTCCAGGCTGCAGTGTGATATGTGGGTCTTTATTTTTTCTCCTTTCCCCAATCACCAACGGCGCTCAACTTCAAAAGAACTCTGGTAAGATCGGACACTCTCCAGCTGGTCCCATGCAGACAGACCACCCGTTCATGCTTGAGGATCCGGGATTTTGGGATGGCTAGTTCCCGGCTCGCTCGCTCATTCAACGCAGTAGCAGGATCCAAGACGGAATCGACTCATGTTTTGGGCATATCGAATCGATGCATTGACGCCGCCGCAATCGCTTTATTTCATCGATTGTCAAGCTAATTTCAAGTCTGTCTGGCTAAGCGCCTGGCACCCTCGACGTCCCACAACATCAACAAAAAGAAAGACCATAGGGCGGATTCATGAGGTATTCACGCACGTTTCCTTCACCGCCTCTTGTCAATCTCGCCTGTCTGTTGTCCGAAGCTCCATGGCCATGGCCAGAGCGGATCTTTCGCTAGCTGGGATGCTTGGGCCCGTGAGTGACGCCAGCCAATAGCGCCACGGGAAAAGGGACGGCATGAAAGTGCCTTTGAATGGCGGCCCTTGTTCGAAGAAAGACAAGAGCAAAAAAAAAGAATGAAAGAGCACGGAAAGTAAGCTCGAAGTTTGTACAGCAAAGCAATGACGGACGGGACACGGGAAGTCTTGGAATAAACAGGGAGAAGTGTGACCAGCATGCTGGTTCTGGAAGCATAAAGAAAGAAGTTCTCTGTACCTCCGTTAAATGAACTGATATTGGGATTTTGTATCCTGTGACCTGCGCCTGCCTGGCCTGCAAACTGCACCCATCTGCACAGCGGGAAGCCAGCAAGCAGCAGAGCGTCAATCATGCGTACGGACGTAATGTACGATTAGGACCAGGCCCGGAACTCACTCCACGGCGGGGTGCCATTGATGAAGAGATTTTCTCCTATTATTGTCTGCTTTATTTTTTCTTCTTTCTTGTCGTGGAGTCGACCGTCGATGGCTTTAATAGCTCATAGTTAGGGAAAGATGAAGAGATCAGTGGTACTCTTTCATATCAAGCTGGCGAGGGAGCTACAAAGATGAGTGAGCTGCATTATAATAAGCATGTAGGATCGGTCAGAGATATTCATGCGTACATACCAGCCTGGGGGAATTGGGGGTGGAGTTTGCAGAAGCCAAATGTCAATGATATTGAGACAATCATGCTCTCGATCCTTACGATTGCGCAGTCCATCCGTTATATGCAAACTCGCTTGGTTATATATGAATCTCCTTAAATCAATCAGCCAGCGACCGGACCTGTCGTCTACTAGTGAGGTCGGCCTTGTTTCAGCGAAGGGAGTTCCGTGAGCGGGTCCTTTTTCGTTCTTGCTACTTGCTGGCTCTCTCTCAATTTTAATTAGTCCTTTTTTTTTTTTTTTTTTTTTTTCTCTTTGCGTGTTGTCCACCAGCGTCCCTCTCAACCGGCTGCCAACCAATCCTTCGCTCTCTTCTTCTTCCTGCTTCTTCTCTCTGCTTCTTCTTCCCTTCTTCCTTCTCTTCTCCCTGAACAACAACTGCCTTTCTTCCTCATCAGTCATCTTCCTTCAACTTCGAATACCTCCCCAAGGCTTCATCCCGACCTTTGAATCTACCAAGGTAGCTTCTCTAGCTCCCCTCCAGTGCCTCTCGAAGCTTGTCTTCGAGCTCACTTGTTCGCCTGTTCAAGGTGTTTGACTGGCAAGACAACGAACCCCTCGCTGACGAGACAATCGATTATGCAGAACCATCGATAAACTCTTTCTCCTATAATCCCGGAGACCCCGCCAATACCTTCAAATCCATTTCCAATCCACCTTTCATCCAATATACAATGGCCACCACCGAGGTATGTGCGAATCTTGTAACTCCGGTAGACCAGAATACCCCTCTGGTCTCTACAAGCCTCTCGTTTGACTACTGCCCCCAAAAACCCTTCGAGGTGGAATGACAACACAAATGTTCCTCCACGACAAGGGAGTGGCGGGGCAGAAAAAACCGTTGCATGTGACAACATGGCCAGAGGTGACGGAGGGGCACAGTCGAGCAGGGCCTTGTGAGAACGGCTTTGAATGTCTATCCGAGCCGAATGCTAACTTTTATTTCGATCTGTAGCGTGATAGGTTAGTGAGAACTGTCTCTTCCGAGCTACGCCGGAGCCGCCCTCCTCGGGTTTCGCTGTCGAAGCAATGAGAGCTTCAATCCATCGGATGCGTGATCGAGATTCGATGCTAATTCAAATGATTACAGCAAAACATTTCTCGCCAGACTGTGCGAACAGGCTGAGCGTTATGATGGTGAGTGTCCAAAAATGCAAAAAAAAGACATCTATTTGCTTCTTTCGGGAACATATGCTAACGTCATCGGGTTAAAGAGATGGTTGAGTACATGAAGGTACAGCTCGATTCATTGAGGCTTTGTTTTGAAGCTACTGAATGCTAACTATCGAACTTGGGGAGCTTGTAGGAAGTCGCTAAGGTAAGCATCAATTTCAATACCATATATTTTCATGGCTATCGTCTGACTAAAATTTTCGTCTTAAAAGCTTGGTGGTGAACTGAGCATGGATGAACGTAACCTTCTTTCCGTCGCCTATAAGAACGTAGTCGGCACCCGAAGAGCCTCTTGGCGCATCATCTCCTCGATCGAACAGAAGGAGGAGAGCAAGAAGTCCGAAAAGCACGTCGCCAAGATCCGCGAGTATCGTGCCAAGATTGAGAAGGAACTCGAGGATGTCTGCAACGACGTTCTTAGTGTTCTTGACGACTCTCTCATTCCAAAAGCCGAATCTGGTGAATCCAAGGTCTTTTACCACAAAATGTACGTGAAACTGTACCAAACGTATTTCGAATAATTTTATTGACAAACTCATAGGAAGGGTGACTACCACCGTTATCTTGCCGAATTTGCTGGTGGCGACAAGCGTAAGGGAGCTGCTACCGCTGCTCATGAGGCATACAAGGTTTGTCTTGGCCCATTTATCCTGATATCTCTTGTTCCTAAAACTAACTTGTTCTAGTCGGCTACTGATGTCGCTCAAACTGAGTTGACGCCAACCCACCCAATCCGTCTTGGCCTCGCCCTCAACTTCTCCGTCTTCTACTACGAGATCTTGAACTCCCCCGATCGTGCTTGCCACCTCGCTAAACAAGCATTCGATGATGCCATCGCAGAACTCGACTCATTGAGCGAGGAGAGCTACCGAGACTCGACTCTCATCATGCAGCTATTGCGTGACAACTTGACTCTCTGGACATCGTCAGATGGTGGTGAGGCTGAAGCCGATGCACCAAAGGAGACAACCGAGGCAGCTCCAAAGACTGAGACAACTGAAGCTGCCCCAGCCGAAGAAGCGAAGTAAACGCTCAGCAGATTTAGCGCCTTCTCAGCTGCAGTCTGTTCCTCCTTTATTTTTTGAATCCCCAACAATCTCGAGCACACTTTGGCCAGATCCTTTCGATTAGTCTTCTTTTCTTTGATATTGCGATCCTGTCAATCTTTCTTCCTTTTTTCTATAGGCTTTTTTCTCTCTCAATAAAGTCAATTTTCTGATATAAAGTACTACACCAAATTTTTATCGTAGGCTGCCTAACAAAAAAAAGCACATTTCGCGATACCAAAATCTCAAAAAGCTAGTCGAAACATCCCCATATTTTCCTTGATAGAGTATCGTCAACTCTTGACGTTATCCATCCCAATCTTCCCCACATCCCACCTTGCCATCACCCAGCTACACACATACACACCCAACCCTTCCTCACCCCCCGAACAGACCCCTACGCAAGCATATCTCCCTCAATTGCCTTCTATGATTTTTTGTCCACTTATCATGTATCAGTTTTAGTGTTCCCAGCCCTTTCTCCTCCCACGACCCTAAGCTTCCCTTTGATATCATGTTTCCTCTTTTGTCCACGTATTGTTTAGTTACACCAGGTGTTATCGCTTTTTGCAAAACAAAGTCTTGTCTTGCCTTGTTTTTGGTATTTTCAGGTTTTTCTATATCTTCGATTCCCGTATTTTCACAAGTACTGTCCTCCACTCCGTCCCCTTCCCCCTCACAGTAACCAATTTCACCCATCTTTTGAGTTTCATATGATCTCGAGATGTTTGTTAAGCAGGGTATGCTGGAGTGAGAGGGTGGTTTCGAGAGGGAGAACGTGGAAAAGAAACACACAGATAAAGTAAAAAAATTGAATTGAAAAAATCATTACGGACGGGGGTTTTTACCTTTTTCTTTCCTTCTTTCTCACGGAGTGTACGAAAGAATATCTTGTATGATATTTTCTCTCTCTCCCCTATGTGGGAAATTGATTGGAAGAAAGGAAATCGGACGTCAGAATTTATTATACTCCTTATACTTTTACCGTCTCTCTTTTTAGATTAAAGTAATTGTGAAATTTGCGATGTGATTGTATCATGAGCTTGCATGTGCCCTTCATAAGGCACATCGATAGCAGAACAACCATCTGTGGATCATCTCTACTAACACAAATCTCACCTCCTAATAGTTATCGCCAGCTTCGATTGCATCTCCTCTGGATTTGCCATCCATTTCGACGTCTCCCATTCACCATAAGAGAATTGACGGTGCCTTTCTTCGGTGGACCTGATCAATGAGGCTTTACTTTTCGGGGCTAGGTTGTAGCACTCTGGCGTATAATTTCACAATAAAGGATTATTCACCAGCCGTGCAAACCCGTCGTACCTTCTATCGTAGATGTTCGGGTTTCCTGTCTTTTATATAATATCATTCCGTTTCCTGCGTCGTCACCATCGTTGTCTCCATGGCCGTTTAGAAGAGCTTTCGGCGCTACTAGTTCCTCAATGGTTGATTTCGAACCTTGCATAGGTCTTACTGTCATCGGTTCCGGTAGGGTTGTAAGTGTGTTCTTCTTTAAAGTTGTCTAGGATCTAGTAGATAGCTAGGTTTGCTTCAGTGTACCACTCCTACGCTAGCTATGTGGTTCTGAGGAAGGGGAACTCGAATTGTATTCCTCTTTTTGTTTCGGACTTGTAGTTTGGCATGGTATAGACTAAGAAACTTAAATAACTCCCAAGATGAAATTACACCAGGAGATGGATGGATGGAACTCGACTATAGTTCCGATACAAGATTGTCTAAATTGTGTGATTTCGTTAGCCTGGTGAATCTATGGATTGAAGGGAGTGAAATACATATGTAACGCTAGGGTATCTCACTAATGAATCTAGGTGTTTCGATGGAGACGGATACTGCGCTGTCCTAATAACCCGATGGAACTCTGGCCAAATTTCAAACTGCAAGAGAAGCATTGCCCTTAAACGTCAAAATATCCCGGTATACCCTCTCCCTCTCTTAGGCTCCTATATCATACCAGATATTCTCCATCGCCATTTTTCTATAGAATACCCAAAGCGTCACCTGGACCGGGTGTATCGTGATCCGTGGGCAAGGTTATGAAGATGGAACAGTTATAGACTAGAGAAGGAAAGTCATTGGTATCCATGATTATCTAAACAATGCCACACTAGACTAAAAAAGAAAGCAAGTCGAGAATACTAGCATTAGCCTTCGCGATCCTTAAATCTCATTATTCACTTCGACTTACGCAGGCCAGTGCTAAAACATCACTAGAAAGAGGATAAGAACAAATTCTGATATCACTATCCAGCATATCTTCTAAGATACATCTCGGAAGGATCCTGTGCAAAAACTACTGAGTTGATAAACGAGGATATAAAATGCAACACTAGCTCGTCGGCGCCAGCGCCGGCAGTCAGTGCGATTTTGACATCCATGAACGACCGGCCGTCGATAATTCTCAGTCCTATCCAATATCCCACGCTTTGTCCAGTAGTTTCAACGAAATTATTTGCTAGTAGGCTTGGATCTCAGATTGCGGTTTCTGAGGCGATATATGTCCCTAGGTGGTGGTATAGTCTGCCCGTCGCGTCGAAGCATAGTCAGGATGTCTTCCAAACTAGCTTGACTTTGGAGTATCCTCATCATCCGTTGGAGTGATCGGTTTGTCGAGTTTCTGATGTGATTGAGGATTTCTAGATGTCTAGCGTTTTTAGCCCGTTGCGCGATTATTTTCTGTCGTAAAGATCTATATACGGCGGTATTTTGGGTAGATTTAAATTTTTGACATCTAGCGCACTTGGCCATTTCTCCGGAGTGCTGGTCGATCATTTAAGTTTCAAGAACAATATCGTGATGTGCAGAGTGTGCAAATATGAATTTGTCTTGCTTTTGTTCTACCCTTCTTACGGTTGTTGCAGTCTTTATAATTTATAAACGCCTCGTTTTGGTCTCGGCGGATAGCGGCATATTTCCAATCGTCCGCCTCGATAGTTCCAAACCATGGGCTTTAGCTGATGGTGCGGGGGAAACAAGTTTGGAGACACTGCAGCGGCTAACGGATGAAATCTCGAGATCCGGTCGCCATGGCCTCGTTTGCCTCTAGGCTTGAGATTGTGAGATTCTCAGCTCCTTATATAACCAGTTTAACTAGCTATAACCAAGTTTCGTGAGTACACGAGCTTTCAGCGACTCAGCCAATAGAAAAGTATATTGTGCGAACGACATGACTTCAATGACCATCGTTTGATGCTGTTGACGATACTCCCACGTTAAAGAAAATCATTGATTATTGGTGGCAAGGTTGGCCCTCTGTTCGTTTGCAATATTTCGAGTCGTCTAGAGAATAGATAGATGCATGCAAGTCGTTAAATTGAATTCGGGCCGCGGGGTAGTTTGGAATATACGCTGCGAAATTACAATTGCATTAATTGAGGGGAGTATATTAGATAACCATATCATTTAGAATAAATTGTACTTTTTAAATTATTTTAATGCATATAGTTAAAAACAACTGTGCTTAAGTTAATTACGTTAAACAAATATAATACCTGGCAGTTGGCGGGATATAACCTCTAAAAATCGCGACATGGAAGTTTCGACGAGCTGGGGGTTGATCAGTACTATCGCAGTTACGGAAACTCAGGCTAGAATTTCCTATGCTTTTAAGCCAGGGAAAACCACCTCGAGCTAGGGCGTGGGGTAAAATAGTGCAGACTGACCATGTCAACGCTGGGGGTTGATAAAGTGCGGGGTTTCTGTCAGGATCTAAATAGGCGATTTCCTTCCTACCTTGAAAAATGCAGTACCAAGCACCCAAGTTGGGTAAACACTCGCGTTTACTCGTATCGGGCTTTCATTTCGAGATGTTCTTACGGTCTTGCGTTTCTAGTACATTTTAGTTATTGACTTGCTTGTGGACACAAAGATGGGTTTAAATTTCTTGGCTCAGTCTTTAATGCTGATTAGGATCGATCAATAAACTGGCTTGAGATTGCTGTCAAGCTTTGGCCTTTCAGCACGTTTTGTTTGCCACATGACGAGCAGTCGATCGCTGAAGGGTCCAACGAGTTTAGAGATCTGTTGAAAGTGCGAACAAACAAGGGACGAAGATTGTCGATCGACTTGAAATTAAGTATGCTGCTGCACTCGGAAAATAATGACGACAGTTTGCTCTTTTATTGCCAACCTTGTATCGAGACACTCGAGCACGAATCGATCACCACCTTATGAATCCTAGATGTGAACTTGGGGAGGTGAATGTCAAACAGCGTCGACTTGGGGGTGCCTCTAGGTTAAGCAGGGATGTAAGTAGCTTCAGGTGGACCTGATTGGCGACATATTGTAACGGCTAATAGACCTGACCTTTCAAATACATGGATTCGAATCAGTTAGGCTATTATTTCATCGTTTAATATGTGGATCTGTTTATCAACTTGCACCAACGATATTATCAGCTTGGTGGTTGACTGACTAGCTAGCTAGGCCGACGTCGGTCCTGAGATCTCGACCACATATTCGGTGATATCGATAACTACGGCCGTCCGGTGAAACAAAGCTTAAATTCCGTCAAATAAACACCGAACCTGTTCAAAGCAAGGCGTCGCGCAGGTTCGTGTATTATAATCACCAAAGTGGAGTTGCAAGAAATTGGGGTGACCTCGGTTCCCCCGTTTGGACTCATTCGGAAGGAAGAGGATGCATGCATGCACGCATGCGTCGACGACGAAGTAATATAGCTTTGTCATTCAGATATCTATACTTTACGGATAAGAAACTAGAGTGAGCTTTTTGTTTTTGTTTTTCGGATCCGTTGTATCCGTTCGTTAGGTTGGGTTTACTGTGCATCCTACGAACACCATGTCATGTTTGAAGCAGTTGGTAGCTGGGGATCAGTTGAAATTTGCAGCTGGAATCCTTCGCGAAGGAAGAAGGTACAAAAACGGGAAAATGGCACAAGAGAGGACCCTGATCGTATAATAGCATGGATAAGGCACATCATTTTGGCATTTCCTAGGGGCTGATGAATTAAATTTCGCAGGAGGAATTAACTTTTGTCGAATTCACAAAAGGGTAGCACCGAAGCGTACGTACTATCAGGACAAGATTGAAAGCAAGTGCAAGTTGACTGGTCGGAACTACGTTCGTAACATGCAGACAGATTGGACGGACTCAGCAACTCGTCACGAACAAGACGACATGCAAGCCCAAGAAGATGCCAGTTCTGCAACTTTATATTCTGTCGCACACATGCAAAACGGAGGTGTGGAATGAAAGTGAATGCATGCAATGGGATGTACCGATGAGTGTACTGGTACCTTTCCCTAACAGGAGAGTAAAGGTATCACTCGATTCTTCTCGGTGCAGAGCTAAGCTTTCTCGAAACGATGTTTTTTTTAGGTTCCTTCTGTCTGAGGGTGTAGAGTTCGCATGAGACCTGGTTCTTTTCGGTAAACTTGGTTTCTGTGCCTTGACTGCGGGGAAAATCACAACCGATTGTAGATTCTTTGGTTCGATTGAAGAAGTTTGGTCTGTACAATCGTGCTCATATTTTCGAGTGTCTTTTTTTTAACTTTCCGCCGTAATACGTCTGTCCTTCCGGTGAGGGTAGGGTGAAATTCAGTTACAGGTAACGATCAGAGGGGTGTGGGTAGGCCGGAAAGTACAGGTACAATATTGTACTGCAGGTCGCGTGTACTCGAGTAACTAACTCTCTCCGCTGAGCTAGCTAAGCTCAAAGGGCCATCATCATCATCGAGACAAAGTACCCAAGCTGGGCTATGCATCTTGAACTGCAAGGATGGGGTAAGTTTACCCAGCTATGTATTTCAAAATGTAAAGTCTCGCATGCATTGGGGATAAACATGTCAACAGCGCAAGGAACGAAGAGAGAAAAGAAAGACAGAGGGAAAGAAGGATACCTCTGTTACCCCATATTCTGCATATTTCTGGCAATCGAGCAGGAAGAAGCTGGTCCCGGTCCGGCTAGCTCGGTCGCCCTTGGAGGTCTTGGAGGTGGTCAATGTCTCTCTTTCCCCATATTTGGGCACATGCTTGTCAAGCTTGCGAGGGAGGGAAGGGTGGTTTGCGAGCATTTGCCTTGCCTGGGCCCTTCCATTTGCTTCGATTCGGCGGAGAGGGAGCAGGCCATTCGAGTTTGAGGCAGAGGATAAAAAGAAAAAGGGCTTGCGCTAGTGCGAAGACCCTCGACACCCCCCCCTTCGATAGTGGTAGCTCGCTCTCCTTTGAGGGTTAATAATGTCGTTCAGCGGTGAGATTGATTGATTGATTGCATGTGTGCGTAAAACGGGTGTGTGTGCGACTGAATGGAGTTTACCATTGCGTCCCATCCGTCGTCGATGATAGCAGTGTAATATAATATCCACCACACCTCCGCTCCCCTTTTCTCTCTTCCCTTCCTTCCCTCCTCCTTCTCTCTGAATACTCTCTCGCTCTCCATCCTCCGAGAATTACTCCTTGCATAAAGGAAATTATACAATAAATTTTAGTAGTTAGAAATACAGCGACTGTCGAGAGATATCGTCGGTATTGTAGTCTCCATTACGTTTCCCGTATTGCCACTCGCGGCACAACCAACGACAGCTTGAACATAACCTCACCGCAACACACCCCATTTCAACCTCAACCTCAACCTCAATTCCACCAACAGTTCCATTAAACCAATCTCTTAAAAACACCATCGCCACTTCTTCTCAAAAACCTCGTCCTACTCTCCGTAAAACCTGCTCTATCATTTTCATTAAAATAATTAAAATCGAAAAGTAAAATTTACAATTCACAATGTCTTCATCTGATAATTCCTCGTCGACCTCCAACTTTCCTCAACGAAGGGGCTCCATAACCGAGTACTTTCGTCCTCCACAACCAACCGCCTACCCCGGTCCCATCACCACAGCCGCAGCTCAAGCCAATCACCGTCGTCGCATGTCCTACTCTGGTGGCGTCACCGGAACATCCCCACCGTCTTGGTTCGGTGGCTACACTGGCGCCCGTCGTGGCAGCATTAGTTCTGTTTCCTCGACCACCAGCTCTCCCATTGATACCGAAGCTGCCATCGACGACAAGGCCTCTGCCGAGCCACCGACTCCGACCACTGGAAGCTTTGGTCGACGTCTTAGTTTCGGAGCTAGAGCACTGAGAGATGTTAAGAGGAGCATGAGCTTCGGAACTGTTGGCGAAGGTGGTTAGTCCCCACATCTTCCAGTACTATTACTATATCATTTCTATATATAAGTAGCTGGACTGTACTCTATGAAATGCATTGCTAACACTATGTTGTTAACTGAATAGAACCAGAGCACGAATACAGATCGTCCATGTCGTCATCGGCTCAGCAGGATATGCCTCCACCACCTCCACCTCCAAGTGCCACCCCTAAGCACGACGAGCACCAGGAGAGGATGTTGAAGGGAGATTTCTACTTTTAATCATAACCAGTAGATTCTATCTACCATCCGGCTTTGATTGACATACCGCTTTGAACGAATTTTCTGGAATGTTTTCTTCGACCGCAAAAACAATCAGATCAACAACGAAATTGTTTAATGGGATTTTCCCTTTTTCTTTTTCTTTTCAAAGTTGGCTTTTAGGGATCCGGAGTTCTTCCTTTTTCTTTTTACTCGAACTGGCTCTTGCATATTTCTTTTCCAAGCCGCTTTAGGATCTTTTCACAGGGCATCATTCTTCTTTTTTTCTTCCAAAAAAGTTGGGTATCAGCCGCATTCTTTACACTCCTTTTTTTTTCTCTCGCTCTTCCTGTCGAACCGAAAGGTTTTCTTTGACAAATTCAGGCACACATAATGGGAGTTTCATCTATTTTTGATTATCTCGAGCTAGTTTTCATATTTTCTGGCGTATCGAATATTTTGTATGACACGGTAGTGGCAAACAGGCAGGCAGAGTGGGCATGTTTTTCTTTTTCACTAATCAATGAGCGAAGGAGTTTCTTTTTGTTGTTATCTGCTTAATGGATGATAGGGTATTGTATGGGACGGGACGGGATGTATGGGATCTGATTCTTTGTATGGATGTATGGATGGGTGGACTTAATTCTGTACGAACGTGGATTTCTGCTATTGACCGTTATAGGTCTACTCATCATGTTTATTTTCTCCCTCTAGTTCTTCATGTGTGTTATTAATAAATGAATATTTTTCATTCCCCTCACTCTATTGACCAGCCGTTCTACCTGCGAGATTGTCCTCAGATTTTGCGTGGAAAACTATGTAACTCTTCTTTCCAAAATAATATTCTCCAATGATATTCATTATCATGAAATTATTTTATGCTGACTTGGCATATTCATATTACTCATCATATCAGTCTTGTGGCCAAGAAGCTTGATCGAACGGTGGAGTAGATATCTCATTTTGACACAAGTAGAGCTAGAGGTCACAAGGCTCGAAGCCTTATGCAAAACGGTTGAGGATTTATGTATGCTCAAGATTGTATAAATGTTATCCATTTACAATATAAGAAAAATAAACCCTATAATACCGACTATCGTGACAATATATACAAAAAAGCCAGCCCGGCCATAGAGAATCCTCTAGCTTGGGTATATACACATATACACACCTACACCGTATCCCCAATAGGAGTTAACTTGAGCCAAGCTCCATCACCATTGAATACATATCCCTTCGTATTCACACATACGAATAAGATACACGAAACAAATAAATCTGAATCTCAATGCGTCAAAGCCTTCCTCCCCTTCTCCTTCCTCCGTTTGATTATATTCTTGCCAGTCTTACTCCTCAATCGTGCGAGAAAGCCGAACCGTCGTTTGCGCACTATATGTGACGGGTTATACGTTTTGCGACGGTGACCGCGGGTTTGTGTCAGCGGGAGGATCGATGATGATTGTGATGGTGATATTATCGACGGGAAGGGCGATGTTGATGTGATTGAGAGGGTTGGACGGGGTATTGTTGATGCAATGTAGTTTGATGTCCGGGGGAGGATTGAGGACGGGCGGAGGAGGGATGTGAAGGTTCTGTTATATCGTATCGTTTTTGTTAGTTCTTGTCACATTGATATCGTATGGGATGGATGTTGGGGTGGTACCGTTTTGAGGTTGTGGAGATGATTGAGGATGGTGATATGGGGGGGTATCGGAGACAGCGGAGCGCGGGACGGTATAGGAACGACATCTTGCCGACTGAAAGGTACGATGGTGCTTCCTTCCTCCTTTACCTTCTTCCTCGTTGTCGGACTCGTTCTTTTAGGATTAATTGATGTCGGTTGGTTGGTTCAATGATTGGTAGTTCTCTGTATACCAAGAAGAGTCGTTAAATCTAAACCACATCGAATCAGAAAACCCCGGCCAAAGTTATGCGGCTTAAAATTTTCTGGACCTCGAAAAAAAAAAAAAAAATCAATCCATTTCATTCACTCTTTCAACATCACGACAACCACCCTCATAAACCAAAAATACGACATCAATCACCTCCAATCGGTCGCGACAAGATATAGTCCAAAACGATAATGTCGCGCTACCTCCCCTCAACCCCCTCCACCCCGACAATCCTCCACTCCACAAACCCAATCCCGCCTACAGAAGCCCACGCCCTCCTCCAAGACTACCTCCAATCAAAAGACTCCTCCCAACCGTGGTCCCACTCCCACGACGCCGGCACAACTACCTCCCTCAAGAAAATCGCCCTCGCCCTCCGCGGCCTCCACGGCCCCGCCGCCAATCACCACTTCGCATCCGACCAAGATACTCACGACGGGGATAATATCGACATGGCGGATTATAACGCTGTAGAGGATGAAGACGGTGTGGCGTCGAAGGTTGATACCGATGAGGGCGGGGAGGTTGAGAGGCGGAGAGTGTATGAGACCGTTGAAGGGTTAGAGGCCGAGAGCGACGAGGATGGATTGAAGGAGTTGCAGGATGTGAAGAGGGATGAGGTCAATCCTGAGGAAGAAGAAGCAGAAGCAGCGATAGTAACAGTGGCGAATGATGAGGAAGATGGCGGGCAGGGAGGTAAAGGTGTGGTTGATAAAGAGGAGAGGAAACGGTTGAAAAAGCTGAGGCATAAAGAAGAGAAGAGACGGAAGGAAGCAGAGAGGAGGGAGGAAGTAGAGTAGCACTGTATTCCTCCAATTCCAAGTGCGTGAAACGAATGATTTCCTATCGTCGACGAAGACGGTGATGCGAACGAGGTATGCAAAACTAGTATTTTCTAATTTTTTGAATCATGATAATGATATGATGACAGTGCCACTAATATAAACACTCTTCTTTCCTTCTAGCCCATCCATTCACCATGTTGAAAATGATACCCTGATCTCCGATGCTCAATGCCAAATGCCGTAAACCTCCCCTTCCGCCCTCTTCAACCAATCCACAAAGAATAATAATAACTATGAGAAGAAAAAAAATCGTCCACGATAAATATGATACGAAAGTAAAATTCTTCATTTCTTCTTTTCCTCTCCCTTCCATCCCAAAGCTCCCAATCGTTCCGTCAATATCGGATGCGTATAATGATAACTCGAATACATCCAATCCGCATCCATGGTCGACAGATTCTGCACCTGCAACTTGATCAAACTCTTTGCCAACATGTCGCTATACCCCAAGTTCATGGCAAAATTATCCGCCTGGTATTCATACGTCCGTGTCAAGAGGTTCAAAAAGAACTTGATGATCGTATCCATCGGTGCCAGGATGTCGGAGAACAGAATGAATCCGATGATGACGGGTTGGGAGCTGTGAAAGCCGAAAGAGCGGTAGAGTGAGCGGTTGTTGATGAACACCGAGAACAGCGCAAAGATATAAAACATATGGAACTATCCCATATCATGTCAGCATTTTTCAACAGAAAGATAGAATAAAATAGAACCCAAATGGTCAAAAGGGCTGAATGAATAAAATACCTGTGCGATACCAAACAGCTTGGTAGTATGTCCCAAACTCCAGTGTCCCAACTCATGTGCTAGAACAGCCACCACCTCCTCGGTCTCGCTCTTTTCGATTAATGTGTCATAAATCACAATATGTTTCGCCCACGGCAACCCGTAAAAGTACGCATTCGAATGTGCGCTCCTCTTCGACCCATCGATGACATAGAGTTTCTTCAACGGGAAGGCTAGCTTGGCGGCCAATCGCTCGACCTCCGTCTTCAAGGTACCAGGCTCTAATGGCTCTAATTTATTGAACAGAGGTAGGATGAAAATAGGATATATCGTTATCGCGATGACTTGCACTCCGCAGGCGAAACCCCAGAGGTAGAAGAAGAAGTTTGTGCCGAAGGATTGAACAATCTTGAGGAATCCAGCAAGGATCGGGGCACCGAATGCGATGGAGAGAGCTTGTCCTTTGAAAATGTCGCTGATCCACAGGCCGACGGTTTGTTTGTTGAAACCGAATTTCTCCTCAAGGACAAAGTGGGAATAATAATCCACCGGGGCGTTGAGAACCGTGGAGATGATGTTGAAGACAAAGAAGAAGACTATCGAGTGTGTGATCTATATGTTTCCCAATTTCATCACATATCAGCGTCATTCGTATTGACTTGTAGAAGGACAAACAAAAATATATGCGTAATAGGTACCTCGCCGTTAAACCTCGCTGGTAGATATGGCAGCATCAAGGTGCCCGTGAACCCCCATAGCTTTGGTAGCACATCGAAAACGATAAAGCTGACGTTCTGGAGTTGTCCGTATAATCCCTTGACATATCCGAAATCTGCCTTTGCCCGACCGTATGACTACATATCCACAAAACGCCCATTCGTTAGCATTCTCGACCCAATCCAATCCAATCTAAATAAACTTATCCCCGTAGTATTCTCATTGTAATAAGAAAGGTGTCGGGAGATTGTTATATGTTGTACCTGAGACTTATCAAAAACCTCCTGCTCCACCGATCCCTCCAATTGCTTGGGAATCTTCTTCCCGCGGAGAACCTTATACTGTCGCGCAGAGAGGTATGTTTCGAAAAGATACTGCGCGAGAGAGAACCCCAGGATGAGTTTCTTCCATGGGAAGAACGGGCGGTCGACCAGACTGGCCAACTTCTATCATTGACGTTAGTATGTATTGATCTGTACGGGTATGCTTGTATAAAAAGTGTTATGTAGATGGTGGGGGTGGGAAGCGGCCTATGAGGTCACGAGATGTGGGACGGAATCTGACGTACGGTTAGGAAGTCCATCCCCTCGTAGTTGTGTATGTGTTTTATCCAGCTAACTTCAGCCTGAAGGACGATACGATTTTTCGCGATTGGAAGTGTTTGATTCCTTTTCAGTCTGATTGAATGAGGGGAGTGGTGGGATATGAAGAGAAGTTCGAGTTTTGACAAAGTTGCATCGAAGAAAGAGTTGGTTTACCAAAGAAGAAACCGTGTTTTGTTAAAGCTGCGAGCGAAATAATAATAACGATGACGAGCTCCAGTTTCAACACATACAACGTTATAATTTCACTGGATTACTATACCGATTAGGCACACAGTTGCGTAAAAATTAAATGTTAAGCTGAAGTTTTAAAGCTTGCTAAGCGGGCTTTAGGGAATTTGGAATAGGTTGTTTTTTTCGACAGGGAGTCGACATTATATATCATATCATCCTCGGCAGTGTCAGATAGCTTTTATCGCCCCGCCTAGTCGATTCTATCGTATCATAATAGTACGTGCAATGCAAATTACATTTGCTTGATCCTTTACCATATCACATCAAAATGCATGTCCATGCAACCCCAAATTACAAAAAAGAGGACGCCATACTCCATCATCTCATACATCCATCTTGTCTGTCTCTCTATCTGTCATTGAGAAATTTCTAGATACCAAAATCAAACGGCAGTTCTCTGTCGCATTTCCCTTTGTTCTGGAATTTTTCCATAACCCCCACTACATCTGCATGTGCGGCCCTGCTCAAAACACAAATCGGACGCTCTGTTGAGTGATCAGAAAATTGACAGGCGTGGAATTATCGGGCTCCAGAATCAGCGACTCGGAAAACCCACGTGAGGGTGCATCTTTATCGTCCCCGAATTTGACATATCCGTTTGTGGCTAGGAGGATGGAGCACTGCCCTCGACCATTGGGAACGAGGGGTTGGGCGTCGAAACACTGGACCTCGTAGGTGGTCGCCGGCATGGTCTCGTAGAGTTTTTGAAAGTCGGAGCCACCAGTGAGGGCGTTACCGTTCCAGGAGATTGTGGCAGTGGGGGTGTAGTAGTTTGTTAAGGTGGAACGGGAGGT
This sequence comes from Orbilia ellipsospora, assembly GCA_036971675.1. Taxonomy (NCBI): domain Eukaryota; kingdom Fungi; phylum Ascomycota; class Orbiliomycetes; order Orbiliales; family Orbiliaceae; genus Orbilia; species Orbilia ellipsospora. Next base: position 1,325,375 of record JAVHJO010000014.1, read on the forward strand.
GTGGAGGTCGTTATAATAGTTTTGGACGAAAGCTTTGGCGGCTATTTGCATTCATAGTAATTATTAGTTGTAAGAAACCTAGGAGAATTGGTGGTTGTAGATGTAGGTAATTACCGGTGTAGGATAGCTGGATGAGGACGTCATCTTCCATGCTTGTTCCGCCGCTACTACTCTGAGCCTGTCGCGGAGAAGATTGATTAGTTTGATTGAAAGCTCCAGTTCCAGGTTGGATTTTATGAAGTGGCGGGTCTGGCGCACGGCGATTCGGCGTCATGTAGAAGGAGGATCCAGATCTTTGGCCGTAATTTGGATGTCCGCTTGGTTGACGGGGCCCACGGGGTGGGTTGAAGCCCGACATGTTGGAAGTTGCTGAAGATGGTGATTGTGACGAAGATGGAGTAGACTTACCATGTTGATATATTTTTATATATAACGTCTAATGCGTGAACGTGGGAGTATGCCGTGAGGGGATGATTTTGGAGGCGTGTTGAAGCTGCACGCTGCGCAGTCGGTTTGAATGCGACGCGCTTTGCTGCGATGAGCTTGTTACAATCACGTGATATGAAATAAAACTGCAACAATGCGAGCTCGCAATCCTGGCGAGCAAATTACATTCAACAATCGAGCTGGATAACAATTGGCTCTTGTGCATTTAAACTTTATGTACAATTATAGCACGGCGCTGAAAGTATGCGCTGCACGATTATTATAACATCACGATGATGCTTCTCTCCCGAAGCTCCCGTGTGGCCGGAACTACGGCCTACCAATGCACATGTCGGTACCCATATCCAAGAGCAATCAATCATGTCGCACGCCGGTTCCAATCAACCGCATCGGATACCGAACCCAAGAAACCATATTACATTACGACACCTATATACTACGTCAACGCAGGTACTACTCTACTCTTCATCCTTATCTCTCCATTTTGAACCCTCTATTTAAAAAGAAGTTTTATATTGAATTTTCATACTATAAATCAATAGCACCGCATATCGGCCATCTATATACGTCCGTTCTAGCAGATGTGATCAAACGATGGCAGCAATTCAAAGGAAACGAATCGGTGTTACTCACCGGAACAGACGAGTACGGAATGAAAGTGCGTATGTGTCTTCCTACTTCATTCTCGTATTAACAAATAGAAGAACTAACATATATTATGTTGGGTTCAATAATGGTAGATCCAACAAGCTGCGGGTAGAGCTGGCATTGATCCCAAGGAGTTCTGTAATACGGGTGCGGAAACGTTCAAGGTTCGTTCGTTCGTTCTTCACCAGGATATTGTTGAAGCTGGTATCTGACTATAAGAGTAGAAACTCGCGGATACAGCCAATATAAGCTACGATCGGTTCATCAGAACCACAGATGAAGATCATAAAGAAGCTGTGCAACATTTTTGGGTGAGCATTTCATCAGCAATGTTATCTCCCCAAACTTGCCGTGCTAACACCAGTCCTCACAATATAGAGAGTTCTCCGTGAACGTGGCTTTATAGACCTCAAAAAGCACTCGGGATGGTACTCTGTCTCTGATGAAGCATTCTATCCCGAATCCAGCATCGAACAAATTGTCCACCCGCCTACCGGCCAGCTGATCCTCGTCTCCAAAGAAACCGGCAAAACAGTCGAATGGATGTCAGAAGAAAACTACCACTTCAAACTCTCCGCCATGGCTCCCCAACTCCTCGAATTCTATCACGCAAACCCAACATGGCTCCTCCCATCCCAACGCTACGATCTCTTGAAAGCAGAGGTCAGCCGCGGACTGGAAGACCTATCCATATCCCGTCCTCGAGAGCGTTTGAATTGGGGTATCCCCGTACCTGGCGACGACAGCCAAACGATATACGTCTGGCTGGACGCTTTAATCAACTACATCACTTTCTCAGGCTATCCCTGGCTTCCCGGTGGTACTCGCCCATCCGATAAAGATAAACCCGCAGTGTGGCCGGCAGACCTCCAAATCATTGGAAAAGACATTATCCGCTTCCATTGCATCTACTGGCCTGCATTCCTCCTAGCGATCGGTGCACCGCCCCCGAAACGAATATTGAGCCACGCGCATTGGACCATGTCGAAGCGCAAGATGTCAAAGTCGGATGGAAACGTGGTTGATCCGTTCCATGCGATGGACCGGTGGGGAGTCGATACCATGCGGTTCTACATGTGTATGGACGGCGGGATCGTCAACGACGGCGATTATTCGAATACTGAGGTGGAGGATAAATATACACATTATCTGGGGAACCAGATTGGGAGTCTGTTGACGAGGATCTGTTCGAAGAAGCATGATATCGCGGGATCTTTACGCAGCGAGAAGGTGGATGTCCAGGTTGAATTGACGGAGGAGATGGACAAGTTGTATAACCATTTGAGGGGTAATGTTTTGGAGGGGGTTAGGGAGAGGATGGAGGAGAGAATGGAGAGGTGCGATTTGGGTGGTGCTTTGAGGGAAGCCTTGGGGGTTGTGGCAGAGACGCACAAGTATATCCATGCCGCAGCGCTCTGGCAAGAGGGGAAGGAAAGGGTGAGGAATTACATGCTCTATCCAGCGTTGGAGGGACTGAGGATTTCAGCGCTGTTGATGCAACCGTTCATGCCAGAGAGAATGGGGAGGCTGTTGGATCTCTTTAAAGTGAGGGCAGAGAGGAGAGGGTGGGAGTGTGCAGCTTTGGGGATGGATTTTGAGTATGGAGAAGGGACAGAGGGGATGAAGGAGCGATTGTTCCCTAGGATTTACTCGAGAGAGCAGCAGATGGAGAAGGTGAAGGCATCCAGGGCGCAACGGAGGGCATAGTTTGGGTGTGCGCTAGTGTCTGAATATGTGTTCAAGTGCGTGGCTTCGAGACCAGGTGCTAGGCTGCTAGGACAGAAATCTCATCACATCCCACTCCGAAATATATTAAATACATGCATGAATTGGAATATCCCGTCACGAATGTTGAGCCAATTATCGCGACAGAACGGAACGCGAAGTCACGAGAACATGAGCAACAAGAAGATGGCCTGAAAAAAAAGAGCGGAGATTTACTGAATCGCAGCTGCAGCGTGTCTTTGTGAAGAGAGTGGTGGGGAGCTGTGACTCCGAGGGAGCCATGGGTGCTGCATCTTTGGCTCACCCGGAGCTAACTGCAACGGGAGTAGGCCCAATTCCGGTCGTTGGAACTGTTCAGGCTGCGGATTCCAAGCGACGGCGAACGAACGAGTGAAACGCATTCCCGTGCCAGAAGAGACATTCGAAAGAGACACCGATGAAACTCGATGATGACTACCACGTTACTCGATGGTTATTATCAAGTGAGACGGTGGTAATGTTTTAAAAACCCGGCCAATTGTCAAGGCGCCTCTTCCGTCGCCTTCAATTTTTTCAACCCCCTCGCAGAGCCTAATTTAATGACCAGTCGGCCCTGTCAGGCGAACCACCACACCCAGTCCATCGCCCGATTCCGTGGTAGTAAGAAAGAGGAATAATTAGCATTTGAAATCAACTCTTCTTCGCTGCTGCTGCTGCTGCTTCACGAATCATCTTCGACTTCAAACGACGCGTCATTTCGCAGGCTCATTTACGCGCCATGTCGACAAACAAGAGAAATCTCGTAAGCACTCACCCGTGATCGTTCTAATATTTCTTTACGGGTATTGTAGCAAGAAAGGGGTCTTTTCCGGGCGTCGCTAACATATGTCATCGCATACTTGCAGCCATCCTCGCCGTCGCAAGGAGAAGCCGCGACGGACGACCCTCACTCCGCAAAGAAACCTCGTCGCTCCGGCCGCCTCCTCGCAAAAGCAGAAACATCTTCCCTTCCCGACCGTGAATCTACTCCTCCCACGCCGCTAGTAGACAACCTCAAAACTCCCCGTCAAGAAAACTTCCCAGCTCAAACCACAGACGTAACCGAGGGCCCGTCCTCGCCGCTACAACCATTTGAAGCTACCCAGCTCGCCACGCAGGTTGCCTCCCAATTCGTCGCTCCCTCCTCCGATAGCAGTGATGTTTGGGGTTACCTTATTCCGTTGGATATGGATAAGTCCTACGGACTCGGTGATGTCTTGACTTTGCGAAAACGAAGTTCGTGCAACGACGGTGAAACCTCGGATAGCAGTAGACGTACGGGACGGGGGAGAAGCGGAGCGGGATGTCCTCCAGGCGGGAAGGGAGCTCCGAGTGGATATTTGATCGGAAGGCATCTGGAGTGTGATTTGCGATTGAGCCAACCGACGGTGTCCAATCGGCATTGTGTGATTTTTAGAGTAAGCTCACAATTTTCTCAAAAATATTGCATTTGCAATGGCGGTTAACGATTCTTTGGGGGATTTATAGGAAATTTCAGGCAGAGCGACTAAAGCTATCATTGAGGATCTCTCCTCCAACGGCACTTGGATCGGTGGCTCGATTGTCGGACGGAACAACCGCCGCGAACTCCGTAACGGAGACGAAATCAAACTTGTCGACGGCGTCAGATTCATGTTCAGGTACCCGCAACAGCAAGCCACCGGTAGCTTTTCGGATTACTTTGAAATTCCGGCCAACGGTACCCTCGGATCCGGTCACTTTGCTACGGTCTTTGTCGCTATCGAAAAGTCCACCGGCCAGAAATACGCCGTCAAGGTGTTTAAGAAGCGCAGAAAGGACGACGGACGGGGCCAGATGGGCTTACAGCAGGAAATTGCGGTCTTGATGAGCGTGCACCATCCGAACGTACTATGTTTAAAAGAAACCTTTGATGAAGAAGATGGTATTTATTTGATCCTCGAGTTGGCGAGTGAAGGAGAGTTGTTCAATTTGATCATTGAGAAGGGAAAGCTGAGCGAGGATGAAACGAGAAAATTGTACAATCAATTGCTGAACGGATTGAAATATCTGGTAAATACGAACGATTCAGGATGGGAGGGAGAAGAGGATGGTTTGAAGATGGCTAACAGCAGTTCCTTAGCACGAACGCAATGTTGTTCATCGTGACATCAAGCCTGAAAACATCCTCTTGACGGATAAAAATTTAACCTGCAAGTTGGCTGATTTTGGCCTGGCCAAAATTATCGGCGAAGACTCATTCACCACGTCGCTGTAAGTTCCTTTGTTGTCAATCTTGAATAAACCACAACATGCTAACCTTTAACAGCTGCGGAACGCCATCTTATGTCGCACCGGAAATACTCATGCCTTCTAGAAACAGGAAGTACACTAAAGCAGTCGACATTTGGTCCCTCGGTGTCGTACTCTACATCTGTCTCTGCGGCTTCCCGCCATTCAGCGACGAACTCGCACCACCGAACCTCCGCGACCAGATCAAGGAAGGCCGTTTCGATTACCCAAGTCCATACTGGGACACTGTCGGCGATGCAGCCCTTGATCTCATTGATAGAATGTTAACTGTAGATCCCGACGAGAGAATCACGGTCGAGGAAGCGCTAGAGCACCCGTGGGTCACCAACAAACCGTTCAATCCGGCTATGAGTACCGATAGTGACGCCAGTCTCGCCGGACATATGCAAGGGTTGGCCGTTCGACGAACGAAACTGGAGAGGGAGAGGACACTAATCGCTGATATGGTGAAGGAGAGCGCGGTTGCGGAGAGTAGTAAGCCTAGACCTGAACCTTTGAATGGGACAAAACCTGCTGTCAGGGAGATTGCTGGAGAAAGGGACGCATTTGTGAACTTGGGGAAGGATGGAGCAGCTGAGCCTTTGTTTGCAGAACAGGAGTTGGATGGTGAAGAGGAGATACCGAATGGCAAGAATGAAATTTAAAATTTTCGAAGAGGGGTATGAAGCTGGGAGAACGGAGAAAAAAGGTATGACGGATTGTGTGTGGTCTTTATCCTTCCAAGATGCTAAGATTTGGTTTCCTACTCTTTTTGTTGGTCTTATCATGGAGTCTGCTGTCTTATTTGATTGTTCTTGTCTTGGGATTCTCATATTAACTGCCACAGACAACCACCAAAAAAAGCCGATTCGTTTTATTTCATAATTCCTACTTTTCCTTAGCTATCGACATGAGTTCTCGCGGTTCGGTATTTCGGATTGTTCCTTTTTTATTTCGTCGAAGAGGAGGAGGAATAGGAGGTTTCATCAGGTATGCACATTTTCTTACATTTTCCTCTTTTACATTTCTTCCGTCATTTTCTGCGTTTCGATGCAATCGTGATGTGACGTTGGATTTCATTTCATGCTTTTTAAAAATCTCGGGAACTTATCCTTTTATCTCTGATCTTTTTGGTCACGATCATGTACGATGCGATGAATCGAATGGAATGGAAAGTACACATGTATGGTGACCTTTTTTTTTTGTTTGGGTTGGTTCTTTATGTGTATAGACCTTTTTAATTGATTTTCTTTTTTAAAAGAATTCTCGATATCTAAAGTAATTTGAGGAAGCATAAATGTGAATTTTGGCTTGCAATATTAAGCGCTCAATCGACAAGATTATAAGATCCCGCATGCCAAAATATCTCTCAACTTATGGCTAGAGTTCAAACATATAAAATCTAACCTATCTTTCCCTCACACAACATATTGATCAATCCACTTTATCAGCATCCGAAGAATCTTTCGCTTCCTCACCATCATTCTCGGGACCGGAGTCACCACCGTCCCTTTTATTGCCCTTATCATTGTTATCATCACCATTCCTCTTAAACAGTCCGCCGCTGGCGCCGGTCCTCAAGCCCAATATAAAATTCCACGTAGGTCTCAAATCCACATCCGGGCCTTCAAGCCAATACGGTTCCTTGGTACCGGGTGCCTTCTTCCTATGATTGCCGAACCTGACGGGATTTTTCCCGCTACCCCCAGGCCTGTCCCGATTAATATTAGCGAAAACATCTTCCTTCGGGGTGAGACTCGTACGTAGTTTATTCAACTTGACGGGTTCCCCTAGTAGCGACCACCCTCCGGACGCGACCCCCACCGGACGACGGCCGCCTTTAGCCCTTATCGTTCTGAGGCAGAAACAGCCAAAAGTCTGCTCGCAGTCCTCCACGATATCGTTGTCGCATCCCACCGGGTCGTGTTCGAACCGCTTCGTTTTCAATTTCAACCGGCCGGTTCTTTGATCGACGACTTCGCCGCTGCAGCCGCAGCCCCTGCAGATGTCAATGTCATCCTGCATTGCGTCAAGGGTTCGATCTCGGCCAAACTCTTGGTCATAGAAAACCCAGTCTGTGATGAGGAGCGGGTGTTGGCCGGCCGCTACCCGTGCGTAGAAGAGGTTCAGGGCGGCGTCAGGGGTGAGGCATTGGACGTCTTCAACGTCTTCGTGGGTTGTGTGGCCTTGGTTGTCATCGCCTTCGTCGTCTGCGCGGTGAAGGAGGGGGTGGTGGGACTTGAGTTTTGGGTTTGGGGTTTTGCTGATTTGGAGGTCGGACCGGTGCTTTGGTTTAAGGTCTAGGTCTGGGGTCCGCGGGGCTGATAGGACGATGGCTGTGGATGAGTTTGTGAGGAGGGTGAGGACGTTGAATAGTATTAGGATTATTATCGATAGATGCATCAGTCACTTTGGGCTGGTATTAAGGTCACTTGCGCGACTATGTAGTATGCTAATGTGATGTACTAGATATGAATCAAATTGTAAGATAGATTTGTGTGCTTTCTAGATACGCATGAAAGTCTGCAGGTAGTACTGTACAGTTTGAGCTAACATAGGCGATTTTGATACTGGTATATATATATTTAGGTAAGTATTGTCTCGGATACCGGTCACGAACGAGACAAGGTAAATATCAATATCGATGAATCAGTGTCTGCATTTAGTATTATCGTGCCCCTTGTTTTGTTCTGAATATGGTTCGAACCTGAAGATATTATTATTGAAATAGCTTGAGGGTTATCAACGCGTTAGAAACAGCCGTATTCTGGGGAGCTGAGCGGGCAGTGCCATCCGGCACGGACGTTGGGTTGAGGGTTTAGACTTCAACTCTTCATCTAAATATTCACAAAGTATAATTCTCCAATATCTAAATTTACGATATCTGATATAAAACAATCCGAGTAGACTGGTCTGGGGGGTTGACCGATCGGATTAACGTTTTGGAAAAGTAGTTGGCCGTGTTGGGTATTTGAGTAGGTAATCCCGCATCGATATAGTGGCAGGTCCAGATACTATGAGCTAAAGTTGATCGAAGATAAATGACTGCAACAGCCTGAGCCTTCACATTGGCTGTTTCATAGCTCGATATATCTATCATATCGAACCATAATCAAGCTTGCGCAAGATTATAAGGGTGAAGGGAAAGGAAAGGGCTCGGTGATGGTTGCGATAGGTTGAGCAGGATAAGTATGCCAACAATGTTGTTGAATGTTGGATTATTGTTTCGGGGCTGGTGGCTGTGCACCGCCTGTTGGGTGTGTGGCGTTCAACATTCGGAGTGGCACAGATTCATCACATCGATACTTTCGGAGAGGCCCAGACGAAGAGCTTGGGAGATGACCTGATGATAATAGTAATCATGATACGATGCACATGCGACTGCTTCTTTTGACATGCCTTATGATGACGTGACCGAGCTTTATATCCGCCCGCCGGACGCGAACGAGCATTCGCTCGTGAATCGCGAGGCCGGAATCGCGCAGTTCAGCGTTCGGGCGAGAAGATTAGAGTATAATTTTAATTTTTTTTCGTTTGTTTGGGGAGTTCGGTTCCCGACGCCGCGAAAAAAGGGCGAAAAACGACCGCGCTCGCCAGGGGCACCAGCCGGGGTGTCCATCTGAAAATTAAAATTCGAAAAAAATGAAGAAAATTCTGGCACGAGAATCAGGCCAATTCGAATGGATTTAGTGATCAATTGACAGCAGGCTAGCTGATATTGGCAGAATATATTGCCACTTGAGGTCGTAAAGGGTGTTATATAACCAACAGCCAATTCGGTGCAGCTCCGTTGAGCTACTTGTAACAACATTAGCCAGCTGCTTGTCTGCCAGGAGGCCTGCTTCTCCTTTCTCTCTTTCTTCTTCTTCCTCGAGCTCGTTCTGCTGCATTCTTGTACTTCACACCCCTTTCCTTCTCGTCTTCTTCTTCTCTTTAATTCTTTCTTTTCTTTTCTTTTACCTCTCTCTTTTCTTCAAACTCAATTGCTCTGTCAACTCTACCAGAGTTGATTGTAGTCGACGACATCCAACAAAACACTCTCATCAACGTAGATAGATAGAGCGCCTCTGTAGATATCGCCATGGGCTTGCTCACCGGTCTCATAGACCAAGCCTCGGTCCTACTCGAGGGCCAAAACCTTTGGCAACTCGGTCCTGCCTTCCTCGGTGCTCTCGTCGTCCTCTCCGTTGTTATCAATGTCCTCAACCAGATTCTCTTCAAAGACCCCAATCAGCCTCCTGTCGTCTTCCACTGGTTCCCCTTCATCGGCTCTACCGTTAGCTATGGCATGGAACCCTATGTCTTCTTCAACAAGTGTCAAGAACAAGTAAGCTTGCATCCATGCATTTATTCATGCATAGTATGAATTGGATCGGTGAGAAAAGAGAGCTAACTAAAATTGATAGTACGGAGATGTCTTTACTTTCATTCTCCTCGGACGTCGCATGACCGTCGCTCTTGGTCCCAAGGGAAACGAGTTCGTCTTCAATGGCAAGCACGCTGATCTGTGTGCCGAAGAAGCATACACTCACCTCACCACCCCCGTCTTTGGTGAAGGTGTCGTCTACGACTGTCCCAATCACATGCTCATGGAACAGAAGAAGTTCATGAAATTCGGTTTGACCACCGAAACCTTCAAGCAATACGTCCCTCTTATCAAAGGCGAAGTTGTCGACTTTTTCACAAACAGCTCTCACTTCAAGGGACAATCCGGTTCCGCATCTCTCTCCATTGCCATTCCAGAACTCACCCTCTTCACCGCCTCTCGATCCCTCCAAGGAAAGCAAGTGCGCAAAGCCTTGACCACCACCCACGCTGCACTCTTCCACGACCTCGACATGGGCTTCACTCCCGTCAACTTCATGTTCCCATGGCTCCCTCTCCCCCATAACGCTAAGCGTGACAAGGCCCAGCGAGCCATGGCCAAACTCTACATGGACATCATCGCCAAGCGTAAATCCGGTGAAGAAAAGGAACAGGAAATCGACATGATCTGGAACCTCATGAACCGCAGCTACAAGGACGGCCGCGCCCTCAGCGACAGAGATGTTGCCCACTGCATGATCGCCCTCCTCATGGCCGGACAGCACACTTCCATGGCTACCACAACCTGGACTCTTCTCCATCTCGCTGCCAAACCAGAAATCCAAGACGCTCTGTACGAAGAACAGGTCAAAGTCTTCGGCAAGGACCTTTCCCCACTCACCTACGATAAGCTCGCCGATCTCCCCATGGTTAACAACACCATCAAAGAAATCCTCCGCATCCACCCTCCGTTGCACTCCATCATGCGTAAAGTCAAGTCCCCCCTCCACGTCCCAGACTCCAACTACATCATCCCATCCACGCACTTTGTCATGGCCGCCCCCGGTGTCTCCGCAATGGACGAGAAGTACTTCAAAAACGCCAAGGAGTTCGACCCTTACCGCTGGGTTGGACACGAAAAGGACGAGGAAAACGCTGAGAAGTTTGATTTCGGATTCGGGTTGGTCAGCAAAGGCACCGCTTCGCCGTATCTACCGTTCGGGGCTGGACGACACAGATGTATCGGAGAACAATTCGCGAACGTGCAATTGGGTACTATCATTTCGACTTTGGTGCGAGAATTCGAGTTTAGCTTGCCGCCTGGGCAGAAAGATGTGCCATTGGTCGATTATAACGTATGTTTCCTCACCCTTTTTTGCTGATGCCTCGCTTTATTGCATTTTACTAACTATCTTTTTCGTTTTCTAGTCGATGGTCGCTCTTGCTACCGCTCCAGCTATGGTTCACTGGAAGAGAAGATCGAATTCGAATCATTAAGTTTGATTTTTGAGATGAATTCATTCGCTTTTGATAAAAAGGCAGGCTTCAGTTCGGTTAGGGTGTACAGTATAATATATTAATAACGATTGGAGATATGGCGCGTTTGCGATTGCAATTGTTGATTGGCAGCTTGGCGAACAGAACACGAAGGGTTTCGGAGGTTCCTTTTTACTCCCTTCCCTGCATAAACTTCTTTTCAATTCTGGTTCTCTCTACCCTTTTTCTATATATCTACTTAATAGGGAGTGCTGGCGGTCTGGTGGATTGGTGTTTTGCGTTTACTGTACGAAGGCGAAGATATGGGACGGAGAGGTGATGATGATGAAGCAAAACAAAAATGCATATAGATTTTTCCTTTTTTGTTATTCTGTTCTACTGTACAGATAAGATACTATTTCGTGAGAAATATAATTTCTAATTAATCAAGTACATCCAGCTCTTTGTGAGAAATGACCTATTTGCCTAGAGGAGTTGAGTTGTCAGTGAGTACATGTGAACATGATTTCGACGAATATTAATATCTCATCATTTATATCTTCATCGTGGTACTAGTACTGTCGCGGTATCCAGGAGAATGTATTTAAGAGAGATTTAGGTACAGGCCGATCTAGACCTAGAATCCGAAACCGACATGCAGGTGGAGAAGGAAGAGAAAGAGAGGAAGAAAGCAAAGGAAGAAAAAAAAAAAAAAAAAAAAAACGACGAGTCTTAGGACCCTGCGAAGACCCTTTTTGGTTACGTAAAATTCAATGCGGGTTCAACTGTTCATCCGATAGAAGAAGAAAAATAGTACGGATGAATCAAAGTGCTAGTTAGCTCGATCGAATGCTTTTGGTTTTGGTGCTTGGGTACTTTTGCTTCGGATTCGTTTGTCGGCGTTCGTTCGGGTATATCAATCGGATTGGAAAGGGCTTGCTCGCTAGTCAGCTAGCTCGATTTGTGGGTACGGAGAAAGTTGAAAGATGCGTAGTCTGGTAGAAAAGGTGTCGGGGCAAAAAAGCTAGCGAGGTTTGATTATATGGGTCTTGTGACGCTGGAGTCGAGTCGGGGAAGATTGCAGCAACAGGTCAACAGCTCGAGTCAGCCAGTAGACTCGGACCGTTAAGTTTCCTATCAAGTTAGGCCCAGCACAGTGGTATCTTTAGGTCTCTCAGCTGGGACAGGCAGGTGTGGTGGAATTAATATTATATTCGTAGCGATAGGAAAATACTAAGGCTATCCGGATATACTGAATCGAATTACTAATTTGAAGAAAAATATTATTATTGAAATAAGGATTGGTTATCGATATCGGGACATCAATCATATCACGAGCGTATTATATTGGTTATCTGCGATATAGCCGGGCGGATTGCAGGTGTACGTAGACGTCGCGTTGCTGCAAAGGGCGCTAATTATAACTGCACAGGTCCTGGGGATCGCTGCTGCGAGAAATTGCAAATATTGTGCAATATATCGGTGAATCTATGCTATAAAGGGGGTCCTAGTCTTCATATGCACGGATGTTTCAAATAATAAAGAACTCCTCCTCTGAGTTCTTTAAAAGGGGAGGATAATCGGCATATATGCATATCTAAGAGATTGATCCAGCCGATTTTTGTTGGTATCAGTTGTGAAAGATAAGAGGCCGAGACGTTTATAGCCTCGCTAGTGCTATTGTAGGTTCTCGTATCCAGAAGGAAATTGGCTGGTATCAATATTACCGACTCGATGATTCGGCTTAGTATGAAATGAGGGTGTGGATCCACTACTGTAGGATTTTTTGGACGTTTTGGACGTTCTTGGTATCGGTAGACACCGCGTACATTGGAAATCTTATCTTTGGATACCAGCTTGGGTGCTTAGTTGCATTTGCTTAGATTAGCGCTGAAGCGAGAAAGCGCAGGGTTGCAGACAGTGCACGGTGGTGGATGGTGGAGTGCATGAGCTTGGAATGGCGAGAGTGGTGACCTGCTACATCAAATCGTTCGACAAGGGGCCAATCGAACGGTTGGATTATCATGCAGAACGACCACTTCGATGAGCAATATTTGCTCGAGTGAAAAATCAAGTCATCTGAGTCTCTTTGATACTTACTTACGTATCTGCAAGTATGTGTCGGTACTTGATATTCGATCGATTTATCCAAAAGGAGGCAAAAGAAGCGCAACACGTTAGTGTGAGATATCATTTTATCATGACACTTTGTGAATTCTATTATATTGCACTAGCTAACAATTTAAAAAGGCAAGAGTTATGCTGGGGTTTGGTACAATGTGGCTGGATGAAGCATACTAGCTCGTTTTTGAAAGACGTCTGGATTGACGAAGATGGCGAGATTCGTCTGCAGAGCTCAATCCTCTTCTGCCAACCGGACTAGTATACTAGTACTAGATCACTCAGCCATCCGAGGTCAAACCGCGACACCGGTGCGAGTCGCTGCGAAAACGTTCCGGAACGACGAAAGGGTTAGCTTCTGTAAATTAGTCGGTATAACTTCACATGTTTCTATCAACTCGTATCAACTGAAGATTATTGGAACCGTGCATGTGGGTACGCATACTGCATCTCCTATGTGGCGCATATTCTTTCTCGATCCTAGATCCTGCCAGGACAGGACACGGCTGGACCGTCTTGAGATAGACACGGAGAAAGGAAAAGGTCATTACGAGCTGCTATATAGATTGATAAATCGATCAATTCAAGTCTACAAGGCAGAGTGAGAGTCATTTTTATGCATGCCTTGTCAAAGGAAAGGCAAAACATGCAGGCTTGGAACCCTTTGTGTCTCTTATTTTCATCGATCATGTCGACCAGCCTTTCTGATATCTGGGGAATGCGGATGAGAAACGAGCCAATGAACTGCCAACACAACTCATCGAGGCAAAGACGCCCGGACGGAGCTAAAAGGTCGTGAGTCGAGGTTCGAATCGAACAGGTCCACCCGGCTGCTTGTCAAACTGTTGCTAGCAGGAGCGGACCGGGATCTCTGGCGATTGGAGGTTATTCTTGCTCTCTCTTAATCAACCCTGCCATGCGTATTCTCAGGAGAATGTTCACATGGTCAAGCTGCAACATGTACATAACGGACGTCGAGACGTCGCGGCTTTCGCCTTGCCGGTATCCTATCATATTCTTTCAATTTTTATGGAGAATTTGGCTTGCACTTGTAAACTTGGGGGCTATTTTCCATTCTTGTAGTCCATTGCATTGTCCTTTTCTGGAATAGGAAGTGGTTTTCGTGGGGGTTCTCTTGACGTTCTCTGTGCTCTAGTTGTATTACCCGAGTAACCTACAGTGTCTTTTTGAATTTCTATGGTATATTGTGGCTTGCAAGCATGGTCAAAACCTGTTGTTTATTGCAGTTACATTCCTCAGAAAGAGAAGACTGCAGGTTCATGCGTCCGTCCTGGTTGATCTAGCCTCGAATCCAATATGGTTCCTGAATTAATTCAATCTAATTCCCGCTCGAATTCCTGCATGTCGTCAGGGACTAGCGAAACAAGTTCGTCACGAAAAATAATTTATTTGGCAATAAAATTCAAAAGTGAGAGGTTACCCCGGAAATAGAGATGTGCCGTTCTGTATTTGGTTCGATTTATCAAGGATACCGCTGGCCCCATAAGCATTGCTGTTCGGAAAAGGTGTTTCCCCTTTGCGAGTTGTAGACGTAATTAATTGATTGAAATAGCTGTCATCGGTTGCGAAAGTAATTGACGAATCGTAGAAGTAACAGTTATTGATGATGCATACGTGGTCGCATATTTTGCCGTGCCAGTATACGCTTCCGCCGTTTGAAATGTAAAAATTGAAATTAAATATATTAATATATTCTGGAAAAAAGGTACCAGGTACAGCCGGCCGGGAAAACGTGGACGTATTATTCCCTGATGACGGCGTCCAGTTCAACCACAATTTTAATCCACTTCGGCTATAGCACGCTGGATGAATTATGTAAGTCTAGAAAATGGTTAAAATTGTTACTGGATTCGGATATCCGGGGTGGGGATTCTGGTTTGTTTGCTCTGTGTCCTGTGAAATATAATTTCTAATTTTCCTGGGGACGTTTTATAGATCACAAGATCATGAGATCATTAGGTTTTCGCCTGGGTCCTGTCGCCGGTGCGCTGAATAAATTGGGTCGGCTGGCCTGACCTAGCCATCGGGCACTCTCCAGAGTGTGTTGTGCGCCTCGTCTTTGGGGCGAGGTCTGGGCTGGCCGGGTGGTAGCCATGCATGCGCCCTTTGAGAGTTACACTGGCAATCAAAGGACCGACCCCTGTTGGACTGCAGAGGGATTCGAGCTGGCTTGTTCTCGTATTCTTTAAGCCAAAGAGAAGGGCAGTCGGTGGACGTTGAGCTGAAGCAAGTTGCGCAGAAACAGCTAGCCAGCCACCGGAGAGGGTGTCTGCGGCAGAGCCGGACAGGCCGGATAGACGTCTGTCCGTCTATCGACCTGTTTGTAAATTGAGGAGCGACAGCTGGAATGAGCGCACCGAATACCTGCTCGAAGGTTGGTCACACTGCATAATCTGGTGTAGAACTGTCTTGGTTGGATGTTCTCATGTTCCTTTCCTTTCCTTTCCTTCATAATAGCAATGATGACCTTGACCGGCTGCCTGAGCATATAACCGACATTCTTCGAATATCTGTTGGGTATAATTTCTGCATTCGCCCAATACAACAGGGTAAGAGTCCTGATGCAACTGAGGTCATCTCATTCAAACGATCCGGCCCATCACCGTTGCACCGGGACCGGAAGACGGGCAAATTAGAAATAAATATCCTGCCAAAATAAAAAGCTCTCCCAGTTTACCGTTGGTCCTGGCCAATGATGATCTATACTAGCATGGCTTGTGGCCCTTGCGTAGGCTCTGAAACAAGAGCAAAAGAAGGGAGAATAAACTCGGATCATTGCTTGCAAAGGGAGCTAAGTGATATGATCCGATCTGATACCTACCAAGCTGTCATGGACATGTAATCGAATACCTGTTTGTACTATTCCTTGGATTTGCGGATGTTCTGTTCCTTCTTCAGAATAGGAAATCATACTAGCTTCCGGAGCCGGACCTGATAGAAGCCAAAACAAACCAGACCTGTACGTAAGAGTCACTTGCAGCCATCACACATATTAATCAACGAGGACGAACGAACAAACTGACCGGAATGAATGATATGGTCGTCAGTTCAGGTTGGAAGAGGAAGTGCTTCCAGAAACGGTTTAGACCCGCCAAGTCGCATATCCCTTCCTCCTCCTCGTCGCCCGGGGTCTGTTGATAGCCTTGCAGGAACGTTCCTATTTGCTGATACGCACCCCAAGTTCGCACCATCCAAGCTCACAACAGCCATCTCTTTCTTAACTGTGTAAAGGTACCAGGTGACTCGATTCTGGCTGTTGCATATTGTCGTTCGTCCGTCCTTATCCCCCGGGCAATGTGGAAAAAGTATACTTTCCGTAATAGCTCGTGGCTAACCCCAAAGGCTTTTGTTAGACCAGTGTGTGATTGAGTCGAGTGAGTTCAGAGTTCCTCTTCGCACAATCGGCTTCTTCTTCTTCTTCCTTTTCTTTCCCCCTTTCCCTCTCCCATATTTATCACATTCTCTTCTCTTCTCTTCTTTTCCCTTTTCTCCCTATTCTTGGTTTCGTTCTTCTTTTCTCGAACTTCAAAGTTCTCTTTGTTTTTCGAGATTTTGTTTTTCGAGAGACAAGCCTGTTCCATTATCTGTGCTGCGAATGCGAAGCGAGCCAGGGAAAGTTAATTGAGCTAAGCTTGATATAAGCAGCCAGTCGCCTCAGAGTCATAATCCATCATCGCTAGGCCCGATCACCCAATCCTCCATCCGTCGCACGATTACTCTTCTCTCCCTTTTTTCGTCTCTCCGAAATCGCCCTTTTGCTAGAGTGAGCAATAAGTGTTCTTTAAGTTTTGAGATTATCGTGTCCTATACTCTCTATTCTTTTTCTACCTCGTATTTTTCTCTCTTCGTGTACGACGGAGAACATTCTTTTATTATCAGATTCATCGTTACATAATCTTCGTTTGTTCGTTCCGCTCGTTCGGCTTTCTCTGGGCGTACGGATCCTAAAAGCTGCCTGGACTCGAATCGTACTGGGCTAGGTTGATTCGCTCGGAAATTATTTCGCTTCCAGAGATTCCAAGGCTTAATGTTGCTGCTTCTCGTGTCGAGCGCTTGAATCCTGCTACTGTGCTGCTGCCCTTTTGCCTCGTCGCAATTAAAATTTGTTTCGCCGTCGTAGTCCTTTTCAAAGAGGTAGAATTGACCTCTATATTCGAACGTACGTAACGCTTCCCATCTTGAGGAAACTCCCATCCATATCTCCGCGATATCTCTACCACCAAACATTGAGCCCTTATTCGCATCTTGTATCTTTCTCTCGGATATCATCTGTAAATCTGAGTGGCGTATATTCTCGCTGCCGCTGTTGTTTCCGCTGTCCGTGCAATTTTAATTACGCACGCGGGTTTCTGGCGAGAAACACGTTCTTGTTGGCTGGTTTTGGTGCAGCCTTCCACGCAGCCTTCTCAGCTTGGGAGGATCATCAAGAGCCCTTTCGCCCTCGTTCTCTCGTTCTCTCCCTCATTCCCTCACTGGTTCTCTCTCTCACTCCCTCACTCCTGTAGAGGGCATCGTTTCCTTCTCTCCTTAGTGGTGGCAGTGGTGTTTTAATCTTCTCAGTCAGGTGGGGTTCCGTAGCTGACCACGATACCAGTACAGCTACCCAGCTGCTAAAATTATATAGCGAGAGAGTGGTCATACACTGCATCTTCGTCATCAATATCAAACAGCTCCATCGACAGACGACACTTCATCCCACCGACCGGCTCTCTCCCTACAGCAGCCGAGCCCTTCACCCGCCTTACCAAGGTCCTTCTCTCTTCATTTCCTCTCTTTTCTATTGGAGAGACACCGGCAGATTGTGAACCGTGGGCAGCTTGTCTCGGATTCCTTCATAATCGACAGCTTGTTTTTGTCGCCTTCGCTAAGGTCGAGCAAGCAACTAGCTCGAGCCTTGTCCAAGCTACTATCTCTCTCCTCCGAAGCCTGTCCACTCAAGCAACCTCCCTAGCTCTCTCTGGCTGCTCCTCGTCTTCTTTACAAATCAAAGGTCTTTTCGCTACCCTACTCGGAGCACCTTGTAGTACGAAAGGCATCGATTTTGCTTTCGATTATATCTCGCCTCCAAGCTTCTCATACACCCGGGACCTCCCTATCGCCCGATTCGCCTAACCCGCATATTCTCTGCTAGCTTGTTCCCCCACAAAACTCCACCTAGAACCTGTCCGCTTCTCGTAGGACCCTCCATTTTTGGAATCCTTTTCCCTTTTCGCGACCGCTCTTCGAAGGTTGAGAGGGGTTCTTCCTTCCCCTCCCCTTGTTTTAAACTATCTAAACCTCCAGCGTTCCACCACAGCTATTGCATATGACGCAAACCAACCGGTAGTCTGCCGTTTTTTTGTTTTTTCCCTTTTCCTTTTCCTCATTTCTTTTAATTTTGTTGGTTCCGTCGATAGCTCTCTTAGTTTTGGTGATACTCGAGTCTTTTTTAACGAGTTCGGGGGAGGACGACGGTGAAATCAACATATAACTTCAGAAATCTTCTAGCTTCTCCACAGACAGGCCGAACCAAAGCACCGACTGTATTTTATTCAACAGACCCGACAGTCTTTACTTCGCCTTTTCAACCCTCTCGAGTATCCAAACTTTCAAAGAAATAACACACAAACGAATACACTCCTCAACACCAAAAACCAGATCCCAATGTCGTCCCGACAACTACCGCCCGATATGACATCTCAAGATACTGTGGTTGGTGCCTTTAGGATAGGCAAGGAGATTGGAAGGGGTTCATTTGCTACTGTGTACCAGGGCATCCATTCTGTTAGTACCCCTCTCGCTCGTCTCCTTCCCAAGGTCGATGCGAGAAAAATCTCATTCCAGCACATTGGTAAATTAACGACTTTGTGTGACATCTTATATCTTTTGCTAATACATTTTGCCCCGCCTTCCTCTAGCAAACGAAGAGTCTGGTAGCCATAAAGTCCGTCCTCCGGAGCAAGCTGAACCGTAAACTCCTTGAAAACCTCGAGTCCGAGATCCAGATTCTCAAGACTCTCGACCACCCACATATCGTAGCCCTCCTAGACTGCCAGAAATCACATACGTATATTCACCTCGTTATGGAATACTGCTCCCTAGGGGATCTATCGTTATTCATCAAGAAGAGAGACCGACTACACACCCTACCGGATCTTACAGCCATGTCTCAAAAATATCCAAGCATCGGTGGCGGTCTCAATGAAATTATAATCAGGCATTTCCTTCAGCAACTTGCCAGCGCGTTAGAATTCCTCCGAAGCCGCAATTTGATACACAGGGACATCAAGCCGCAAAATCTGTTACTCGAACCTCCGGTCGTCACGTATGGCGAGTCTGGACCGTACTCAGAAGGATTCAAAGACGATAAACGCAAGATTCCCGAACTCGGCTTGCCCGATCTACCGGTTCTCAAGATCGCAGACTTTGGATTTGCAAGGAATCTGCCGTCAACAGCGATGGCTGATACCCTTTGCGGGTCGCCACTATATATGGCACCTGAGATTCTGAGATATGAGAAATATGACGCCAAAGCAGATTTGTGGTCCGTCGGAACTGTTCTCTACGAGATGGTCGTCGGAAAACCGCCCTTCAGGGCAAGGAATCACGTCGAATTGCTTAGGAAAATTGAAAAAGGTGAAGATGTGATTAAATTCGGAGAGGATGTGAATGTCAGCGATCCCTTGGCGAATTTGGTACGAAAGCTGTTGAAGCGAGGACCCGTGGAACGCATGTCATTCAGCGATTTCTTCAGCGACCCTGTAGTAAAGGGACGGATACCGGGTGCTATCTACCCGAGAATACAGGGTGGCATCGATCTGACACCAGCGGATTTACGACAGAAAGGTCATGACAGGGAAGGCTATAGAACACCAACTAGCAATGAGCCAACTATCGACTATTTCCCAGGAAGATCGCAACAGCCTACTGTAGGTTCGTCACGACAAGCACAGCAGGGAGGGCTTGCCGATGGATTAGCTGAGGAAAACCATCGAGCCGCAGCGTTTCACCGAGCAAATACAACTACTGCAACCTCCCTTTCCCCAAAGAACGCTACTCTCGCACGACCTCATGTCCAACATGCCGCATCCACACCCGCTAGGCAAACGGAGATCGACAAGTATGGTAACGCACAAGGAGTTCCGATGGAGAGACAGTTGTCACAGCAAACTGCCTCCCCAGGGTCATCATTTTTAGTACAACGACAGAATCAACAACAGCAAAGACAAGCTGCCCGAGATAAGGAAGCGAAGGAGCGACTGGAGCAGGATAATCTCGACCAAGAATATGTTGTCATCGAGAAACGCACCGTCGAGGTAAACGCTTTGGCTGATGAAGTTGCCGCCGCCCCACAGATTACTGGGAAATCGCCTCAATCAACCCCGAAGGGAACCGCAGTAGCAAGAAGGGTGACAACAGGACAATCTACTCCCTCTCGAGCTATTGTGGGAAAGCGACCCGACGCATACCAACAGCCACCAAGAAACAGCTATGAACGAAAATTTGGAACCAGTCCCGGTAGTGCTGCAACTTCTGCTCTAGCTAGGGCGCTTGCCATGGTGAACACCAGGCTCAACAACATTGGCATTCTACCACAATTTGGTAACTACAATGGCGCCCTCCAAAGTGCCCAATATGTTGCTTCTGGCCTGTACCAGCCAGGTAGCATGGTTGTCATCGGAAATCAGAATCTCAACACTGCCACTGGCCTATCAGAGGAAGACTTCCAAGCCATTCAGTCCATCGAAGAAGCCGCGAATCGCAGCGACGTAGTTTACCAATTCGCAGAAGTCAAATTTTCGCAGCTCCTACCCACTTCTCTACCCAGTCCTACAATCCAATTGGGACTTCTCCCCCCATCAGCAAGCGAACACCCGAGCAACGACCATCTGGATCTACCACCCGATGCCGTGGTTGCACTGGCAGAGGAAGCCCTAGTACTCTACGTGAAAACACTCTCACTTCTCGCTCGGGCTATGGATATCGCAGGTAAATGGTGGGGTATAACAAACGGCACCGCCAATGCGACTGCCATCTCACGCATGAACAGCGCTGTCCAGTGGGTTCGAGAACGGTTCAACGAGGTGTTGGAGAAAGCGGAATACGTCCGTCGAAAACTCATGCAAGCCCAAAAGGAACTTCCCAAGAGTCACTCGAGCCATCCATCGAATCATCCAAAAACATCACAAGCTCCCGCTTTGGGCGTCAGTGTTGAAGGGGTGGTACTAAGCCCTGGTGTCAGCGCTGAAAAGTTGATGTATGATCGAGCATTGGAGATGAGCAGAACCGCCGCTGTGAACGAGATGGTTGGAGATGCTTATGGCGAATGCGAGATTGCCTATGTGACTGCTATCTGGATGCTTGAAGGTGTGCTGGAGCCAGATGATAACGGGCGTAATGCGCTCGGTGGTGAGCATACTGGCGTCGAAGGGATGCTTAATATGGAAGAGGACGATAAGAAGGTCATTGAGAAGTGTAAGTGTCCACATTTATATGTTTATATACCCTAGAGTCGTACTAATTATCAACTATAGTTATTTTGGGCATACGTGGTCGTTTGGCAGCTCTTCGCAAAAAGATGGCCAACATCTCACGAAGATCATCCAGCGGCATGCCGTCAGGACATACTCCGACTGTTCCTCTATCTCCACCTCACTCACCAAAGCCCGTGAGCACTTAAATATTACGTAGGCCAACCTTGTCGAGACCATAACGACAGACCCAACGAGCCCGACCCGCAGTCTTGGTTGTCTTCCACATCGTAAAAGACACATCTGAAGTTTCTATTTTCTCTGGCCTCTTTGCAAAAGCAGTCGAAAAAAGACAGGACCTCGCAAGAGAAAAAACATCACACCGGAAAACGAACTTGCAAAGTTTATATTTTAACTTTCGTTCCCATTCATCATCCACCATTCGTTGGATCCTTTTTCTTAGATTCTTTTTCTAATGTTTAAATGTTTTAGTTTCGCCTTCCTTCCTTTTCTTTCTTTTCTTTTTCTTTTCTTGCAATATTTTGATCGTTTAATGATGAAAGTCTTTCACTTCGATATTACGATTTTTGTTTTTTTGCGGGTCAAAAGGATCATCTGTGCATTCTTGGGACTTATTTTTGCCTTTGTCTAAGGTGCTCTTTTATGGTGTTTTTATAGCAAGTTTCATTTTTTGGATTTTCATACATTGGTATCGGTCTCTACGACCGCTCTTTACGATATCGTTCTTATAGATGAGATTGCAACATTGTCTTTATAGTGTTTCTTTTTTCTGTTAGTATTTTCGGCGAGCGTTTGGTTTTTTGATTTATGCTACTGTTCAAACAAGACTGGACACTAACCAACCTGTTCTTTTTGATTGTCGTTTTTCTTCCCAGGTTACTTACAATCACGGCCTGCGGGCGTTTCTCCTTTTTATTGCTGACACATAGGTCAAATAAGGAGTTTGCTTTTTTTTTATTGTTGTTTTGTTATTTTTATGGCTCGGGATATTCGATATAGTACTATACCTCTCCGCTGCATCCTATACGGTTTTTCTGATTCTTTCGCGTTTGCACTCTTGGTTTTTAGTTATATAACTTGGATACTACCATTTCTTGCGCGTCAGGGGTACTATGGGACTTTTACTACTTCTGCTGGTATTAGGTTTTTTTTCATGTTTTAGTTGTTTTTATACCAACATCAGATTGACCATGAGGGGAATAAATCATATTTTTCCAAATATACCATTCTAGCAAGTTCTAATACTTTGATATGTGAATGTAAGATGAAAAACTACTCAAGTGCTGTGTGCATAACAACTCAACTCCGATGGATGGATGTTGCGAATATATTACTAGAAATATAGCGCCAATTAATTAAATTCAGATGGAGGCCAGTAAATTGTTAGCTTTAAGGTACATGGTAGACGAAAGCGTAGTTTTGTAGACGTAAGGACGACTTGAGAAGGGTGAATAGAGGGCTATAGTTAGATGGAGCTTGCTGTTTGCTAATTGAGAGGATATTAAAATTGTGTAATCCTTGCTTTTTTGGGAAGTGAATTCAAATGAAGGCGGTGATAGAAGGCAAAGAGATTGTAAAAGAGAAAATAAAAGCGCGGGACCACGTAGTCGTGACGGTAAGATGAGTTGATTAAGTAAACGTTATTCCTTATCGCCGTGTCTGAAAAGTATGATCGTTAGATGTACAATGTATCTCAACTACACCCAAATCTAGGGCTTGGTAAACTTGCAATTGGTCCTGTAGCTAGCTTTTATTATTTCAATAAAGGTGAGGCTGCTCTTTGGTTCACATTCGCCCGCTTTGCTCCAAACCACGTCTCCAGCTCCGGTTTCTCCGGCCGCTCTTCTTCCTCAACATCATCCTCAGGTATCCACTTGTCAATGCATATCCCCATGTTCAATATGTCCGCCAAATGTTGTAGCTGAATCACATGCTTTTCAATCTCGCTCCCTTCGATCCATTTCTCTCTCCTGGGATATTTATTCCTCCGTTGCCCTAGCATTGGTGGAGGGTCATTCGGGTCGTATCTATCAGGTACGCCGTTACCGTAAAACCATACTTTCTCGTCTCTGTGATCTCGGAAGACGGTAAGGAGGTTATAAAAGAAAGCGGAATAGAAGAATGTTCTGTCGGCTTGAACGCGATGTTTGATGTTTGCTCCTAGGGGTATACCTGGCAAATACGGAAGGCTGCGGTCGAGCTGCGGGCCCAAATCGACTTTATTGGGATCTTTAACACTGATGGCGGGCTTCCAAAAGTAGTTTTCACCAAGAGCCTCGGGTTCTGCAGGAAAGTTTTCAAGATCTGGATTGATCAGGCAGGTATTAATGAGCTTGTAAAGACACGCTGGATCGCGAGCTAGATAGTATGGATGAAGTTCGTGGCAAAAGAGCGAATATGACGCCATGTTCTTTTCGGGAGGATTTCTGGGTAGTGGCGGGTTGTCGTTGATTTTGATTGTTATACCTTTATACATATCGCGACCGAATTGAACTGGGAAGCCGGTTTCGTCCTCGTTGCGGTAATCGGAGAGATTGAACTTCAATTGGTCTCTAGGAAGGTTGGATTCTCGACCTCTCTTCTCCTCGTTGGTAAGTTCTGCCCAGTCACTATCCACCCATTCGTGGCCATCGTCCGAGGACATATTCATCGTGTAGTTGAATGCTCGGACAATCATTGCCTCTCTTTCCTTCGCCATAGTGAAGAAGAACCAGTATATCGAAAACGTTGGGCCTAAGTTTAGAAATGATAAGTAGAGGTGCTGCTGGACAGTTAAGGCTTGGTGGAAAGTCTTGATAATCGAAATTTCCTCCCAGCGTTCTGCTGATGGGAAATTTCTCTCATAGCCTTTCGGTGGTGTCCAATGCGCAGGCTTCACTCTAAATTGGAAATCGAACGCCTCGGTTTTGGAGGTTGCACTGTCCAAATTTCCATATAGTGGATGATTAACGTACTGGCGATAGCGACCCATAGTACTCCAGGCTCCTTTCCGTAGTTGGATTTCTCTTGTCATTGGGTCATTGCTCAAAGGGCCTGTCTCTTTGACAAAGACTCGTTGCGGGAAGTGCTTTGCAATACATCTCTGAGAAATTCCATATTTGTTCGTGAAATCTCCATATGGTTCTGGCATTGGAACACCCATAATATCGAATGGAGTTCTGATAGGTTTCAACTCTTTGTCCTCTGAAATAATCAGATTCCAATATGTAAGGTTAAGATCTATCAATAAACTCTCAGATAACTCGACATGTTGGTCCATTTGGTAAGTTTCTTCCATCCTGATACTGTTTATGAGTTCACCAAACTTCTCATGAACATTTCGAGTATCTGCTTTACCGTGGATTAATCCAAGTTTGAGTGCTGGGTGAGCTAGTAGCCCCAGTTTGTTCATTCTTAGATAGGCATCGTTCATTATAGAAACTGGTTCGATGACCTTTTGGCTTTCCTCAAATTTTTTGGCTACCTGAGCTTTAAATTGGTCCTGTATCCTTTTCCTTGCCTCTGCTCTTAAAGCTTCGACTGCCGCTGGGTTCTGGAATATAGAGTGTTTCTCCGCCAGCTCAGATTCTGTTATACTTTTGGTTTCCAGTTGCTCGCTGTCTTGAGTTTTTTCGCTTTTTACCTTTTCGCTTTGGTCCACGATGGGACTATGCTCTAATGAAGGATGATGTTCAAACTCCCAGAATGTGGCTCGATCACCAGACACAAGACTCTTAGTTGGTGTCTTCTGAGTCTCCCCATGCGATCTAGGTCGATACATCCCAGGAAGGTTTTCGATTTCTGTTCGTTTTTGCAAGAGAGATGGTTTGAACCGAGTATCTTCCTCCAAGCGATTTCTCACTGGAAATTGGAACGTCACAGCCTCGGCGTGAAGCTTTTTGTTAAATGTTGATAGATTATTTATCGGCCGGTAAAGGTGCCGAATGCCTCCTTCGTTATCAAATCTTGCCTTACCGCGATTTGATAGGAACGGGTTTTCAGGTTCAGATGGAAAGACGTAAACATCGCTCTGAGTCCCCCGCATACTGCTTCGGTCATCAAAGTCCGACGAAGTCTCCCACCCACTCGCGGTACTGTGCTGGGATCCGTAACTAAATTTTTCAGGTAAGAGCTGTTGCTGCTGTTCTATCCAGCGCTCTCTCCGCACCGAATTCGCGTCTAATCTTTGATTTGCCATATATGACATATGCTGATAGTGTTGGGGTAGTTGCTGCTGGAATGATTGGGGGAAAGTGTGAAGAGGACCTTCAGGAGAGAACATGGGGTATGTGACAGATCCTTGGGTGTTTGTTCCGCCGAAGCTTCTTCGCGGTGGGTCTTGATTATCCGTCGGCGTCGTGTAACCTTGAAGAAATTCTTCGTAGAGACTAGGTTCTAGTCCAGAAGTTTGTGTCGCATACTCATAGCCCTCGTAGCTCGGATAAGCCGCCTCACTAGGATGGAGTACTGGAGGAGGCTCTAAAGATGCAAAGAATGGTGATGGCGAGTATCTAACCCCATTCGCTATATGCTTGGTCTGAAATTGGAGGCCAGAGTCCGTTGGTAAAGGCTGGAAGGGATCGGGACTGCGGATATGCAACTGAGATGTAGCATGACTGAGGGTGTCGTCACCACTCTGACTACTACTAGAATTGCTCGTAGATTTTGGCATCTCTAGAGATACTTTAGTCGCTTCAGTGAGTTCAATCGTTATCACAGAGGGAGAGAGGAGGTGCGTAAGAGAGAATATTGTCGAGAGAAAGAGAAGCCTGATTTGAACGCCTTATTGATTAGAAGGTCTGATAGACTGACTAGAGAGACTCGAGGTTAATCTAACTAGCCAGGTAGAGGTCATGACCAGATGATGTTTGGGAGATGTAGGTGGATGATGAAGTTGGAAAGAGCAGATAACATATGATTTTGAAATTGCTAGCAAGCTCAAGCGTGTGGTATTTTGTGACAATTTGTGTTGCATCAATGAAGCCATATAGACTGCCCTGTACACCAAAACCACAGAGAAATAAATACAGCCTAGAAACCTTAATGTTCAATGCAAGATGCTATTTAGACTACCAAAATTATATACATGCTTAAATCTGTGATATTCCAAATACAGCTATTTACAGAAAATTTCCCAATAAATTCGAATTCCAGCTCCAGCTTTGCGGATCCAAACTATGGTGGTAGAGATTTGAAATGTAGTCATTCCAGTTCCAAAGAACAAAGACTATTCCATAATTCAAAATAAAGTGTAGCCTCTTACAGACACTGGGAGTAATAAGCGTTTCCAACCTTGCAGGTACTACCAGATTGGCAGCAAGTCGCACCAGTCCAGCCGATTCCACCGCACTGTCCATACTTAGCAGAACAGCTGCCTCCACCGCCGTTATTGGCCGTGGTAGTAGGTTGGCTTCCAGTGGTAACCCTGGTGGTACCCTGACCAGCAGTGGTAGTTGGGTTAGTTCCAGCTCCAACAGTGATCGTAGCTGAACCACTGCTGAAATACCCTTCGGTGGCCATGATCATGTAGTCGAAGCTAGTTCCGAGATTCATCCCAAGGCTCTTCCAGGCATCAAAGTGTGCGCCGACATCAACAGAGCCGCTGGTTCGTTTACTTTGACGAACGGACCAGAATTGCATAAAGGTCTGAGTTCCATCGATAGATGGCTGGTTGACACGCTGGCTCGTGTATACATCATACAGAGCACCGCCAACTGTTACTGTTCCCTTTTTGCTGCCACCAGAGCCTGGATTGTACGTGCCGAAATTTTCGACAATGTAGTATTCAATCAAGGGGCTTCTAGTCCACCCGTAAACGGCGAGATAAGAGTTACCGTTCGGGTTATAAGAACCGGAGAAGTTTACAACCCTATAAAACGAATTCAGCGCTTGTCATTTAACGCTAAGACATAGTAAAAGAAAGGATCTTACCTGCGGCCACCTGGATTCCATCCTTTACCACCTACGAAATTACCGCCAGATTGCCAGACGACGCTGTAAGCCCCAGCCGCAAGATTTGTATATGTAACTTGGGAGCCACCATCGGTCCACCACGAATAGTAGTATCCGTTGTTTGTACCTGTCGAACTTGGGGTTCCAGCTCGAGGGAAGAGAGACTTTTCAAAAAGAGACTCGCCAGGAGCCGCTTGAGCACTAATAGCAACGACGCTAGCTGCGAGGAGAGTAGAAAATGAAACCATTTTGATTCGCGTTTTGTAATATAGAACGGTGCGATAGTTGATGCGTGTGAAAAGACTGCGCCTAGTCAGGAAGAGGATCTCCTAAGGCGCTCATCAACCCTTTTATACATGGTATCTTCTCCAGATTCTGAGTTAGAGCTTTTGTAATTTGTCCCGAAACAAAGTCCGAGCTTTACCCACCTGTGAAGCAGATGATGAGCAACCGTCCTTTTTACCGAGAGGCGAATATCTGCACATCCGACATACTTTGCCTGGCGAGCGAGACATCAGGCTTTCAATAGCATCATACCTTAGATATAACCCGTCTGAATTACTGGCTCATTGCTAGGTTAGAACGGATATTCTGGATAAATCTATAAAAGGTAACCGATATATTGATTGACGAGAGGTTCGAATATTGAGTTATCACATTGTGGCTAGCGGTACACGCAGTCAGGAGCTTAGCATATGAAGAAAGCCGCCAAGCAAAGACGACGCGGTATACCAGCCGTTTTTCCTAACCAACGAGACCGTTATATACCGATATCAAATGCCCTCCACACCTTGGCAATCTTCCCCTTGTAATTCATCCCATTGTTCTCAACTAAGACTATACTCGTGAATTTACAATGTGATTAGAGATTCATTTAAAATGGTTAAAAGTGATAGAATTATCACACAAATGCATGGATTGCTTTCTGAATCCATGGGTACGTAAGTGCAAGCGCAGGCATATTGCTTCAAGTTTCCGCCAAAACCCGACTTCTTCCTCAATGTATTTACAATTTCCACTCACTAATTTAGATCAATAGTAGGTGAGGATATTACTTTTCACTTTTCATGTCAAGGTCAATCAAAGAATATTATGCTTCTAGCTCTAGTGATCACTCTCAGTCATTGAGGAAGACAACAGCAGTCGATTCACTAATTCCGGGGAATAGGCGAATACTTACCGTCTCCCAAACCATGTTTTCAGTCCTTGCTTGCATGTTATGTCTTTCCAAGATCTGACTTCCCTTTTAGCCAAATATTATTTAGAATCGAGAATCATACAAGGCGTCCATCTTCACTTGAGGGTCGGATAAAGAGGGCCGAGGTAAGGCACTTGGCGCCTGACAAGGTTCTTGGCGCTTGACAAGGTAAGCTTGGCGCTTAAGAACAGACGTTCAAACTTCCATTTCCTTTTTGCCTTTGGAGAGCCCTAGGTCTGCTGTGGCGGGTAAATAGATCTCGTGGATGGCTTGTAATGCTAGATCCCGAAGCGGATGAATAGTCATGGTAATCACAAGAATCACACGTGCTAACTAGCTTTTAAGCCGGTAGACGACATCGATATATCCTGCATGAACCATTGGTACGATCACTCCTATTACAATAGAAGGGCTCTTCATGTCTACATACTCCTGGGATTTAGCCTAAAATCAGTACAAGATCGGACCATGAAGCTTTTATAAAAAAATATATAAAAATATTTTCATTTTAAAATTCCGTCGGCCAGTTCGGAAAGGGCAGAGTCTCGGCATCCTTAGCTATTATATACATCTAACACAGTTCCGCAGCTACCTCAAACTACATATTATAATGTAGCTGAAATATTATTTTAGCAGAAAGCAGCTGGTCATTAAAGAATATAGCCGGAAATTTCCACAGGCACCAAGATCCAGGTTTGAAACCAAGCTCGATCTACAATTATTTTCCAAAATTTCCTAGTCCTTAACCGTCGGCACCTGCCTATTCACCCCGACACTTACGTAGTGTCGGTCTAGGTGCCTGCAGATATGCATATTCCACCAAACATAGCATCAGCCATATTCAAGTGACTTACGATTAATGTTATAACACCCAGTGAAAGCAATTCAAAGATATATTCGACTATTATGTGAAACAAAGCCACCGCGGCAGTATGTAGACAGGCGAATCAGCATTTACAATCGGCTGTTAGCAACCTGTAAGAAATTCCTTAAAGTTGCTTCTTGTTCTATTTACGAGTTTGCACTATTGTCGGGATTCCAAGAGCTCTTGTGGTCGTTTGTGTTACGAAGCTTTGCACCACAAAAATACAACATAGTATTCGTTGACGACTATCTAAGCTAGTTCAGTACATGAAAGCCCAAGAGATATCCAGCTCCAACTTGTTTTATTCGTTCACCCGCCACCCTCATCATCATTTATCGTAACATGTAATCATAAACCATAATAATTGTATAATGTGACGGATGAAAATGTAGCTCAGACACAAATTCAAGTTTCAGATACACGCGACTTGGGTCCGGCCAGCCTCAGCCTTAGGGGATGAGACCTCTTCAGGCGCTGCCTCCCTGGGATTTTTCGGCCCAGTTACTTTGGAGTTCTTTGATACAATTCCTTTGGACGCAGCAACGCGGCAGTTCTTCTTCAGAATCTCATCATGCTCAGCGAACTTGCCGTGGATCCCCTTCATCAATGCCTCTCTAACTTCGTATGCCTTCAAAAAACCCTTCTTTCCCATGATCTTATCTGGGTGGTCGTATTTCTTCATATCCTCGATGGTTTTCCCGTCATCCTCACAAACGAGCTCTTGAAGATGAGCCATTGAATACCACAGCGAGTCGAAATTATTTTCGCTGAAAGGATGGAAATTTAGACGCTTAGCTGGGATCCCAATGTCGGTGAACCCATGGGTAGTAATGCCGCGGCTCTCGTTCAGACACAAGTAGTGAGGCAGATTGAATTTAAACTCTGGAGTCGTACGAGGGTCGCGGCTGCCATCCAGAGGGGGTAGTGGGACATTAGGATCGCAAGTAGTAGGATCCGAGTACTGTACCTCGTTGACTCCTGTCTGATGAACTGTGACAAAGAAAGTGGCTTTCGGTGTATCGTCCTCTTGACCATTTTTCTGTTCGACACAACGAAATAGCAGCCGCTTTTCATCTGGCTGGCTGAGGTAGATGTTGAAATTGCATCCCTTGGTGTTATCACTCCCAAGCAGGATTTCAACTCTTGGCCAATCGCCTTTCGGAATCTCAGAGAAAGGTTTGCATCCTAAGACTGTCGAATACTTGCGCAAAAACCGCTGGGCATAGTAGCATCTCTCCCAGTAGGGTCCGATGTCTTTGAAATCCGCCAGCATTGTTGGGAAAGTGATAATATGATCACCATGCTTAGGAGGCAGAACTTGTTTTAATAATCGGAGAAATGGGACCGAAAATGGAAGCTTAAGAACCCCGATGCTAGTGCAAAGTACATTGACAAATGTAGTGCTGTCCATCTCCCAAGGGGGACAGCCAAGCGTGTTAATTGGAATGAACGGTCCAATCGGCCAGAGTAACTTCCCGTCGCGAACAGAAATCTTAACAATAGGTGGCGGAGATGGTGGTCGACGTTGGTATCTTGCCTGTTGTACAATTTTAGGCTTATTCTGAGCCCCTCCATTGTCCTGTTGGCTTCGAAGCTGGACTTGGGCCCGAGTTTGTGCTTGAGCTTGGGTTTGACCCTGGAAGCTACTGCTCCTCATATGCCCTCGGTGTCCAGCGTTACTATTTTTAACATTTCCACCCGTATTCCGATTATACGGTAATCCTGCGTGAAAGCTAGGATTCGAAATATATCCAAGATGCCGTTGTGGTGTCGGTGGGGCGGTTTGTGTGATCTGAGGATAGGCCATTCCCGGCTGCTGTTGTTGTTGACTTTGGTTTTGGTGGTGATATTGACGTTGACTTTGACTTGAGGCTAGATACTGATGCTGATGCTTTTGCGGCTGATAATTAAAATTTGCAGCATAACCCTGGGCAACAGGCTGGATATATGGTTTTTGGTTATTATATCCATTACCAGATCCGTATCTTCCAACCGGTCCTTGATAGTTTTGGTTATATGTATGTAATTGGAGAGGGGGAGGGGGAAGTTGCTGTGACCCCGGATGCCTGAAAGGAGAAAATTGTCGTGACTGATTATATCCAATTTGTGTCTGAGGCATCTGGGCCCGAGGCATCCGAGTTTGAGAAATCTGGGTCTGGGATATTTGGTGCGATGATCCAGCTGATGGGAAATAAGAATAGCTGTTCTGCATTGGCTGACCAGCGGGTGACAAAGTTGGCTGTAAGGGTGCATAATATTGGCGAGGTGATACTGTTTGCATTGGCTGCTTGCTGACATGAAATGGGAATGCATTTGCTACTTCCAGTTTACTTCGCTGATCAAAACCTACGGCTGTAGTCGGTTCACGAGTCCTAAATGGACGATATCCTGATGATGAATCAGTTAACTGTCTGGTGGGATTCGGTGGAAGAACAGCAGCGTTAAAGGTCGGCTTAAGCGGTGTTATCGGCCCAGCAGGAAGACTTGGAGGCAACTTATCGAAAATATTTCCCTTCGGAAGAACATTGGTCATCGAATTTCCTGCAGAATGACCCCGGCGTCTCCTTGATGTGCCCGAGTTATCCGAATTAAGACGACGCGATATCGGCTTGTTGTCTTCCAACAAATTCTTAGCTGCTGGGCCTTTGATATCTCGCGGTTCACTACCTTGTGCCTTTGTCTGGGAACTGCCAGAACATGGTTTATGTCAGTGGCGTGCAAAAATGGTGTTGAAATTGAGAAGCGAGTGGAATATTCTCGGGCCAACAGACTTCATATTTGACATCTCGCTCTTTGTCACCTTGTTAGAATTGCCGGAGTTCTTCGCCTGCTTGCCTTTACTATTCTTTTTCCCAAAGCCGTTTGCGCTCTTAACTTGTCCAACTCGCTCACCAACTTTAGTTTTGTTTGAATCTGCAACAGATTGCTTTGCGAAGGGTGGTTGTCTTTCAGGTTGGTCGGATCGAGATTGTGGCTTCTTATTGCCCGCTCCTTGAATAAGGGTATTGTTACTTCGGCTCTCTTGAATGTTAGTTGCATTCGTCGCTCTGACTGAGAGTGATTCTGAAGTACTAGTGTTCGAGAGTTTTGGAACCTCAGCTTGATACTCAGTGACAGAGTTCGTCAAGGAAAGTTCTAAAGGTTGGAACACTGTGTCAATGACGAATGGAGCTTCTTCTCCTTGCAAACTTGATTCGGGTATCGACTGTAGTAGCTCTTCGTTCAGACCTGATGCTTCCAAGCGGGTCGAGCTCGACCGGGGAGCCATTGTGGTTTCCATCTCTAGGGATGTCGGAGATGAAACATCTTGGGGGTCGCCAGGGAATATGGGTGTGTTTCTGAGCAAAGAGTCGACGGAATCCGAGTCATCTATAGCTAGAGAAGCTGGAGAGCCTGGGTTGGTCGGTGAAGGAGCGGGCACCTCTTGATCGTTAGAGTCAGTGGTCTTCGTCATGCTGAAGCCGCGTATGGTGCCCATCTTCCGTCTATGCTCCCCCAGGATACCGGTAGGGGTCGGGGTCGGGCGAAGAGACGAAGGAGTACAGTGGAGGTGCTGAGGCTTACGGTTTTCCTTTGGAGTATCTGCGATTAAATGTACATGGCGAGGGGGTTGATTGTGTGGTTGTGGCACGCACCCGGGTTTGTTAGCCCTCTCAGCAAGCTCAGCAGCAGCAAACGAATGACCATATAGATCATTGTCGTCCAAGGGCAGCATCAACCGTCTGGACCCAGGAGTTGTCATCGACTGCATCCGCCTCCTTACTGGATTCACGGAAGGTGTGCCGTATGCAAATGGTGGCAGTTGAAGACCCGGAGGGAAGGGCATAGTACTGCTGGACTGCCTTCCATGTGTTCCTATTTGATGTATTCCATCCGAAGGGGGCCCTCTCGGACCATCGATATTAGAAACCTCCCTTATAAAGACGCCTTCTTGGGCAGACTGTGAGCGCAACGAAGCTCTTTCGTCGGCGTTCATGGCCCTTATTATATCCTCTGGGGTCAGAGTGTGACGGTGTCGATGAATTTTAGATAGTTGCATGTTGGGCTGTATTCTCTATGGCTCTAACGCAGAGTGGCAATAGGTTTGGATTTCTTCGGAGTTTTTCGTGTTAAAAAACTTCCTATTGAATCTTTGTCGTCCTTATCCTCTTCTTAAGACTATATTCTATTTCAGTATGTTATTTCCCAATTTTTCTCGGTGCTGGTGTATGGTACACTCACAAGAATTATTGAATTTTGATAGTTACGAGATAGCTGTCAACGATGAAGCCGAAATGATTTAGTTCAAGAGATGGTGATGAAACTCCGTTACCTTCCCCAGAGCGAGTTATTTCAAAGTGACTTTGACGTTCTTGGAGATGAGATAACCTCTTGCCCTGGCGCTGTTGGGTCAGAGTGCCAGAGGATCTCACATTACTCAAAGATACAGAGCTTCCTCACTTTAGGTTCATAGCTGTTACAGAAGATCATAAACTTAGGGAGTTTATGTTGGTCCTTCAATGAAATTTTCCGGTAGCTTTAAAACATGGCTCTACTTGATACATATCATAGCATGAGATATCTTGAAGATTGTAAGAGCAAAGATCTTTCATCACATGATCATCTGTATATATCAATCATAGTCGCGGTTGTGCGACCAATAGCTCAATCATTCAATCATGGATTTGAATTTCATGATTCAAACAGTGTATGTAAGCACTATGGTGATCAATGCGCATAGTAGTATTTGAGCTTTAGTCGGATATAAATACTACTAGTGTATATTAAAATCCAGTATATTCATGCTACTCGAAAGGGTGCACTAGAGACCTCACAACCAGGCTGCTATACCATGCTACAGCAAATTATTTGCTCTCTCTTTCCGACCAGGAGCCTAATTGTCAACATATGCAAAGCTATGATTCTAGCAGACAAATATTCCAAGACTTCCATTGATGCATGGGACATTAGTTATTGTTGAATATTTAGAATGCAACAATACAAGGTCCAAACTTAGCCTCGAGACCAGGAGCTGGCTACTTGGAAAATGTATGTCGTGTAGCACAGTTAACTGCAGCTAAATGCACACGCAGCTGTACAGTCCAAGGGAGAAATCTCCGATTCATCTTGCCAATGTAACGCTCATCGATGCGGATGTTAAGTTAACGACCAAATTGACATGGGAATGTGAAATTTTTGCCGACATGCGTATTCTCATTATACTCAGAGATATAAATAACCAACTGCCTAACTATGACGCATCATGCATGACAGCTAAACAAAAAACATAGAAATATAAGGCGAGATGAGAACGGAGATCCACTGCAAGGCACGCGGAAAATTCCACAATAGATTCGCGTTGTACATACATGGTGGACAGACACGTCGAGCATAGCCTCTCTAACCTCAAAGCACGCGTGCTCACGCATTGATCAGCTGCTGCAAATTTCACACCGACATCGTCATGCAGAGCGGCATGAACACTCCGTCGTTTGGTGCATTCTAAGATAGACGGATAGCAAGATCCCGCTTCTTGATTGTAAATCAGCGGGGTGATAGGGCAAGGCTTCGACTACCACCCGCCTCTTTTCGGCCAACACACTTTTGCCTCGTGTTCATAACTCCTTTCGTCTTTGCTAGCAATCGCTGGCCGGCCGTGTGATCTCCACAGCGTCTGCCACTGTGGCACGGAGACATCCACATCAAGCCCCGATCGCAAACGGTTCTAGATTTACTAGCCTTCGAGCTTAAACTTCTGCGACGACCGCCCTCCTAAAGCGTCTGTAGACGTGCAGATGCCTAGATGGCTTCATCTTAGTGCTACATGCCGGCGTCGATGGCTGGAGGTACAAGCTCACTTGTACACGACGGATATGGCTCGCGCCAGAGGGAATGGCTGCGCTCCGGCCGTGATTTGGCGGCCCTTAACATATCGACCATCAAAGTTTACTATGCTCCCAAAAACCATAACAACGGCAAGGGTCCCGCAGATCAGCCGTGAAAAGACGACGGGTCTAGACTTCATACGGAGTGCCGGCGCCGTAGCGTCGCAAAAGGGTCCATCGCGTCGCGGAAACTTGAAGAATCAAGGTCGCAAGTGCCCACATGCCCTATATCTTCCCCTCCGTGCGAAAGAATCTGATGTACCGCCGTTGGTAATCGGATATATCATCACCATTGCACACCGAAGAAATCCATTTGGGACCGGCACTTTGATACACGTTTAACGCCCCAGATGGCCCTGGCACCGCCACATGCATATAACGGTCTGTGAATCTAATCGAAAAACGTGTATCGCTGCGCAAATATGCAGGGACTAAACAATCACATCCCGCTCTCAGCAAGCCTCTTGAGTAGATTTTTTACCCCTCCCAGAAAGCTCCTACCATATGACCGCTCATGAAACTGACTATCACAGCCAGCTGCATGGGCATCTAGACCCAGCCATGATAAGATGTATCGATACATCCCACCGTGGAGGAACCCTTGCAGCAGTTCAATAGTTTCTAGCATAGCGTGAAAATCATCTCTAGCTCCAGAGGCGGCCCCAGAAGATGCAACAGTTCGGCCCCAAACCCACGGAGAGCGACGATGGACTGTTCGTGACTTCGGTCGTTTTGGACTGTATGTCACACTTCTGACGAAATGTCGATTACACCAAGCCATCCAGAAATATCAATTGCTCATACCCAATCGCTTTTAGATGCCTCCTTCCATTCAAGGCCTTTGCCCTATACATTTCCTCTTTGACTTTAGTATATCTTGGATCGACGCAAGGGATCCCGAATGCCGTGATGCGTGCATTTGCGATAAGCACGCCCCGAAAATTCGAATATTCAAATTCGCCTCCGGCTCGAGTCCTAGCAAATGTAAATCTTCTCGCAGGTTCTGGGCTGCACGGACACATCTTTGATTACAAAAATCAAGGAAAGAAAAAACCTTATTTGAATGGGATATACATAGTCTCGGGGCTATAGAAAGTACCTTAGAGGGTCGTTATTGGCAGGGTCGAGGGCTGTTTGAAGGGATGTAATAGGCGTTGTGTATATGTGCCGAGACAGTCTGTATATCACCAAGTTGGAGTGGTCTGATACTGAACAATCCAAAACCAATCAATCGGTGGAACAGGGATAGGCATGCTAAAGACGTGCCGAGACTGGCCAAAGACAGTGCTGTTGCGGAGAGCCTCGACTCAACACATTTGCAAGCTCTGCGGGCATTCTCCATCATGATCATCTCGCCAATCTGACCCAAGAAGGCGATCAAATGCCAAACGTATTATAATGAGCAAATGTACAGTCAGACGTCATCAAATGGGGACATGGCGCAGTGGTAGCGCGTCTGCTTTGCATGCTCACTTCGGTGAACATCGATGTGCAGAAGGTCTGGGGTTCGAAACCCCATGTCTCCACTTGACTTTTTGACTTTTTTGCTCAAATCATTCTTCTTACTTTGACCAATTTCGAGTATCCTTTTTTCTTCCCTTCTACGCTAGCCTGCATTCAAGAGAGGCTTCGGATGTAAACTTTTGTTTGGGTTTTGGGCTGCGCCGTTTTTGCTGTTCCTCGCGTTTTTCGTGTTAAGCTCCGTCGAACGAAGGCACAATAATAACCCATGATATCGAAACGTCAAGATCCAGGATACTTCCACCGTAATATAACTGTAATATATGCATTCGCAAAAATAGGTACATGATGGACACGTGTATCCTCTTCGTATCGAAATAACCTCATGGGTTTCTGAGAATGGCATTGATAGCTACAATATTATATAACCCACTTGTATCAAGCAAAATTTTTAGTGATCGTATATTTGTTTCTCCGGTACTCAATCAATTATATGATAAATGAGGGGCAGAATAAGAAGAAGAGACAAAATACTATACAGTATGTCTAGGTAAAGAGGGTCTGGACCCAAGTTAATTCAATATTTGAGAAGTTAATTCCACGAGTGAAAGTAACTCTAATATGTAACTCTTTGTATATATATATGTGTGTGTAGATTGCATATCCACAAAACAGGATTCATGAGCAAGCTAATCTGCAAATAGTATACCGACATTCATTTGTCCGGACGTCCGATATTATTCATCTAGGAAGCCAACAGGGTTTCTGCTTACTCGTCTCAGTTGACATGAGGGGCACATTATATGATGCCCACTTTTTGTACCTCTAAATATCACTGTGCCGCAAAAGTATCAACAGTTATATCATATCGGCTCAGACTTTGGATGGATTCCGATAGGATGATCCTTGTTGGATATTTGAAGTTGATTGATTCGCGTTTGAACGGGGAGAAGTTAATTAAGCAAAGGAGGATCCCGGTTAGCGAACGGATACGGAGAAGGGGCAACGAAAGCAAGGGAAAAAACCGAGTACCGTCTTGGAGGAAAAAAAGTCCAGACTGGAGGGGACAGGTGGGGCTTTGCCGGGGGAGGTGCTATACCAGCAAATCTTATGGAAACGAGAAATACGCCAGGCCAGGGTCGACATTAGCTAAAAGGTCTCGTCCATGAGAGGGTCCCACTATAACAATATGTCATAAATTTGAATAACTGATGTGTTGTAGGGATGTTGCAATTAGAGAGGTTCCTTTCGTATATATTGGACTGTATTATAGTACACTCCAGTGGGATCGCACAGTCTCGGCCTGAAACAGGTAGCTCACTGCTGTTCTTTCTTTGTAAGTGTGAATAAGACCGGCAAGTGGATATTTCACCGGCGCCATTTGAATGGCTGCATGTACAATGTAGCGTACCGGCAACGTTTTGCTGCTGTGATACCTTTCAAAGATCAGCCTACTGCATGGCGTCCAAATTTGCGATTCCAATTCCACTTTAGCTTTCCAAATCAAAGTACGTATTGCAAAAACACCGCATGTACCATTGCGCTGTAGATTGTGGCTTTCCTTTACAATGCATTGATGAGATGGCATTCACGAAGGTTCTGGCCTAATCCCAAAGGAAGAACGGCAACGGCGGCGATAGTAACACTAAGGAAACGGTCCTCATAAGACTTCTCCCTGACACTACGCTTCTACCAAGCCTAATCGATGACATATCTCATCTAACCTGCAGGAATCCAAGGCTTCGACTTGCCTATCTCGCATCCGGGAGGCTTCTTTCGGCACCGAAGCCTGTGAGGTGGAAATCGCGCCCTTGATCCTGATTTCCACATCTCATTCATGTAGTGCTTTCGAACGGTTTTCGCGTATCTGCCCTTGTCCAACACACAGGTGGAAGGGGGCAATGCGCCCAGCAGCCAAGCCAGGCATATTCCCAAAACCCATTGGCTCGGGAAGAGGGTGCGAAATGCTTTCTTAGTGCGCTGCGAGGTTTTGCTTCTTGACGGTTTTCTGAGATTGCAGCATACTGATGAAGGTGAAGCAGCTGCGGAGTGAGGCGTTCTTGGTTGAAGCTTGCTCGGAATTGGGGGTTACAAAAAACGCCATGGCCAGCTGCTCCGTGGATAAACACCAAGGCCGGCTATCAGCTTCGGCGACCAAGTCCCAACCGGCGCTGGCGCTGACAACCGATAAACGAGAAATGTGATACCCAAATTGAGGGCCGAGGTGACCACCGCCGTGCAGGATTCCGGTTGACAATCTATTAATCTATTTTGTCACGTTTTCTGTCGATAGATAATAATTTTGTAATGCGCTGCGGGTGGTGTCAATCCGCGGAGACTATTTGCCCTTCTTGGGAATCCAAACAGGTTCGAACGCGAACCCCCATAGTTTACGGCTTCTATCGGATCGCCTCAAAACCCTCTATCGATCAAATCAAAGTTTCAGACCTGCATGAAAAAGCAACCGGGCTGCCTCTCAGAATAACAAATTTTCGGTAACCAAATTTGTAAAGTCTTTTGGGATACAGCGGTGCAGCCTAGCCCTAAACCTCACATACAGAAAGCCAGCCGCATTTTGATTCCTTCGAGTCCGCGTCACTAGCTGTGGCGATAGCATTCTGAAATCAAAAAACTCGAAAAGAAATCCGGGCACGTTCGGTCTAGCGTAAGCTCTCTCGATGAAATCAAACCAAAGCATCGGCTTCAACGAACGGAGCCGTGGGTGAGCTGCCGTCCTGTGCTAGTCCACTGCAGGGGTTATTTGGAACCCTCGCGATTTCCGATTCGCTCTTAGAGTAATAGCAGACAGTCATTATGAAAGAGCTGGAATACTTGCTCAAGATGAGTTATCTGAGTGCTAGGAACCTCAGTTTAATTGGATGAGTTTGAACTAACGTTGACGGGGCAAGGTCTGTGGGTCAACGCCACTGTGAGGTTCGAAACCATTTTGGGAGTGGAAAGGTGTGAGTCGAGCTTTGGGCATACCCGAAGGTTTAGGCTTACTTGCGAGGCAAAATTTATATGACTTGAAAATGATGGTTCACGGAATTTCTAATGTGAAATATTCAATTATAGTATCTGTTTACAACAAAGGCAACTAATGGTAGAGAAAAACTGTGGAGAAGAGAAAAAGTGTAATATTGTTTTAGATAGAAAAGAATAAAAGCGCAAAAACCAAAGAAGTAAAATGGAACAAAGGCGCACTAAGAATTCATAGAAATGATTGCAAGAATTGAAAGAAGTGATGATGTTCACAAAGTTGAATTGAAGGTTTCGAAAACAGGTTCCTGGTTGCCCGCACATAGGCAATAGGTATAGAAAGGAAGAAAAACTCATGTCATGCGCTCCTGCACGAAGAATCGAATATACAAAGGGTTGAACAAATATTCACAGGAAGTTGAATTGAAAACGAAACCAAATAAAAGAAAGAAAAAGTGAAAAAAAAAAAAAAGTCTGTGAAATAAAACGATTTTTCAAAATATGCAGAAATGTCAAATTTTCCATGCCCAATACTCCAAAGGATTGGATTTGTAACGCCATGATAAAAAACGAGAAAGCAGTCTTTTACTCCGATTTGCAAAGCTAAAGTCAGATACCACCCAGAGTGTAAATCCCCAAAAAACTAAAAGAGGTACAAAAAATGTTGTTTAAAAGATGAGCCGTCATGTTCGATCGTGAGAGTGCATATTGTCATGATGTTCGTTAAAGGTTCACGAGATAGCAAACAATTTACTCATCGGACCTCTTTCTCTTCTTGCGAGACTTCTTGTCATCCGACGATCGGTCCTTGATGTCACCAGAAGCAGCGGCCAACGAATCAACAACAATGAAGGGCTGAGGCGATGGTACTTCTTCTTCTAGAGGACTGAATTGCGAGCCAAGAACTGGGACTTCGCCTTCAGTGAGGACGCCGAGGACAACAGCTCCAGTGCCGTGGATGCGGCTGTGCTGGGTGAGGTTATCACTTCGGGAGAACTTCTTTCCACACTCTCCACAAGAGAAAGGCTTGTCCTCAGTGTGAAGGGATCGGAAGTGTCGCTTCAGGTGCTCCTGTCGTCTGAATCGTCGGGTGCACAAGTGGCAGACAAAGGTCTTGGAAGGATCCTCAGTCAAAGACTGCTTGCGTCCACGTCGGATGACGTGGGGGCTGATTGGATGACCAACCATTGGCTTATCAGCGGATGGGGAAGATGGAGATGAGCTGGCAGCGCTGTCGATGGAACCAAACTTGAAAGATCGTAATCTTTGTTCCTCGGTCATGTCATCTTCGTCGTCATCAAGCTGGACCTTGGCAATCTTGCGCTTTGGTGTCCTGACTGGGGCAACAGAGCCTTGTCGGGAAGAAGAGCAAGACATAGGTGGGCTTGGGAGCTGCTCGTTCTCGGAATCATCCTCAAACTTCGCGCGCTTGTTGGAGAAAACAGACTCGGAAAAGTTCTGGATGAAGTCATCTTCGGAGTCGCCGAGATCGGATAGCTCCTCATTATAGTCACCGGCAACATATGGAGCGGCCTTGTTGGTAGACAATGGGAGAAAGGACTCAACACTGCCTCCAAAGAGGAACTGATCATCATCACCACTGAGTGATGGCATAGGTGGGAAGACAATGTCTGGCTTGACATCGGCTGGACCAGGAGACTGAATGGTAAGTTCTCGTGGATCGCAGAAGTCGGCCGACTCAGTGAAAGAGTCTTGAGAAGAACATGGAGAGAGAGCTGGGCAGTGCATGTCGTTTAGTGAGATTGAGGGTGGTGGGCTGGCATTAGACTTTAATATCGATGGAGCAATAAGTCCTGGAGCGGCAACAAGTCCGGCTGCATGCAGTTTGTTAGTATCAGATTATATTCTCCGATATCTAGAATATGATCTACTTACGTGAGAAGTAATCAGCTGGAGTTCCTGGAAGTTGAATGTCTGACAAAGAAACAGTAGCGATAACAGGCTCTTCCGAGGACCAGCCGTGGTTGCTGATTGGAGTAGGCATAGCATAAGGAATGGATGGAGTGCTAACGGCACTGTGTGTCAATGGAGGGGTGGCAGGATTGAATAGAAGATCCGTGGTCGCAGACTCGGTGCACATATCACTTGGAACATAAGGCTCCATTAAAGACGGGGAAGCCGAAGGTGTAATGGTAAGAGGAACACCTCTTCCACCTAGAACCAGCTGAGATGGAAAGTGAATTGGAGTTGGCGCAAGCAACTGCGGTGTAGCAGAGATGTATGCATTCGGTTGAGCTAAGAAGTGTCCGTGATGACCGTGCTGCTTCTGCTGTCGGCCCTGGGGGTCCGGAGAATAATAGAGGAAACCAGCGGCGTCCATTTTTTAAATATTAAAAGAGATAGTAGTATAATAAATTAATAACTGGTAACAAAAGCAGATGTTCGTATTATTTCGAACGGCGTACGCAACGAATGCCTAAAGAGTCTATGAAACAGTCGGATCAGTATATGGAACTCGACCATCTAGGCAGGTAGGTCTCGAGACAGTCGAGACAGACACAGACAGGCGGTGTAGCAATGAAGGAGCCAAGGCCCACTTTTTCATGCACCCGCTGCTTCATGCAAAGGGATGGAAAGGGTCCACCTCGAGCCTCCACCTGCGTTGGCTCTTGTGGTAAGGGACAATGCAAGGAGTAGGAAAGAGGAAGATGCAAGCGAGCAGTATGCGAAGAGGAAAGCAGGAAAAGAGAAAGAAGGGCACCAAATTTAGTGCATGACGACAAGTCTCCGGGAGGCAACTAAGCCCAGATCAAATAGATATATAGAGACAAGGTAATCGAGCCTTCTCGATTCACTCATCGGTCTCTCCCGTTCAGACGAGAGACATGGGGAAATTTTCAATGTGCATGGCCGAGCATGGCATGACATAATATGGCATTCTTCTTCTTCTCATGTTTTCCGTCCTTTTCACCCTCCCACGGATATC
Organism: Orbilia ellipsospora; assembly: GCA_036971675.1. Classification (NCBI taxonomy): domain Eukaryota; kingdom Fungi; phylum Ascomycota; class Orbiliomycetes; order Orbiliales; family Orbiliaceae; genus Orbilia; species Orbilia ellipsospora. The sequence continues at coordinate 1,368,102 of JAVHJO010000014.1, forward strand.
TTTGCAACAGAAATACAGGTTGGTACTCAGAAGGAATGAAGGTGCAACAAACTTACCGTTGGTGGATATATCACCGACTCCTGTGATTGGCTTCCAGAGTCGTCGATAGAAATGGTTTAGAGCGTGATTTAAAATGTGTTCGCTTGCGAGTGGGCCAACAAAAGAAGTAAATTTTTAGATTAGTTTTTTTAAAAAGTGACCTCGTGGTGCTACCGATCGAAATCTTAAGGTCCTTTACTTGTCGGAGTGAATGAGTGTGATGTCGGGTTCCAAAAATAGCGGACAGTGAAATCCAGACAGTTGTAGTCGTATTAAAAGTGGTATTTCTAATGTCTTTCGACTGATTGTGATGTTTCTTCCATCCAACTTCCTGAGCTTGTGATACAGTCGTATGGGTATACAAGCTCTTCAATCTTTTTCTTTCTTTCTCTCAAACTTGTTCTCCTGCTCAAAGGATCGAAAAGCTATATGAATCAACAAATTATTGCTTCGCTTTGTGCTACTTTCCGTAAAGAAGGAATCGAGTTCTTGTTGTTTTGACGGGAAGCTAAAACGAATGTGGTCTTGTATAACAAAAGAAGAGTTGATTAAGAATCCCGCGAGCTGAGGTTGTCGTATGGGAGACAAAGTAGGTATTAAAAAGGTTGAAGGAAGAGAAGATATTATAGTTATATATTGAGGGAGTGTGTATAGGTTACTCTTTGGTATGAGGTATGGTTGTATATATGTATGAGCGTTGAGAGAAGGTCTGTTATTGAAGCAGAAACTGACTGATTTCCAAGAGGAAGTATAAAAACGAGAGTGGTGGAAACAGTAGACGATGATTAGATTATATAAAAGTTAATTTATAACATGTAGAAGAATAAACAAAACAAAGGACCGATGTAGACGGTACTCGGTGATATCCCTTGCTTTTAAGGACAAGAAGAAGAACGCTCACGCTGAAGGACGGTGTGTGTAGAGCTAAAGGTGGGAAACTTCAGAATCTGAATGGAGATATTGGCCGGTATTTGTTCACTCGACCGATCACACACACACGAAAAAGAAGCAACATGGATTTGGGTTCCAATCAATCAATCTATCTTGGGTACAGGAACGAGCACCCTTCTGGCTAAAAAGAAGCAATTAACGGACCTTGCAGGCTCGGCCAACGACGTCTCTGTTCCCTCCTCGTCCTCACAGGCTGAGATGTAATTCGCAGCTAACGGGATTCCACTAGTGGTTGACACCCCAGGGCGCCGACGCGCCGCTAAGATCACACAATCAGCAGCAACCGAGAAATTCCCCCACGGCATACGAGGGACTCGTCGTGTAAGAGGTGCAGCGGAGAAGGAAAAAGCAAGGATTTCCTGTGATAAGTGTGTGAGCAAGAGAGAGTTGTGATTCTCCACTCAAAACAGGCTTCGGACTAGTGAGAGGCGCATCCACTCTGGCAATTTGGAGACCTGCAGGAATAAGAAATGAAACCATGAGTGGAGAAAAAAGAAAATCTTTTGCTCCCACATCCAGAGGTACCACTACCCTCGTCGTCCCCCAAGGTGCATCTTTCGACCACCGAGGTACTCGACAGGGGTGCCGTGGAAGTGAAATTGGTGTTAGGTTGGTGCTCTCTGCAGTGTGATGGCAAAGGTTGTGTTGCTCCGAAACCCATGTTGCAGCCAACCAGGGAGGATATTTGCCTCCTCAAGCTTCGGGACCCACTCGTACCCGAACCCAGTTCTCTTCTTTTCAGCACCGTGGGCACATGGACCCTCACCATGCTAAGGTACAAGTGCGACCCAGGATGATTGTACCAATCCTTTTTTAATTTTTTGGTTCCTTTTTTTTTTTTTTTTTTTTTTTTTCATCGTCACTTTTGTTCACACTGCCACCATCAGAAAAGCAATTCTCATAGCTGAAAAAAGAAGCACACCATGCCAATTTGAAAGAGGAACAGCTTAAAAATTCTTTCCTCAGAATAAAAAACCTTGGTCCGCATGCCCCGATTTGTCGACGCTGTTGGACATGGCCTTTGCTGCATTGCGATTTGTCGAGAAAGGTTTTTCTCTTGTGCTCTGCGCCTGAACCCCAAGCTGGATTTGGGCAACGGACCGTCTACAACGATCATGAAGCCCAAGAATAGCCACTGTTGTTTGACTAGTCTCTACGCAGTCCAGCTATTCCCCCGTCTGTAGTCTAGGTTGTTTTTCGCTTTACATTCCTTCGCCTGAAGGAGGCCTGCTGCCGCTCATAGTTAAGGCTCGTTCTCGACTGCTGCGTGACGTTGGTCCTTGTACCTCAAATCGGGCTATGGACGCTAATAAGGTACGGCTTTTTTCAAACCAGCGCCGCTTGATGGACACGTTTGATCCTGCGGCGTACCCGACCGAAAATCTAGTTTTGCCGAAGGTTGTCCATCATTCGCCAACTTTCTGCGCTGGGCCGTCGCAAAATACGTCCGTCGCCCAGAGGTTCATGGAAGTGTGCGCCGCTGAGTTCGATAATGGTACCTTTGCAGACCTTCACATCATCACATGTACCGTATGTGAACGCATCGATGACAAGGTGCTTCAAACATGCGTGCGGTCTCTTCTGCCTTGGTTTCAGGCGCTGGTCCAAAGGTCCTCTTCTGGGTAAGTCTTGACGAAAATGCCGCTACTTTTTGCCAGGCGTCTGTGGTAGACGTCAAAGCCAGAACGCACATGCTTCCCCCAAGCAGCAAAGCTTTGTTTTCTTCTCAAAACACCAGGCTTTTTCTCCTGCATAAGTGGATACCATTTTTCTTCTCTCCAAAATTTCTCCACGGGGTTGTCCATTGGCCGATCTCCGACCAGCACGTTCCGTCTCTCAATGAGGATTTTGAACGAGAGCTAACGCAGGAACCATCGAGGAAAGCTGAGAGTTTTGAAATATCTGTTCTTTTGGTCCCGGAGTCAAGGTACTTTATCGTTGTGGCTTTCCATCGGTAGCCGAAAAGGTAGGGAAGGCACTTAGGTTGTAAGCCCAAATGTTTATGCCTGATTCGGGATGTAGGCATGTAGTTGGGTGCTTAAAGCAACAAGCATCGAAAAATACAGTGGCGAGCGATATATTTTTCTTTCTCTTTCACGCAATCGACCTGTCCTCGTAGATGCATGTCTTAGAAGCGTCGTCTACGATTGCGAACAATCGAACAATCGTTCGAGAGTGTTTGAGGGCTAATATTAATGTTTGCTCCAATCCTTATTCGCCTTCGAGGTGTGCTCGTGATCCCACTGTGGTGTGTCTAAAACGCGCGCTACAGCTGTAAATATGGTTGGTTACCGAGAAACGATTATTGCCCGAACGCAGTGTTGTGGGTGTGAATCTCGAGCCAAACATCAGATAAATCGCTGAGTGGTCGATGCGCCGCAGCCCCGTCAGTTCCCGATTGCCTGAGGAAGTTTTCCAAATCTTCTTTCCCGTTTCTTTTGTTTGCCTTTAGTCTTTCAAGTTTTCTTCAGATATATCAATCGTCACATTTCTCACGAATCATATATTGCCCCACCATGCAACTGAGCCTCGTTTACGCAAGAGAATCAAATAATATTCCTGTTGCGACGATAGAGATGAATAATATTCGTAGTAAACGAACGGGAGAGGATTATCCTACATGATTGTCATATTTCATTTCGTTTGCTTCCTCCCGCTGATTCGTTTAACATGTCGCATAATCGCACTAGTGATAATGATACCGACAATGCTCGCATCGTATCAGAGCTTATACTTATCAGTAAGATAGTCGAGACGATCCTAAGGGCGGGAGAAAGCGGACCAGAGCTGGAACTGGCAATGTCCTGTTCGATTAACGCAAACTAGACTTGATGCATCGACTGCCCGCCTCAGCTCGAGGGGGATCGATATTGCCTTGTCAAAAATGAAAGTTTGCCCCGCCTGAGAAGCCCTTGTCCTTGTTGATACCGGTGAGAGCTCTGATACATGATACATGATACATCGCCAGGCTGAAAAAGGTGTTGTTGAGGGAGCACGACTCAGGTTGGACTGCTCGTTGTGTTGAGGTGATGTTGTCACGTGAAACGCCAAGCGCTCGTGTGCGCTGCCAAAATTTGGCACAATAAAAATTTCTCGCGACACGAAAATTTTCGATTCTTTTCTCTTCTTCTCTTCTTCACACAAGAGACTTACGTCTCGTGCGGCTTGCTTCGATTACTCACATACCCGTGTTGCCCGTCCATCTTAATCAATGATGACAACTAGTCATAGACGAGCGTCAATTGAAGCATAGAACAAACATATTGCACAAGTGCTGGTTGATCTCACATACTATCTCTTCTCTGTTTCTTCTCCAGAGAATCGAGGTGGGAACAACATCATACATATCACCCTTCGAAACAGTATTATATAAGTCTCCACAGTTCTTATAAAAGGTACCTATAGCTAGAATGATCGAGTCATCACCTGAGCGGTGCCAATCAAACAAAAATACGCATGTTGAGCCGGCAGGATTTTAAGCACCGATCGGTGTCGGTGTTCTCCACGTATGAAACGGCAGAGGTAAAGATCATATTATTTCTGTTTTTATATCCACCAACGTGTGAGCTTGCTGCCAAATTTCTCCGAACTGCGCCTCTGTTTGGGGTGGTTCGCAATGGCGTTGCATTGGTCGACTCGTTTTTTTCACGGTCAAAGAAACTTGGTCCAGATCCACCTCGTCCAATACTGCCTATGAGCCGACTTGAGGAATCGCACAAGCAAACACAAATGATCCTGAGACTTAATATCTAATGAAAATCAACAAATGGACCGAGCCATTTCCCGGCTAGGCATGCCCAGGACTCATCTTGGCGAGGGTACCTCTGCTGGCAAAGGTTATATCTCGGGACCGTCAACGTTCGGCGATGTCCCACATTTGAGATATATGTCTGAAACGAAACTTCACATGGAGGTAGGCATCGAACGTGATTATCTGCCCGTGTACATTTTGCCTGCGCCCTTCTTCACAGCAGCCAAAGTACATGACTGGTATTGTATTTGGAAAAAGGATGCGATCGTGCATCTGCGTCTGTCAGAACCGAAAAGCTGGTGGTTTGTTTCTGCAGGGCGAGGAGTACAAGTTTGTCGATTGCGCCAGGTACCGATAATTTGTTTGTCAAAAATCACGGCGTCTTTTTTTCTTCTTCCTTTCTCGAAAGGATGCCTTTTGTGTATCGTACGATTGCAATGGCGGTATCTCCAAGGATCTGCCATTCCTGGAAGCCAGCACGAGAAAATTCCATTGGAATAGTGCTATAACGCTTCCAATATGCTGAAGTAGCTTATTGTCCCACAGCAGCATGAAGAAACTATACCCGTTTAACCTCAGTCCGGCCGGAATGCACTGTATCTGTGGTAAAACCACTGTACTGACGTAAGTATAGTAGCAGGCGCTCTTGTCAGCAACGATTAGTGCGCCTCTATGCAAGTTGAAAAAAGTGCGTCCAGCCAGTAAGCTCACCTCCAACCCGTCCTGTTGTGCTAGAATACTTGAAACACAGCATTCCCAGATGACCGGATGTGCGATAGAATACGCATACAAGACCTAGCTACCACAATAGTAATATGCTGTTCATGGTTTCTCGAATATTAATAACAGGTCTGACAGTTTGACAGGCTCTCCGGATTCGATACGCATATGTTGCAGACGAGATCTTATCATATAGCGAGATCAGGATTTCTAGCCGTCAATGCGAGGTGCAGTTCTTGGAATATGCAAGAATAAATCTCACTATGAAACTCAAGCTTTCCTTTGCTCGGTATAGATGCCCCGCCCGGCCGAAGCCATCTGCAGAATACTTACCTTGCCTCGACTCAGCTTTGCGTTGCGCTTTACCTAAAGCCCTCTCGATGATGACTTTCGAGAATGTGCTTTAATTGAGATTATCCTGAAACGTTCAAACCGAGACGGATTATCGATCTTGCGGTATCCGGTCATTCTGCATTGGCGCATCGGTGGGGGCATTTTTCAAATTTAGAAACTTTAAGCAGCGGGTGCCTTTCACTGTACCGGTACACCGTCGACGGAGACCGCCAAAGTTGTAGCGGGAACATATTTTTCACGAAACCGATGTCGGTCAGCTTTTTCACGACAGTCAATGACCGTTTGGTCATCGAAAGCCGGTTCAAGCCTCCCTCGAAATGTCAAAATCAGCTAATGCAGGTTAACACAATTGTCCAGTCTTCAAACGTTCAGAGTTTTCATATGCAGCGACAGCTGTCTGCCTTCTCAAAGGGCTGCGCTTCCAGTCGGGCATTCACACCAATTTGGCGTCGAGTTTCCGATTTCGACGACACTTTACAGCTCACCGGGCATCCAGCTTAGACGCTTCAGCCGATGACCCATGTGATTGTGCACGAACTCCGTGCTTTCTCTTTCGATGCTGGTCCACAGACGATCAACTCATCCTCAAGGTTGTGCTTGATCGTGCGTCAGTCCTCATGGATGCATCTGTGCAAAGCTGCACATGCGGTGGCAAAGCCTGCGCGGTGGCTGCCTCGACGGTTAGGCCAATGGCGTCGGACACTGGTTTCCTGCCTTCCTTTGCAGGTCTGTAGGCGACATCCTCCAACCCCATTCGGGAGCGTCCACCCGTTTTTAGCGATGGGGACATTCGACCATTGACAAACGTGAATGTTCATTGGCGAGTTAACGACATTGGAAAGTACTAAGATGTATCCAAAAGAAAATTTTGTGTTCAGAAACGCCGTAGACATTTTTTGATATCTTTTGGAATAGTAGCCGCCTGAAAAATGAAGCACGATGATGCAGTGAAACCTGATCCACATTGATCCGTCCGTAATAAACCTTTGAGGACTGCCGACGGTCTCATATCTCTTCCAGATACCCATCACGGATATGCCTCCGATGTCAAGACAGAGTTATCCGAGGCCGAGGTTTTTTTTTTTTTTTCTTTCTTGTCCCCTCATCTTCCCTGCGACAATCTCGTATCACACCGGGCGCATCCGGCGTCACGTTTTTATTTTCACTCTTCCCATGAGGGACCCGTGAATCACGAACAAAAAAAACGTGTCCCCGGATCGTGATAGCGGTTGTCTGAAATTGAAACCGCCACAAAAATGTCGACCTGTTCCTCGGGATGACCCAAACGTTCAATTGAGGTCTCGCCAAATCTCGCTATTCCCAAAGACTTCAAGCCCGAGAATATTTCCCATGTCAATTTTGCAGAAACGAAAATTTTTTATGAGGCCTCTCTCTCGCTATTTCCAGTCATCCGAGGTTCCGGGTGGCTGGAACCCAGTCTTGGCGCACATTTCATTCAAGCGGCACGATTTGATATCATCGTTGAATTATTATTAAACATGCTCGGGGCGGTCCTTCGTTCGGGTTGGAAAAGAAGGCGCTAAAAACACCAGGTAATTATTGTCTCAGAACAAAAGAGGACTGTAACATTCCAAAGAAATGTTATGTGAAAATGTACGTGCACACAAAATTTGGAGGTTTTTTAAGCTCGCGAGCTAATGTCGTGGACAGAAAAGGTTTAGAGCAGAGCGGGCTAGGTGTGTCCGCGGATGTGGGAAGAAAGGCCGCTCAGACCCAAAAGACATGAAATGGGAAGACCTTCGACCGGGCTTCTCGAAAGGCAACTGGTTCACACCAAAGGACCTCGAACATCTTGAGTTTCTTATTGATGGGAAATAAGATGTGGAGCTGGGGCGGATTTAGCAGAGGCAATGCCAAGACCCTTTGGACTCGCTTTGAAGCAGAGACTAGGACCGTTTCTGGCTCAGGTACGAGGTTTGATCTTCAAGGGTCCTGGTCTTTCTTTCGACTCAGAACCTGCTGGGGTAGGGATCTCATCCGGCCACATGGGTCCGGCAAGGAATCTTGTGCCTGGAAGATCATTGAAGAGTGGGTTATGAAGTGGATAATGAAAGGTGAGAGGATCAAGAAGACCAGTCGAAAACCACCAGATGGGGAACGGGTTCTCTTCCCGAGGTTTGGAACGCTCTCGCTTGCTCGCTCGTTCCCCAGAGGCGGGTCTGGGAACTCGATAATTGTGATAACTTGTGCAGCTCGCAATTTGCTTAAGCCTGCAGTAACAATAATAATAATAATAATACTCCCGAGCTTTGCTCTCTGCACGAGCCTACGGCGTCACAAAAACAAAAAGACTCTCGATGGCGAGCGATGTTTTGGTATCACGATGGATATCTCTATGCGCTATTGATTCGCTGACCTGAGAGAGAACTGCAGGAACGGGGCAGAGTGGGAAAACTGCATCTCTGCAAGAACGGCACAGCTGCAGTCCCAGCAAACCGGCGAAGGCAAACCCGTTCCAAAAAAACGAAACAAAAACAACACCAAAGTTTTGCTGTATTTGCCAGAACAATTGACATGTACGCAAAGATGAAACTCTCTCTGATTTTCTGGCATTCGCCGGAATTGTCATGGCGAGCGGAAAGGGCTTTGCAAGCTGAAATATCATGTCGTCAGTGGCAGAATTGTACCACACTCCAATACTCCGAGATCGCCGTGCCGCCTTGCCCTGACTTCCAAAGGTTGGATGCAACCTGCCAAAGAGCCGAACCGGCTATTATCCAATCCCGATGGTATGACAAAGGGTGTGTGCTTTGACCACTACGACATTTTAACGTTTTGGCCGAATTCTTTGTTGTGGATAATCTCGTTTTTCTTCGAAGCACGACAGATTCCATTCGTATCGTCGTTGTTTTTACCCCGGACCCATATTCACTTTTTCTTTTCTCCATATTTTCCCTTGCCCTCTTGAAGCAAAAGTCTCGTGTTTCTGGCAAGGGACCGAGGAAGAAGAAATGTCTGAGTGAGGATGCAAGCTAGTTAGGCGGGCCATGAATCAATACCTGGATTCCTGTCCGGCCAGCTATCGTCTCACCATTTTTTTATCCACTGCTTCAACAATGAGCAGATATCAGGGTAGACCTTGTTTACCCCGCGGCCCAAATCCCAATGATTCGTTGGTCTAAAAGGATTATACCAGCAAGTCCCCTGGAAATGAAACGGCAATTGCGAGAGGCGATTCGCTCGGAAAAGAGATAGGTATCCGTTAAGCCTTTTCATGCATAAAGCGAAAAGGTTTTCGCTCCATCTCAGTTCTAATCGAGTAAGCTTTGCGTGAGTCTGGGCCCTCAACACATGAAGTTTTATTTTCAGCTTTGACGGAGGCGGTGTCAAAATGACATATTATTGAACATCAAATGAATAATAATGGGTGTGGGTGGGCTTTGATGGAGACTACCATCATAAAATGTATCAGTAACCCGGCCCGATGCTCATCGCATTGACGGAAAATCATTTTAGTGGAAGAGAAAATTCTAGAGCTTGCACGTAAACGGTTAAGAAAGGAACCTTTATTTTGGGATTTTTCGCCACTATTCTAGTTACATTTACTCCCAAATAATTTCGTGCGCGATATTAATAAGAACAGAGTAATGGTGGGTATTTCCTGTCTTTTAATTCTTTGCACCAACGGTTTGAAAATTCCCGCATATTGTTTTAGGTGGTTCTGGATTTTTCTGTCGTGAGTTTAGCAGTTTGCTTGGGCCCTGTTGCTTGAGTCAACGAGTCCTAGTCGTATTTTGTGGAGAATATTAGCCTATATTTGCAGCTTTTACGAGAGTAAACTTTTTGCAACTAAGACCTGGCTGCTCTCTCGTTCCAGAATTTGCCGATGCCCAATTATTGGGTCTTCCCAGCACAGCGGCTGGGTTATGTTGCACGGATTGTGGGTACATAGAAAAGAGGTGGGGGGCGGTACCAAGGCCTTCCATTAGAGGCCAATCGGTCTTCGGCTATGGTTCCTGGCGCATATGCATAATGCAATGCGTTGTTCCTGTTGACGGGAAATTACCAGGACTCTCAGGCATCTGCATGCACGAAGAGCACAATCAAGCGAATATCAGGTTAAGAGAACGAGGAATGTGATAGCAAATTCACATCTATTGGAATGTATTTGTGAAATACTGAAGGCATCTGTGGTGTGCAAATTCGGTCGACGGGGCGACCTCTTTTGACCAATAGATCCACCCAGATATAACTATAATATTTCCGCAGGTACAAAAAGGTTAACTTGTTTTGAAGGAACTTGGCGAGAGACGGAAAAACCCACGGCGTAGAATTGTTCTGTGAAACATATATCACTTCCCTGTCAATATAGAATTTATCTGCGAATTCACAAATTCACATCGGCCACGCCCACTACCAAAGGCAGCAACTTTTCCCGCAAGTAATGTACAATTTCTTTCAGCGGTATTCCCCAGCATTGGTGCCAATGATCTATTCTTTGAAATGCAGTTGTAAATGGAGGAGAAGCGGTCCGTGATAGCATGCCGAGCTTCACTCGATACCTTGACGGTATTCGTCCCTCGATTGAAATCCTTCGGTGAAATACCGTTCATATACCATGCTAAATGAATAAGGTTCTTCATCTAATCGGACGAAGGGTGGGTAAGGCCTGGGAACCCGCTGACCCAAGTGGCGAACTCCCCAATGATCTCCGGATTAGGTGCTAGGCTATCATAGAAGCCCGTAAGACTATCGTATGTATTTTGTGCCGTTGCTATATCATTAAAACCATACTCCGCCAGTAGCACTTGAGTTATGTCAGGATTTGCCACGGCGTTGTCATTCATAGTTTGAAGACCAACGGCAAATTGGTCCAGGGCAATTTTGACCTTTTGGAGCATATACTTCAACGATCACTGAAATTGCGGAGCCGACGGGTCAATTTGGGTCCCGACAATACATTTTGACTTTCTACTCTCTCTCAATACGTCGAGCTGCTTTGCTATATTGTAATAATTGAACAAGTCCGGTTCGATAGATATTTGCACGGTCTCTGCCGTGGCAATATGCATATGATTCAAGTATGCCATCGTGACCTGGGTGTATACCCAGAGGCCAAACCGAGCCGTCGCCGAAAGTTTCATCGTCGCTACCTATTCTTTCTTTTGGGGCAAGCGCGATCTCGGGGAGACCAAAAATTTTGGTTGTTTTATATTTTATATTTTCTTTTCTTTTAAAATTCGATCTTTGCGACCGACTCCACAGCCTCGGGTGCGTTGCGTGTGTGGTAGAAAGGTGGAGTTTCTGGTTTCTGGTGCCTCAAATGCAAGGGGTAGAATCGTGCGTTTTCGCCACGAGACCAAGTTTCTGTCTTCGACTGCACATGCTTTTAACGATTAATGGACCCGTGTTTTTGCTTGGGAATACTTCTTTCGGCTTTGTTCTACATTTGTGGCGATATACTGCACTTTGAGAGAAATACATGGTGTTTTTGCGTGGGTTAGAATCTCTGAAATGTATCTTGCATTATCAACCTGATATGATACGCGGATGTACCAGATGGGTCTGATGGCTGAATGTCGCAGGGTCCTATTTGAGAATGACCGAGCGAGATTGGGGTCCTGCATGCATCCCCTTGTCTGTATCGAACTCTATCAGGGCAATTCGGCGAATATAATTCATTGCTTCGGTCATGTGCGAGCCTTTGTGTGGTGGCCCAAGAACTGACTTTTTAAAACCACCAAAAAAAAAAAAAGAGAGGAAATTATTTGGATGTCGCTCATTATCTTCTTTTACTCATTCGAGGTTCACGCTAATCCGTTGCTAGAGCGTGGGATATTCTTACTGATGCAGAATATCGGCACGTTCCAGTTGAGTGCATTATCTGCAGCATCCTCACACCGAACCTATAGATTGTTGAATATCGATACCGTAGTTGTAATGTTTGAAATTGAGTTTTGCAACCCCAACTTGACCCCAACTTTCAAAAACTTCCGTGGGGTGGTCTCGCGCCTTAATCTTTTCTTTTCGTCTGGGCCTTTCTCTTTCTCTTTCGCCATCCCGACAATTTACGTGATATCGTTCAGATATGGGACCATTGGAGCTTTCCAATCTGCCCACGAGATTGTAGGTTAGGCACTAATCAGCACCTGCCTATCTTGTCATCCTCCATGCGAGATAGACGGACCGTGGATGCCTTCGCTTAAAATCCATTGGAGTTACGTAGTCTTTTCCCAAGTACCAGACTCCAAACTTCTTTTGACAGAAACGTGACAAGAGGAAGCTTAAGACTGGACGAAAATTCAAAACTTGAGGCAATATACCGGACGAAGGCTCCCAGTTTGTGTCAAGTGAAATAGTTTCCGTCGATAACATGTAATATACGCGGAATTTCAACAAACGAAATCCACATGGCCGCCAAGTTTTTGTTCGCTTCGAATTATCTAATTTTCCTTAAGAAACGTGCTCGGAAGCCTATCACGATTAATTCCCCAAAGCGTGCCTGAGCACCGAGATCTAAGCTAATCACCTACAGAATTTCTAACAATTTGTAACGTAACATAATCCAAGTCATCGTTGATATTTTATTTTGTTTGGGGAAATGCAGCCGGTGATTTTCCCTTCTGTCGGTGGGTCTTTGCCCCGTCAAAGTCAAAACTGTGCCCCGGGGCTACAGGACTGGCCTCGGCCTTGAAATACGGGTTTTGACTCCAGGGGATGGGGTCTCCATCGTCATCTCTCCAAATTTACCAGGATAGCCCTTCAAGAGACAACCTCGAAACTAGCGATGGATGAGCCCTTGCGAATTCAATTAGAATTTAATTGAACCCAAATCGGCAAGAGAAATCGACCTGTCTTTGGGATGAGCATTCCACTTTCACGCAAATAGAACGGTAGACATACGGCATTGCATCTTTCCGTGATCACAGGTCAGCATAGCACCTTTATCGCATCTACAAGCCGAAAATATAGCCAAAAAAAACAAGTCAGTATCTATCAATATCTCGCTTAAACAACTTGCTTGGATTGAAATCTCAGTGCATATATGCGCATGTAACGTGAACGTAAGACAAGCAACCCTCGACCAAAAGGTGCATTTGCCCACCACACACACCAGGGAAATCATCCACCGGACACTCGACGGGTCTAAAAGATTATTACATATAATATTCTAAAAATAATAATTTTTATTACTGGCGTATTAATTCACGCCATTGATATTTTGGTAATTTAAATGGGAAGAAATAACACAACGTCGCTTCTGGATTTTCATTCCGAAATGCGTCCTTGTTCAAATATAGGCAAATTGATTACCGTTCTACTTGGCTTTGGCCAAGTGGGCCGGCCGGGAAATAAGTGTATAATACGTCGTGGCTATGCTATGGTTGCTGCTTCCCGAGCCCTGGCCTGGAGTTTGACTGTCGGTTCGTACGATGCTTGTCAACAACTGATTAGTCTGAGGCAACACCATGTCAGATTTCATTCATATACGGTGCTGGGGTGCCTCTGATCCTACACCGTCGTCGACGGGGAATGCAAATATGCACCAGCTATGACAATTGCGGGCTCGAAAAATTAAAAAAGTACATGCCACGAGACGAATCAGGTGAGGGTTGTGCGTTGTAGACACGATCGATAGACATTGCGTTTTCCATCGAGTCGTGCCGCCCAGTTTCAAGTTCTTCGACATTGCGTCCCGCACAGAAGGTTGATTAACTCATGACCTGATATACTCACCAAACTCACGACGAGCTGAAACCAGGATCGCGGAGGCTAAATTTCTTCCGACCTTGATCCAAAGGGTCCCAGCGGGGACGAAGTACCGCTTTTGCATCTAGAGTCCCCAGCTTGGAATGGTGCATGTCTGAGTCGACGCAATCGCAATGGACGAGTTTCGCATGTCGATGGCCCCAAACCAGACGTTAAGACATTCCAATCAAACTTTGTGGAATCGAAGGGACTAGATCAAATTCGATTCGAGCCGCTTTTAATCGCTGCCAGTGCCTCCGATGCTGTCATAGGATAGGTCAAAGCAGATTAGTTGTGGAGAGACATTTCACCTCTCGTAAAGCAGACATGCAACTGGGGTCAAAGTCCACGTTCATGGCAACACCGTGCGCGTCCATAGACGAACAGAACGCCAACAATTCTAGGAGATTCTAGCTAACTTTTTACTCCATGAATCGTAAAGGCCCCACTAGCTGAATATCAGTAACTCGGGCTTTTTTTTTTTTCTTGTTTCAAGACCTGAATTTCAGTCGGCTCGTCTTCGGACGAGTCCAAACGTCAACTCGTGAACTATCACAATTACCCCAGCCAGTAGCACACGACCAGTTGTCGAAGAGCATAGCAATTCAAAGGGACCCACTGAGGAAATACAAGCCATGGCCTATCATTCGTGAATAGAAAATCAACTACCGTAATAAAAGAAGAGGCCAATGTCATAGCTCAATATTTACATGTGCCAATTCAACTAGAGTTTGAGACCTTTTGACATATATCCAACGCCAACAGGACCCCAGGGAACGCCTTCAAGTCAAAGCTAGCATGCTAGCTAATTAGCTAACAGGCAAAGAACGAAAATATCTCCGAAGGGAACCAACTCTAAATTTGATCTTCGCGCAATTTTTCGATTTCCGGTCGAAATCCATATCGGCCTGTCTCATCGAAGGTTTCGAAATATTCATCTCGTCTCAACTAATACAATTACCAGACCGTGGTTCAAAAATTAAAAAAAAAAAAAAATTAAAAAAATGCTTTTTTTTTCACCTTCGCGTTTGCGTGACTTCACCCGCCTTCCCCGGTCTAGCGTGATCGTGTCGAACATGCACCTGTGTGTTGGTGGGTTTGGTGGGTTCATGGACCTGCGGTTCCCCAGAATTTTCCAGAGCGGCATTTAATCTTGGAAATATTGGTCGAAATAGTATGCTTTGTCCGAAAAATCTCAATTTGTAATTTAAACCCCAGAACGAATGGAAAAGTCACGCTTCGAACAAAGCATGTGCATGCTGGCTGGCTGGCTGGGCATGCTCGTGGCAAAGATTGGTATCATCTATCACGTCCTGGCTAAAATACTAAAAATCCCGACAAATGGTAAACGACTGAACCATATGCGCATGCTTTTCCCGGTTGAATGGTGAACCTGAAGCCAGACTGAGAAACGGCAATGCGGCATCACCAATCGACTAGTCAACTTTGCCTGCCGTCTTTCGATTAATTGACTCCAATGGAAGGCAACCAGAGAAACAGAATTGTAAAGAGATCGAAAAAGCACCAGCAAGCTCAGCGCTCATGTGCTTCGCCTGCCTCTTTCGCTCACCCTGCGCAGTACCTGCATAACCGACGTCTCAAGAAGAGAACCCGGCAGTATTATGTCTATCTTGCCAATAAATGTTAATCGCTGGCTAAAGTACACTTCATCAGTGACAGCGATCGTGCATAACCTTCATGTACCAAAATGCTTGGATTAACATGGTGCCGTAGACGGACTCAAATCCCGCATTTCCATACTACGAGGAAAAAACAAATTATATCACCTGGAAGGGAAAAGGATTAAAAATTAAAAAGAAAAAGCAGGTGTGTTCCCAAAGGATGCAGGAAACACGTCGATGGAATAGGAACCGATGAACAAAATAAATCCCTCGTGACAAGAAGCCCTGCTCGTCGACAGCACTTGGTCGTTACAGACCTGCTTGGATAAAATAAAGATGCCTGTGTATATGCATTCAAGTCCTTGTCGAGCAGGATTTTTTCCTTTGTCTCTAGCTCTGTTTTTTGTGATGTCGGCCCCGAGAACCATTAACTTGGTTACACCACGAGTTTGGTTTCCTCGGGTCCAGCTTTTACACTGATACATACATATATCTTGTGGGGAAAAGGCATTTCAGTTTCGTTTCGGCGAGGTTTTTTCTTCTGGGGTCGAAACGATGAAACGGCTTTTGTCACGAGAATTTGGGAAGGCATATCGCTGTGGTTTTTCCAACACCCCGGAACATGAGATTCCGAAGAGCCTTTAAACAAGAAGCCTAAATACAGAAATTTCTCTACGAAAAAAACAAAAGAATCCTATTACTACGACTAGACTTAGCAATAGTTGAACTTTATGATACGATATCGGAGAGAAAATAAGCTCACGTCTGGAGAAGGTAGTATTTGTTAGGTGCCGTTACACATTCCCGATTCGTGCTTGTCCGTGAGGTTAAAACAGGAAGCTGGATGATCGGATGAAAGCTTGAATCCCAGAGCTGACAGACTTGATACGTATACTTGCAAACTTGAGACCCGACTCGCTTTGGAAAAGCACCGGCGATGGGTGGTGATCCTGGATACGCACAGTGACGATTTATGTATGTTTCAGGAACTTGACAGGCGTTATTTGTCAAAATCTCTGACTTGCTCGCATGGTCGACTGACAGTTATGATCCCAACCAATATTTACCTAATTCTTTGATGTTCGACTGGGATTCCAGTAAACTTTTTGACATAAAATTTGTGTTCCCTGGTATAGTGACTATTTATGGTGATGTTTAAAGTTCTAAGAAGCTGATACTATACTATAATATCATAGCTATATGTTTCGAATGCTATTTATCCACCGCCCCTCAAATGTATCATCACTCAGACAACAATAGTCAGAGGTACTTTCCGTGAGAGTGAATTAAGACAAAGAGCTATATCTGCAATCAATCTCGGATCATTAATTCGCTACCAGATCTATCGTGGCGTGTGGATTCGATTCTGCAGGAACACTGTAAGCATAGCCGAAACTGTGGTGATCGACCTTCATAGTAACGTGAGAGCGTGCGTCCTTGTGAATATGGGTTTTCGCTATTGATGTCCAAGTTAAACAATTTATTGGGCTTTCTTGCGTAAATTTGACTTTTTAGAGGTGGATTGATGGCATTGTTGGTGTAGCTAAAATCGAGACGAAAGTGTCGGCTGATGTATAACACTCGCTGCGTGCTTCATGTATACATTAATGTGAATTTATCTAATTGAATTATTAGGTTATACGAGTCTTAAAATTTGTCTAGATACTATTTTGATGCAAAATAAAAGCTTTCTTCTTGCTTTGAGGGCTAGCTTTCAGGAATGAGTTTGCGTGAAATGGGCGATTCGAGTGCAAATTTGAGCGTACAAATGTTGCATTTTGCGTCGGTCTATATCGACAATCCAATTTAAACAAACGATAAACATACGAATTCCATGCATTCCAGATACCAACTATATTGTAGGTAAGAGGTTCGATATCGCTGATTGATAGTAGAAAGAGAAACTCATGTTGATATACGTAAATTTTCGAAAGACATCTCTTAATCTGATATTGTTTCGACGCTTCAGCATTGCTCCATCATTGCTCAAATACGACACTTCTGTGATTGTATTTTATGATTGAATTTCAAGTCTTTCGTACCATATTATTATTGGCTACCTTGATAAGATTGGGAAAACTTTCGTATTTGTGATGCGAGGATCAGGATGGTGTCATAAGTCTTATTGGAATACGGGAAAAGTATCCATCTCTAGCCCCCCTACGTTAAGTCTATGGCCTTTAGACATTCAACGTTAGAGCTACAGTGTCATGTTTCTGCTAGCTTGATCAATGGCTACCTAGATATTTATGGGTCGAGAGAATTATGATAATGGGTAATCAATATTGTATCCGTAGGGGCAGTACAGACCGAGTGAGGTATCCACCCATATGCAACAATAGAATCTAAATCCCATATTGGATATCATATGCTTATGGAAAGCTCCTCTATCGAGAGAAAACATGAATAAGACTTGCGTCCAATCACCTGCTCTACAATCAATAACCCCCATCATAATCCCCCTTCACTGTTCCTCTCCAACCTTCTCCAACTTGCCCGCATCCCTCTTTTCTCCTGTCTCCCCGATAATCCTAACCCGATCAACTCTCACACACTCCCCACCGCCCTCCGCATCAACAATGAAGACAGTCAACGTGCTAACCGCCTGGAACTTCACAAACCGAGTATTGATAACCGCCGTTCCATCCCTCCAATCTTCCTCCTTCAACTCTACAGTCTGCACCGCGTCCTTCGATTCCGCCTCCTCAAATCCCAAAATGTGCGCATTGTTGGTAAACAGCTTGATAGTTCTCGGCCGTCTCGGTGTCTCTTCGTCATCCTCATCATCCTCTCCAGGAGCAGGCGGTAAAGAGGTGATCTGTACTTGGAATACCTTGACGACAGCTGAAAATGGTATGAAAAGCATCAACTGCTCGTCCGTGTCACTCTCCATCCAATCCGGTTCCGCACCGGATTCCTTCCCCTTGCCTTTATCCTTCCCGCTCCTGCCCGCGAGAGTGTTAACAGGACCTGCGGTATCGACTAGTTTTCGAATGCTCCCAAAGTCGTCCTTCCAGTTCATGCAATCCAATCCCTTCACGTCGATTTCGGAGTTGACGACTTTGTAACCGCGGGGGATTTCCGCGCCGGTCCAAGTCGATGAAGAAGAAGAAGAAGCGATAATGTTCCCACCGGATGCAGCGAGGAGTTCTTCTACGACGGCTTTTAGCTTTGGCATGTCGGCGCCGACTATGCGGTGTGTTTCTTGGTTGTTTTTGAAGACGACGAAGGTTGGCATGCTATATATATATAAAGATTTCGTTAAAATGAACCTGGCTAGGTTGATCTGGTGGGTGAGTCGATGTGCATGGGTACACGTACGCTGAGATATTGTGGGCTCTCGCGATATCAGAGTTCTTGTCAGTATCGACCTTTACGAATGCCATTTTACCGGTTTCGCTAAGTTTTTCGGCGACGGTGGCGAAGACCGGAGCGATGGCTTTGCAAGGACCACACCATGTTGCGAAGACTGTACCGTAGATGGAAACATAAGTGAATATTAGCAATCATATACACATATTAAGAGCGAACGGCGAAAACGCCAGTATTACTAGTAACGTTTGAAGGGAAGGGAGAGGGGAGGGATACGTACAGTCAATAACAACAATGGTGTTGCCGCTTTTGATGCCGTCTAGCTGCGAAGCTGAGCTGATTTGGGTTACTTTTGACATGACGTCGTTTTAGTCTCGTTAAGGTGTTTGTACGAATAGAGGTGGATAGATAGAATTGTTGTGAACGCGAGAGGGAGAGCGGGGAGCTAGCGTAGCTTAGCTGCTGCAAGTCGGTTCTTGGTGGGGCACGAGGGGCACAAGGAAACTGATTCTAATTAGCTAAATAACGCTGGTCGAATCGAATCGAGGGTAGATTGTAGAAGCAAGCCTCTCGACCTGTTCGTATTCCGGGAGGGGTATCACGGAAACCGGGGAGACGTCTACGTGTTCCGTTGACAGGTTGAAGGGAGGAAGGGATGATGTTGGAGGGATGGTTGTGGTTGGTGTTGGTTGGCGTAACGTTGGTTAGCTAAGCTGCCTTTCTGCCTGGTTTAACCGCGTCGACGGTAACGACGGTGCTGCTGGTTCAATACCCAACTGACCCAACGCAACTTGGAAGGATGCCCTGGACGTCGTACGATGGCGATATTTTAAGACGAAGGACACTTGATATTGTTTTTACGCATATTCCCCAAATCATGCAAATATATTTATTTCAGGGACAAGAAGGAAAGCGATAAAGTGCCTGTGAAAGGAGCTTAGAAGCAAGGAACGAACATGGCCCCGTACAAGTCTGGGTGCTGACAAATCATAAACACTTACTTAAGCTTACTCTACATATAATCCAATTGCAAAGTGATGAAGAAACCTGAGTTCTAACTTACGTAGATACATTCACTGAGCCTGTAGCTAAACCCAACGACACTAACATTCACTAATCAGAAGTCAGTAGCGCTCGAGCAACTAGGCCAGGAGGTACGGAAGAGCCGACAGACCAATAACAATAAGCTAAATAACACCTGTATCCAATTGATTTGAAAATGGGAAAAATGCATACTAACAAGAGGGGCACCTAAAGTACCATGGCCGTATATACACATTGGAAATCATGCAATATATCCCAGGATGTACTGAGCAGGATGATAAATAACAGTCGAATCAAGTTAAGAAGGCTCCAGCATGTAAGAAAAGAAGAAGCATATGCATATTACAAGCAAGGATGAAAAAAAAAAAAAACGATCTTCCGAAGGCCACAAACGAGGTCAAGTATACGGAAGAACTATATCATATCAAATAATGCCAAACATATAAAACATAAATAGAAGCGAAATTTTCAAGAGAACAGGAAGCTTTGATATCTCGTATCCGCATTCAATAGCCATGCGAAACGGTGAGTTGTATAAGGGTCAAAGTGTATGGTAAAGAATCCCCCGCTCTCTCAGTCTCATCAATTACAAAAACATAACAGTACAAAAAATGTTCAAATTAAACCATAATGTCTCTCCAATGCATGCATGTTCCGCTTTTTGTTTTTCATCTTTCAAAGAAAACCGTAAAACCGAAATGATAAAGAACAAAATAGAAAGAAAAGAAACCCTAAGCCACATCAAATGCTGTTTGTATAACAAAAAAGAAATAAGATATCAAATGCCCAACGGCAATATATACCTACCTTCTGTTTTTCTTCTAAGAGCCAAAAATAATGAGAAATTCATCGCGAAAAATAGATCACCTATGTCTGAAGTTCGCACTCAAGCTCTTGAACGCGTCAGGGCTGTGTCTGCCGTTCTGCAGACCCACAAGATCGACGGATTCTTGCGTCATATGGCCCCTCATTGATCCTCCCCGCATTTTCCCGAAGGGATCCTGTGCCGCGCCGGTTGGACTTGGAGCAACGTTCCCACCATTCATCTTTGCCGTGAACGGGTTGTTGCTTCCGGAACTCGGGAAAGCGGGTGTGGATACGCTCCGCTGCTGGACCGGAACACCGGGCAGGTTTTGCTGGACGGACGACGGCGCTGGAGCGAGCTGCGGGTAGTTGTATAGTTGTAAAATTGTGGACTTGTCCGCTCGTCCCGTGAGTTGCGGTGCTAATGGCTGCATTGGAGCTAGTCCCACATTTTGCTGGTTAAACTGTTGTTGTTGCTGCTGTTGGAGGAAGGTCTGATTCGGATCTGGGAGCGGTGATACGGGAGAAGGTTGGAAAATTACGGGAAGAACTCCACCGGTGTGCACTTGCTGGAGAGGCGGTGTGTATGTTTGCTGGAAGGGTTGTTGCTGTTGGTGGGTTATGTACGGGTTTGTTTGCTGCATCTGGTTAAAAAATGGATTGGTGGCGCTGACCGGGCTTTGGGCGGAAGTGGAGGAACCGGTGTAGTGCGACGTGGCGTACTGTAGTTGCTGTTGAGGTACGTCGCCCCACGGAGAAGCTAGCGGGGTGGGCAGACCCTGCTGGGCTTGCGCGAAAGCTGCCTGTTGCGCCTGCTGCTGCTGCTGCTGCTGCTGTAGTATGGCTTGCTGATATGGGTTTTGAACTTGCTGCAGGTTCTGAACCCATTGTCCGTTTCCATTCATGTACAATTGGGGTTGCTGTTGTTGTTGCTGCAATTGCGGCTGATATCCAGTTGTTTGGGGCTGTAGGAAGGGGTTGTACTGGGCGGGATTGAGACCTCCATTCTGAGCAATTCCATTCTGTAGTAACCCGTTCTGACCGTTTGCGAAAAGCTGCTGGGCTTGTTGAGGCTGAGGTGCGAGTATCTGGGATTGCTGCTGCTGCTGCTGGGGTGGCTGCTGAGGAGCGGCCTCCTGTTGATCCAACTGGTCGAATGGATTCCCACCAGAACTCTGAGTTTCCTTCACACCTCCGAGCATCAGTCCACTCCTCTGCTTTCTGACTACCGGCCTATCCTTAGGAGGCGGTACCGGCGACGTGGTTCCACCACCCAAGCTGATCAAAACCTCCACGGCCCGTTCCATGTTTCCCTTTGTGTGCTTTAAAACCTGGGCGTTCTGTTTGTCATCTGCGAATCCCATATCCTTTAATTTTGCAACTTTAGCTTCGTACTCTGGTGGTATCGATACGGAACCGGTACCGTTCATCCCTAAGACCTTGCTGCCCTTCGACTCGAACGGTGATGAGGACCGTGGGTTTCCGTCTCTGGATCTGGGCGCCGGGGATAGATCTCGTTTGGCGCCTGTACTCGTCGATGATGCGGTCAACAATTTCGATCCGTCCTGCGGTGCGTCCCGTCGGAATTTGCCGTGTTCGTATTTATCTCGGATGTATCGTTCCATAATCGACTCCGAGTCTTCGAGGTCCACGGGGGCCGGGTGTTTTGAGGGATCGGGGTTCCAGATTGCATTCGATTTGACATTTCCGATTCTTTTCATGGTCTGTACGATTTTGCCCATCCTGGTGGTTAGCAAGCAGGTACTATTTCTCCTCTCAGGTCTCATTGCTGTGTACAGTAAATGTAATGAAAAATATCAAGGTTGTTCGGGGAGGTATGATGGCGTAAAGGAGGGATGTATTGGACGTACATCAACTTGTTCGTTGGTCCAGGTGTCTAGACTTATACTCTTGACTCTGGAGATGTGTGTGCCTAATTTGCGGTGGACGGCTGCACAGCGCAGGCATAGAAAGATCCCTAACTATACGGGATTGAAAAAGTGCAAAGTTAGTACCAAGAAGTTGGCGACGGTTCCCTTGCAAAGAGTTTGTAAAGCAAGCCCGTATATGTTCGGGGGTAAGAGGATTCTTACACTCCAACTGGCCCATCCTGTGACGCAACAAGTTAGTTATGTTATCTTATATATTGAAAAGATTGATAAATTTAAAGGAATTGACAGATATGTTTATTTTCATGGGGAATTGAAGTAAAGAAAGAGTGATACAGAGAAGGGGAGCGATTGAATGGGAAAAGGAGGGAAATTTACCTGGATTTCTAGCTCCACAGTCGGCGCATTGGTTGTTGCCGGGGACCTTGTTGATCAACTCCTGAAGGGCCTTCTCGTTCCGCTGCTGCTGGCGTTTTGAGAGTGAAGCCATGGTTTTGTGCTGGCTTGCTGTGTATTTTCCTGTCGTCGGGGGCAGAGAAGGAGGAGGATTGGAGGTAAGTGGTGGTTAAGGAGGGAGTGTCGCAAGAGGCGGAAGCGTAAGCGGGATGGATGGAAGGAAGAGCGGAAGTAAAACAGGTCCAACGATCGGATTAGTGAGCCCGTCAGCTGGAGGAGAAGAGCTGAGCAGGAGAGCTGAGAATACAAACTACCGCAGTACAAATCAGTTAACAAGAATAAGGTGGGAAAAGGAGCGTAAAAAAAGAAGTAGTTTATGAAAAGAGCGACGACGAGGATGAGATTGAAGAGGTGAGGATGATAATAACAATCGGGGTGGTTGAGTTTGAAGGAGAAGAGGAAGAAGGAATGGCTGGCCAACCAGACAACGGCAGATTCCTGATTGAGGGAATTCACACTCCTCCTGTTTTTCAAAAATAGAACCACAAACAGTATGGCTAGTATGCAGCGACAGTCAATTCAAATTCGAATTCAAATCAGATTCGATCCGGCCGTCGCTGAAGAGGAATAAGGGCTCGTGATGCGATATATTGCTATTTATTATTATCATTGAAGAAAATATGCAAATTCAGGGGAAAACGGCTGTCGAACCAGGGTGTTATATTGGGGTACTTGCTCGATTGGGTTTCAGCCTCATTGAAGTCCGTATATATATTACTATCATCTCGCCATACGACGATTGTTAATAATAATCGCATGCATGCAGACATTTAACGACTCTTTGACATATTTGACAGGTTATTGACAAGGCATGGGGGGGCCATTCGTTTTGCTGGTAACTTTGGGGCATCCCGGTCAACGGCAATCTTAGCAGTAAATGCTAATTAGCATGCAATATGGTAAAATATACCAAACGGCTTTTACCACGGTTCCATTTTCATCAGAATCCGAACAATAGATCGATTGATCGATCACGAATGAACACAATCGGCAGACGGAGTCCCCCGAGGCTGCGATTATACCGTACTACAAATTGAGTTTATCAATATCAGCAATTTTATTACTAGGGGGAACCTGTAGTATCAATGTATATACGAACGGTGATGATGGTGGAGAATTGGCTGTACCTCACCGGGACGTAATTGGCTGGAAAAGGTAGCTGCATGCGGGTATCGAGCTATCGTTCCGTCAAGGGACTGGCCCTTTCACTTTGATATCATCATTGCCTGTTTAAAGCTAGCACCAGTTGCAGTATATATACCGTTGTGCGGATGGGTGTTAATCTGGTTGCCGTCTAACGACTACAACCGGGACGACGGGGACAAGTGACGATGATGAAGAACTATAAACACCACCATCCACCGAAGCTGCCGTGATGTGAATATCATAATCTGCCTCACCTTCAATCGTCCTGTTCTTCTTCTTCTTCTTCTTCTCTTCCTCTTAACCCTCATCGTCTGTTCTCCTTCTCGATATATATTCTGCTTCTGTGCTTACTCGGACTCGTTCGGCCAGGGAAAGTGGTTGCTGTGCGAACCGAACAAACCCCGGGGGAAACAACACACCTCACCAAAACTTGTCACATCGTCACACCGCGACCACCAAACCAAAGCGCTTGCGAGCGTAATCATAACAGTTTGACCTGTCCAGCCGGTCTCGCTGTCGATATCTCCTCTGACGAAACCACGACGCTCTTCCTGTCGCGAACCTGTCGCAAGCCATGGATTCGTCAGTACCTCCATATTACCTTCTATATCGGATGATATATTTGATACTAACTCTTTCCTTCGCAGATTGGACCGAAACCTGCGCCGTTCCGCCCTTGCGCGACTTGCAAAGCTCGCTGCCTCTTCCCCTGCTCCACCTGTTAAAGAGGATGACATTCCTTCGTCGCCCACCAGGCGCCATCGCCCGACTCGCTCCGATTTCGAGAGATTGGAAGACGAAATCCAAGGTCCTCGGCATGCTGCTACTGCCAATGGATCCCTGGGGAATGGCTCTCTCAACGGGAGCCTGAAAGCATTCATGAAAGTCTCCCCTCCGGTCTTGGTACGCGCATATTCTCTCCTACGTTTGATATACACCTATCTATAATATCAGACTCGCTAATGACGTATATACCCTTTGATATATAAAAACAAAAAGACTTCTAGGGATATCGAAATTATTCTCGCTCTTTGTAGCTCCGTCGAATTGACTAAATCTAGCGATGCTGCTTCCAAATTATTCAGACTACTCTCCCCTTATCTCCTCGACTCTCCCTTCCACCTCATCGAGTACTCCCCTCAATTACGTCACTTCACTCCAAGTCCGTGGGAGTCCTTAACTACCTCTATCACCGATGCCCTTACCCTTATCGGCACAAAGTTCCCGCAGTACCGCGAAACTGTCGCATCGACTCTGCAATCCTACCTACGACGTGTCAAAACCCAATCCGGTGGCAATCCGGACTTCTCGGATGACCGTGCAGCTCTTCCAATCGCTACTCTCGTTGTTTCTCTTCTCGGTTTCTTCAATTCGGTGGCCCAGCGAATGGAACTATGGACCCAAGAGGAACGAGTCGAGCTCATCAAACAGGTCCGCGACATTCTATCTCCCAACTTTTTACTCTCCGCCGAAACTGCCTTTTCCACCATTCGAAATTCCCACGATAAGGATCTAAAGCTCTGGAAGAGGTACACTCGCCAGTATGCTGCATCCGGAAGGCCCTTGGGTGCCATGCTACTCCAACAGGGTTTCACCCGTCTCTTAGCCACTGCCACTTCCCTTCTTGTCGCAGACCCCAAAGAGCTCAAGGATGCTCACGTTTTGGATGTTCTTCTCGCCCGTGAGAAAGACCACCATGCCACACCGGGAACTTCGTCACCTTCGGCTCGAAAGCCTCGCCTCAGCAGGCTATCTTCCCACTCCGACGCTCTGACCAACGGTAGTGCACACGAAAACGATCTCGTCTCATCTTTAGTCGACTTGATTACTGAGATCCTGGCCCTCGTTGAGGATGGTGCCGATTATCTCCAAGTCGGCAGCTCATGGCAGCAACGTCTCGCATTCTCCGTCAAATCTTATGCATTCATCTCTTTCTGTAATTGTGTAGAATATGGCCATAGAAATTCGCAAACCTTGGAGGAGATGGAAGAACGTGACGAGTACGCTGATATCCTGGTCAAATGGCTCGAAACAAGTTTGGAAGAACCAATTCAAATGGTGGATCAAGATCTTGCCAAAACTGTCCTTAAGATTATGGCCATCATTGGAAAGAATGACCAATCGTTTGCCGTTGCCGTCATTAGGTTATTACCCCGATACATCGTCCGAAGCGGAGCTGAAAAGGAAACCGTGCGAGTCGCCGGCAAGTGTCTTGCCAGAGTTTTGCAAACACTGTCACAGGACGCCATAATCACCACTTTGTACACTCTCGGGAACGTTCTTTCTTCCGGAAATCCGGAGCGTGCTCTTACTGCTAATACTCGTGAGCGGATGCATCCCGAAGTCCTCGATGCAAATGCCCTCGGCTCAGCAATTTCACTTTCTCTCAACACTGAGGAAGAAAAGTTCTTGGTCTACGAGCGTGTTATCGAGGCTATAGTCGGTGTGGCATGTGAGATCAAAGACGAAAAGATGGTTGAATTGGCCGCTAGCATTCTCGGTCAGAAGATTGGCAAGATCAACGGCGCCGTGGATGCAAAGATCATTGTAGAGTTGGCAGTACTAGCGTTAGCGGGTAGCCCGCCCGAACTCAAAACCGTCTTGAAGTTATTAGATAGACTGGGAACGAACGCTGTTGGTGTTCGCGATGTCAATATCGCTGGGGCCGTTCTCGAGGCGAGAATATACATGTCAAACAATCTCAAGCCTAACGATCTGCTTTACGACACCTATCTGACTAGTTTACTCGAGTGCATTATCAATAAGGGAGACATTCATGAGCAGGACACCCGAAAGCAAACCGAATCCGAGACCCGTACATCTCCTGTCGAGCCGCCAAAACTTCGATTCCTAGCTGGCTCGCAACTCTTCCTCCATCTCGATATCGTCCAGCTGGCCGCTCGAGAAATCTCACAATTCTTACAGCCCCTCGCCACCTTGTTGTCAGCTTCCACCCCCAAACCGGAGGACACGCCACCATACACTATACACGCGAGCAAAGACATACAATCCCTCTTCAGAAACGCTTGGTTTAACTGTGTCGTTCATGGATTCTTGCGTCAAAGCGAGCTCGTGCAATCCCACGAAACCTACCTTCGCATAATCGCACGACACACCCCTCCTTTGGTGGCTGAAGCGAGAATCAACCATATGGAGAGCGATATGGAACTCAATACCATCCTAAGAAGAGGAATGAACACTCAAAACATTGCAGAGCAGAAACGAAAGCTCTCTAACGCCTTACCTACGCATGATGGCGAGATTAGAAGCTTGAGTTATCCCAAAGTTATCTTTTTGCAAGCCGCGCTGCTCGTGGAGAGCTTGCGAGCCTTGGAAGGCGATTGTAGCAAGATCTTAACTTACTTCATTGACCCATCATTTAAACACAGCGATGAGGCGACGTGTATGAGTTCGATTGCGGCCGAGGTTATTAACATTTACCTTCGAAATGTACAGATGGGGAACTTGAAGGCGTTTAGAGCGCCGCATGTTGCGCACCAACTCGTTCAGTTCTTCACAGGATGTTGTCATCGTGTGGAGAAGGTGCAATACGTTGCCGCCACTTGCGCCGATCGAATTATCTCAGCTGTTCCGTCCGCGCTTTGTCAAAAGTCATCAATATTTGCCCTCTTGGAGCTCCTGACCTTGATGTGGAACAGCTGTTTGGAAGCGGAGACGGACGAATACGGCTGGCACTCGGTTTACAAGAGTACACTTGCCGGGATCCAGATTGAACTTTCGGATTCTTATCCCCTACGTAGAAAGACGCTCAAGACATACAACGACCGGGCGAAAACCTGGTTGCTAAGAGTTCTCGATATCGCACCGTTAGACGTGAAGGGCTTGTTGCAAAAGTATCTCGCCAAGTTTAGTGATGAGAACGTCTTTGGGCACGTTTCGCTCGGTCGTTCGCTCGCATACGACGTCGGAGCTGCTGTTCCGCGCAGCGATCCAAGATTGTCCACTTTGGACCAACGAGAGGCGGATATCAACCTCGCATCTGACTTCATGGCGCAATATACTATCCGGCAGGCTTACCGCTATGACGAAAACATGCCGGAACACCCGCCAGATTGGATCCACGATTCGGATAGGCCTGATCCTATGGCAGAGATTTACGGAAAGCACGGTGACGCACAAGCTTTCCTGATTCATCTCGAGAGTCGTGCTGTTAATGGCAAATTCATCGCCATCAGTGAGGTTAGAGACATCTTGCGCCGGACGGCTGGCCTCCTCTGTCAATCGCACGCTGAGCAGAGTATTCTCATCCAACATTTCGTTGGCATACCCTTTGCCATATTTACGAAGCAGAGCATCAAGCTGGGTATATCACTGTGGATGGGCGTGCTGAACGAGAACAAGAGTATGGCGCCACGAATACTCACCGAAATCGCACGAAACTGGGAACTCACGGTCCGTAGGAAACAGGGACTATTTAACACTTCCCTCGATGCGTTGGATGCGTTCAATACAAAGATGGATTATGCGCCTTCCGATAAGCAATCGTTGACTAAGCATCAAACCACAGCTCTCAATTTACTCTCTCCACATTTGAGATTGTTGCAGTTTTTGAGCAGCAATTTCCACGCATCCAGGCATGGGGATCCAAATATCATTCGGGTGTATTTGAGATTGATTCGCATCACATTACGGGGTTTGAAGAACGCATCGCCGCATCCTCTAGCGCGAGAGGTACGATTTCAATTTATCCTGTTCTCGTTGCAAGTTTTGAAGTATACACCTGGTATCATGCCTGCGGCGACACAATGGAAACTCAAAGATGACATTTTCTCGGCGGCATTGTCGTGGTTTACCTATCAACCGCGGTGGTCGTTCGGTGGCAGTCGTATGCAGTTGAAAGCCGAGTCTGCTATAATGAAAGAGGTGGCACAAGCGATCCAATCATTGACGGCAGTGGGTAATTCGACGGTCAAGACTCTGGAATTAAAGCAGGAGCTGCTGCTTTTGTTGCTTGAGAACGAACAGGCAAGAGTTACGACTTGGATCACACCGTTGGATGCGCCGAAGAAGCAGCAACCCGTCCCTGGAGTCGTGCCGCGGCAGGTTGGTGATCATTTACTCGTGTCGTTGTTGCAAACAGCGTGGAACGAGAACCCAGCGCTGGCGATACAAATGATCGCACGGTTCCCGTCCAAGAGATTCGAAACGGAGGTTCGAAAGATGATGTTGGCGTATCCTGAGAAGGTGGTGAAGATTCCCGAGGCGCTGTATTACATCCTTGGTGATAAACTTCCGTTGGACGTTAACTTCCAGCTGCGCTATCTGCTCTACTGGGCTCCTTTGAATCCAATTTCTGCGGCGACGTATCTTCTTCCTTCCTACGCGAATAATCCATTTTTGTTGCAATATGCCGTTCGAGCGTTGGAGAATCATTCGATCGATCTCACCTTCTTTTACGTCCCGCAGTTTGTGCAGACGTTGCGGTATGATACTTTGGGGTATATGGAGCGGTGGATCCTGGAGACCGGTAAATTCTCGCAACTGTTCGCGCATCAGATCATCTGGAACATGAAGGCGAATGCGTATAAGGATGAAGATTCTGAGATTCCAGATCCGATCAAACCCGCGTTGGATAAAGTTATGGAACAGATCATTTCGGGTTTCTCGCCGCACGATAAGAGCTTCTACGAACGGGAGTTCAATTTCTTTGGCGAGGTTACATCAATCTCTGGCAAATTGAGACCTTACATTGGCAAGCCGAAAGAGGAGAAGAAGCAGAAGATTGAAGAGGAGCTGAGGAAGATTAAGGTCGATGTTGGAGTCTATTTGCCTTCGAATCCGGATGGGATTGTCATTGGGATTGACAGGAAGAGCGGGAAGCCGTTGCAGAGTCATGCTAAAGCACCTTATATGGCGACTTTTAGGGTGAGGAAGAAGCTAAATATGAGTTTTGCTGAGAATGATGTTCCTACTAGTCCCGGCGTGCTCTCAAGGACGGATAGTAGGGGTGGTTCTGGTGGGGCGATGATGGGAGAGGAGAAGTGGCAGGCTTGTATGTTCAAAGTCGGCGATGATTGTCGCCAGGATATGTTGGCGCTGCAGTTGATTTCAGCATTCAGGACTATTTTCAACAGTGTTGGGTTGGACGTATTCGTGTTTCCTTATCGGGTGGTTGCTACCGCTCCCGGGGTTAGTATTCTCCTCTATATTTCTTTATCATGTGTTTTACTGATGGTTTTGGTTGGATAGTGCGGTGTGATTGAGGTGCTACCGGACTCGATTTCTAGAGACATGTTGGGACGAGAGGCGGTGAACGGGCTGTACGATTACTTTACTACCAAGCATGGTGGGGAGGATTCGATCAAGTTCCAAGAGGCGAGGAGCAATTTCGTGCAGAGTATGGCTGCGTACAGCGTTATTTCGTACCTGTTGCAGTTCAAGGATAGGCATAACGGAAATATCATGATTGATGGACAGGGGCATATTATTCACATCGGTAGGCTCATAAATATATCTTGATGGGACTTGATGGGGCATGACTGACGTATTTACTCTTTTAGACTTCGGATTCTGCTTTGATATCGCGCCTGGTGGTATTACCTTCGAAAGAGCACCGTTCAAGCTTACCGCTGAAATGGTGGCAGTTATGGGCGGTAGCGTGGAATCGCAGGCGTATAAGTGGTTCGAGGAGTTGTGTGTCAAATCGTTCTTGGCGTGCCGACCTTATTGCGAGCAGTTGGCGCATATGGTTGTGCTGATGTTGGATAGCGGGTGAGTAGACTACACATTCGTTTATCTATATAGGAAGCGGCATGATGCTAATATTTGGGGTTTTGTATAGGCTGCCATGTTTCAAACCGGAGACTATTCAGAACTTTAAGGCTAGGTTTGCGCTGGAGAGGAACGAGAGGGATGCGGCTGATTTCATGAGGGGGTTGGTGAAGCGGGCTTATGGCAGCTATTCGACCAAGGGGTATGATCAATTCCAGCTTTTGACGAACGGGATCCCTTATTAAGGTTTCTCTCGAGTTGAGAGGTGGATGTTGGTATGTTGTGCTAGATTGCACTTGCATCGTAGTTATGCACGGCAGTGGATCTGGTGGTAGGTAGTCTTGAATTGGAGGGTGAAAAGCTAGCGAGCATGCATTTTGCATTTACTATCTACATTTATCTTTATTTTTCTGCAGGCTTTTTGTCCTCTCATATAAAAGATAGTTGTTGTAATATTTCAGCTTATAAAATTAAGTTCTTGGTTGAGGTAAAAATATGATTCCGCTTAATATTTGGGTATTCACATCACGCAAACTTCGACGCTATCGCCATTACTATTGTTTCGCAGCCACCCTGATCGTGCATGCACAACGGTGGAGGGGTGATTGGACTCAGCGGGTCCAGGCGGGGGGCTCGGTTGGGGTGCCCAGTTTTCACCAGCAGGCCCCACCTTCCCAAAGATTTTAGTACGTAATTCCCAGCTGCAACGCTGCAGCGCGTCTTCCAGATTGTCGGCTATCTGATCGAAACAAGACTTGCTTGATATCAAAAATATATTCGGTGGCTGACCCTCATGGCTGTTCACATTTTTCCTTCAAATATTTCCTTCGATTGGAGTTCTGCGAGATACCATGACCGATAATCGACCAGACAATCGACCAGACACTCCGATCGACATATACTATTATATATAACATATACTCGATAAATACTACATCGTGTACGTTATATATCATGTCGTCGCCACCGACCTCGCCGACTTCGCAGAGCTTCCCAGCGCAGCAGCACCCGCGTCGCAGCATCTCAACCCCCCTCCCGGACTTCCCTACCCCGCGAGCCTCCTTAGTCCTCCACCCTTCCTTCATAAACGGCACACCCGGCCTGATCTCCCTCCGCTCCCCGTCCCTCAGCATCGACACCAATGCGGCCAACAACCCACCATCCTCCTCCGCTGACGGACCCCTCCGCCGTGCGTCACTCGCGATGAGTTCCGAAGCGTTACGCTCGCAGCGGCTGGTGGGGAATAATAACCGGAGGTATCAATGGGAACGGTACCGTACTTCTGAAGAAGAGTTGAAGAAGATTAAGAAGAAGGCGGTGAGGGAGTATTATGAAAAGGTGAACCAGCAGATTGATAGGTACATCTGGGTTGATAAATTGTTGGATTCGGCGTTGGTTCCGCGGTTGTTGAGCAGTTATTCTAAGATCCATACAATTCAGGAGGCTTCGGATGAGGATTTGGAGGAGGATGGTGCTGCTGGGAGTGCTAATGGGAGTGGGAACGGGCCGAGGACGCCGTTGAGGAGGCGGCCGAGTTATGTGAGAAAGATGGTGGATGAGGAGACGCCGTTGTTGGATGAGGGGACTTGGGGGGAGGGAGGTGGCGGTGGTGGGGATTCCTTGGAGAGTATCGTGTACGTTTATATATCCTACGCTGTTACAATTGCTTCTACTACTATGAGACTAATGCGTGATTCTATGCTTAGGAAGGTGGCGATTTACGTGAATCTGGCGGCGAATACGATATTGCTTATCGGCAAGGTGGTTGCGACGCTGCTCACTAGTTCGCTCTCCGTGCTCGCCAGTTTAGTGGATGTAAGTCGAACTTCATTCTCATATCTTTGGCCTCGATTTGATATTAACGGATTGTAATAGTCCGCGCTTGACTTCCTCTCCACGGCTATAATTGGCTTGACAACCTACCTTATCAGTCGCCGCGATTCGTACCGCTACCCCGTCGGCCGACGACGACTCGAGCCGATCGGTGTCCTCGTCTTCGCCGTCATCATGATAGTGTCATTCATCCAAGTCGCCGTTCAAGCCCTCCAACGCCTTTTCAGCGAAGACCACTCCATAATTCATCTCTCAAACTCCGCTATAATAATAATGTCTCTCACCGTCGTCATCAAGGGTGCATGCTATCTATGGTGTCGCATGGTGAAATCCTCCAACGTCCAAGCGTTAGCCCAGGATGCCTTAACAGACGTCTACTTTAACACTTTCTCCATATTCTTCCCGCTTGTCGGATTCGCGACGAAGCAGTGGTGGATGGATCCCCTAGGCGGCCTTTTATTGAGTTTATACGTTGTGCTTCAATGGTCCGGTACTTCGTTAGAACATATCGAACATTTAACGGGGGCGGCGGCGAGTGCGGAGGATAGAAATTTGATATTATACGTGTGCATGCGGTTTGCGAGGAGTATCAGAAAGATCACAGGCGTGCAGGCGTATTACGCGGGTGATGCGATAAATGTCGAGGCGGAGATTCTGTTCGATGAAGATTTACCGTTACGGGATTCGCATGATGTGGCGGAGGCGCTGCAGTATACGATTGAAAGTATACCATTTGTGGATCGGGCGTTCGTGCATACGGATTACAGTCGGGAGAACCCGACGACGCATTTGGAGCGATGATTTTAATTTTTCTCGTATCACGTCTTATATTGCATTGAGCGGATGTTTGGTTGCTTTCTTTGGGACATTGTAGCGGTTCGAGATAATGTTTATTGTATGGGTATACATATTATTATTTTCATAAGAATGTGCCGACACTTCTATGACTCCATTTCCGTGGATGAAAAAGCGGGAAGGAGCCTCAAACGGAAGGCTATATATAAATATAATTCCATCTTGCAAGTTTTTATATAAATGGCTATCGTAAAAACGTTAACCGGCAGAACATATCCCATTACCCGTGAGTGAATCCAATAAAAGGAATGCCTGTTTTCAATCTTGCTAGTTTTATGCATCATAATCCAAAATGTATATAGTGATCGATCAATGGAGAGAGAGAAAAGATGTTAAAGTGGGTATATATTTCTCGTTAATTCAACATTATATAAAGGAGTAAGAGAGAAGGATATAATCACTCCAAACTACTCCTCTTCGTCATCGTCGCAAACAACCCAATCGACTTGGACCCAGAGACTACACCCCAGACAACCAATAATCATAGACCGAGCATTCCCTTTCTCGATCTCGTTATTACCCGCTAGTTCGTGTTCAATTTCGTCCATATCTGATTCGGTAAGGATATACCCTTCTTCAGCACCACACCTGCACGACCTCGTGAATCTCCCAGAATTAGTTTGGGAGTTGTCGGAGTGATATATCATATCATCCAGGTCTACGATTTCCAAACCCGTTTTGTACCCATTCTTAGAAGATGTAGAAGAGGTGGAAAGAGAAGAAAGACGGAGCGAGGTGTCGTATTCCTTGCGGGAAGCAGGGGAGGAGAGAGTTTTATACGCGGTGTTGATTTGATCTACCGTGTATATTTCTCGAGGTTCATCGTTATTATAGTTGGTGATTGGTCGGTCATCGGTGGCGGCACCGGAGGGGAGTTTGTCGGGGTGACATCGGAGGAGGGTGCGGTGGTAGGCCTTTTTGAGGATTGTTTGGTAGGTTTGGTGGGATGGCGGGAGGGAAGGGGGGAGGGAGAGGATGGTGTAGTGGGTTGGGGTCATGATATTGCCGTCATGATGTGTGATGATGGTGTGGGATGGGTAAAATTTTGCGGTTCGGTTGGATTAAATGTTTTGAAGGGCAACTCGGATGGGTTCAAAATGCAACATTGTTGTCGAGCTAGCATACATACATAGCTGAAGCACAGAACCGGCTCCAAGTATCGTACAGTATTCCATGCACATCTCCACGGTAAACTTTGAAAAGTAGGCTCAGGGATGTGTATCCTTACACATTTCGGGGGGAGCTGAAAACCAGCTTTGTACCCTTCCTAGTGCGCAGGAAGCTAGATCTTGTTGGCCAATTGGCCGATCAAGGCCATTTTGTAGAAGTTTTGCTGTTCGTTAAATGTTAAATGCTAGAAATGCGAAGATGAGAACGAGTTTCGATTCCAGATCATGCTCGTTTCTTTATAGCGTCAAAAGCCTGCCGTTATTATTCGTCTTCTTTGGTGATGAATTCATGATGAGAAAGGAAAGGTTGTTATTTTTAACCACAGTGAAGATCTAGATCTCGCGATCGGCTGCTGCGAGTGAGTGTCAAATAAAACAAAAAGAGTTTGTTATTTAAACAGACCGCAGTCTGCCCGACTTGAACATTGTTTTCTTTCTACTCTTCTTCCCTCACGGTTTGCAGGTACGTCTTAACCGCCCCCGAGCCCCCCAAAATAAATCCAAAGGCCCCAATCCTAAGACCACGGGTACTCAGAGGCTTCTTCTATTTGCTGCCTTGGTCGGATTTTATTCCGAGGCAAATCGTTTCAAAATGAGATGTCCAATCTCGGCAGCAGTGAACACCTACCCAAATATCGTTTCATAGCAATAGAGCCCATCAGAGGAGGAGCCCTTAATCATTACATTTCCAGACTTCATAACATCTGCGTGTGCTAACATGATACCGATGCCACGTGGCTGAAGAGTTCTGTCACTGGTGGTGCGTCAGGAATGCCTTTATCCGTAAACTTCACCAGGAGCATCAGAATTCTCTTCATCCGCGTCATCGGCCGTCAGATGTGATACAGTTTGTAGATTTTATCATCGACCGAAGTATCTGTTTCCTCATCTAGCCTACGAAGAGGAAAGAAAAAAAAGAAGAGGGAGCCAAAGACCCTCTTCGGAGGGTCTTGGAATCCTTTTATACTCTTCAGATGGGTCCTGATCTCAGCAGATATATTTTATGATTTCGATATAATCTATTGTCTGCCCGGAAGACTTTTCTGCCATTTGTAAGATCATATTGATGGTACGCTTAATAGAATAATACGGAAAATCGCGATGATCTTACATATTACGGGTGGATCTTTTTGTCCTGCCCGATTACGCGATTTCGAACATTACTACTTAGACGACTTAGAAACTATATTTTATGAATTGGCGGTAATGGAATAACGATAACATAGCAGTAGCTTTGCTATCGAGACTACAGGGGCCTGCTAATACAATAGGGTATTTCAGATTCGTGGTACTATCGAAAATATTATTTTGTTCATATCTAGAGCCTCTGGTTCTAAACCACGGTCTTACTAATATGATACATCGTATATCAATAAAGCGAGGGCCCTCCAGAGTCCAATGTCTTGAGATCTATATATTTTATAACCCAAAAAGATAAATTGTTGGAAATGCGCATTGTACTGTGTTGTGTTTTTGTTCGCGATCATGGCAGCGACATTATGAGGTCATAAGCAAGACAGCTGCATTCCATTGCCAGCCCTGCGAATCAAATCCCTGTGATATATAAACCCATCTTATTTCGAGTTTGCGGGGGAAAATAACTGTTAGGAAACAGGACACATAAGACCAATAATTAATCGTATCTTTATACCTTTTGCCTTCAGAACTCAACCTCAATCGATTCGATAGACTTGATACACATCCAAAATGGCTAGCACGGAAACCGCAGCATCAAAAGATGACTTTAGCGCATCTGCTCATCTGAGAACCGTACGTTTACGTTACATACATCTTGGAAATATACCCACGGGTATTTCAACAAAACATTTAGATTAAAACCACGATATTAACGTCAATTATAGAAGACACCCGACGGCAAATTCGAGGACATCTTTGGTCGAAGAACCTACGTCGCCCCGTCTCCAGATGGCTTGAAAACCAAAACTATTATTTACATCACAGACAGTATGCCTTGGCCTAATCCTTTTCATTTATACATCGTATCTAACGGCATATTTCTAGTGTTCGGAGTGGATCTGATGAACCATCAATTGATGGCCGATACGTAAGTCATATCATTTCATTTAATTTCATTTTCAACAAACTGTGGAATCGGATCAAGTCTGACCAAGGATGCTGGTGAAACAGTTATGCTAAGGGTGGCTTCCACGTATACATGCCCGATTTCCTCGATGGAGACGGTCTACCGGCAGAATTTATGCAAACAGCAGAACCCAAGCTGGCAGATCAAGAAAAGATGACTGTGATCGAGAAAACGTACGAACATCGATAATTCCCCTACCCTATGGCATGAACAATACTAATGTAGGGTAGTAAAAACCAAGCAACTCTCATGGCCACAATGGGCCCGAAAGGGATCAAGCACAGAGAAGCCATCGCAAAGGTAACAAGAACCTCTCTAGATCGCTTCCTTCTAACAAATCTCTAATGTACATCTATAACGAATAGCCCAAGATCGATGCCTTCATAGCAGACCTCCGAAAAGACACTTCAATCTCAAAGATAGGCATCATAGGAACCTGCTGGGGCGGTCGTCACGCGGTTCTCCAAGCCCATCAGGACACAGGCATATCCGCAGTCGCAGCGCTCCAACCATCCTTCACCGCGACAGCAGATTGGGAACCGGTGTCGGTCCCGATATACCTCGCATTTGGCGACAAAGACACTTTGGTGCCGATATCCAATACCGGAGTGGTATCTTCGATTCCCGGATCAGCAGCTATCACGAGTCTGAGCGTCGATGGGATCATCGATGTGATGGAGAAGAAGGTGGATCTGGATAAGGAGATTAGGATTTTTGAGAATCAGGTGCATGGGTTTACGCATCGTGGGGATTGGAGTACGGATGACGACCGCAAGGCGATGGATGAAGCCGCGGATGCGGTAATCGGGTGGTTCAGAAAGTATCTCGCATAGGATTGCTCTCTATCCGTATTCGATAGTAGTGATTATAGTATAAACATGGAATAAAAAATAGCATTTGCTTCTGCCTGAAACGCCTCTAAAAGACCTCGAATAACGCCTTGTGTGATGCTAATATAGTACAGTATGTTGATATTGAATTCAATATTCCTTTTTGAACGTCTCTTGTATCGGTTTCGAACTCTGTTCACACACCATGTCAGTATTTCGCCTTCCCGCCCGGAATAATGCCCACAAACCTCAATGAACTTCTTCAAATGTTCGTCCAAGCTCGCCAGATCGTCCTTCCGTTTCTTATTCTCCGCGATCAATGCTTGTTTCTTCGATATCAATTGTTTCCTCTGTGCTTCCAGTTCCTCTCTCACCGCCCTCTCATCAGCCAACCGTAGCTTCATCAACTCATGAGGATCCTTCTCCGCATCTTCGGGGTGTCGGTCCAGATAATCCTCCTCAGGGACTAACGGTATATCCTTATAAGTATGCGGAAAGTCCAGGCAAGCATCAATCTCACCACGGAGATGACGCTGCTGGTAGTATAGATTCTGGAGTTGTAGGTGTAACCGATCCTGTTCCTGTCGGGCTTCAGAGGTGGTTTGCTTTGTCTGTCTGAGTACCATGTACGCGTTCCGGTGGACGGATCTTAGGCGTGCAATTGAGGCGTAGAGCTGTTTTTGGGATTTCGCGCGATCGGTGGGGGGTGGGAGCATCGCATTTGAGTCTGTCGTCGCGAGGGCTCGTTCGCGGTCTTGTTGGAGGAGTTGGAGGCAGATGTCGCGTGTTTCTTGGAGGGAGAGGAGACAGTCTTGGAGATGTGGCTCCTGGATGCGGGCGGGGTATTCGGGAGCCATTGTGGCGAGAGTAGAGGGATTTGAAGTCGAAGTAATGTATTCCGGACGAGGAGGAGAGGTTACGTCGCGAAGTCGGAATCAAGATGATCTCGTAATTAATCGAGATGGAGATGGTTGATGGCTGGATCTATCTATGTTCAGAAAACCCAACATTCAACACAAATTCGAAACTACCAATGATTTTCAAATAAAGGATAGAAGATAGGCTTTAGCTAAACTGTTATTTATATGAACAATGGATCTATTGACTTTTCGGTAAATGAAATATACTTTTATTTTTGAAGTTACTGTTAGATACATGATACATATTTTGTACATTTCCCTTTGTGCGCTTCCAGATATATATACTATTCTCGTCAAAAGGTCATAATCTTTAAATCAAGATTGATACAGCCATCTTCTTTGGATCCATCACATCATATCCGGTCGGCGTGGGTTTCACCGACATCTCGGAACTATGCTTTTCGAATGATGTTTTGAGTGTTTGAATGCTCTTTTTGAACTCTCGCGCAGCTATGACTGATGCCCTGGAGCCAGACATTTGCTCAATTTGGATAGCTTGGTCAGCGTAAGATTCCATATCTAGAGGGGCGTGAACCTCGTCACTGAGCAAGTGCGGCAAGTGAGCGGCCAAAAGCCAGACATTTCCAGTACCAGGTCTTCCCAAAGTAGGTGCTGTAAACGGAAGCGATGAGACGATGAATTGCTCGTTCACCTTTGCTAGCTCTGATTGGCTCTTCGGGATAGGCTTGAAGAAAGATGGTGGTTTGTTGGGAACAAAGGTCTGATAGTACTCTTGCAAGTAGTTGACGGCCGTATGTTGAGGAGATGCGATATGAATGCACATGGTGACCACGTTGATCAAGTCATTCAGGGAGTGGATGTTAGGGAAGAGCTTTTGCCGTGCGCCTTTGTCACTGTGCATCTCGTTCACCCAATCCTGGATTTGAGTGTCTCGTTGGACAGCTGCATCGTTCTCATAATGGTCGGTCAAGACCCTGCCGACGAAGTTGTGTATCGCATCCCACATCTGCACCATGTTTCTGGCGTATGGGTAATTTCTCCATTTCTTGTTGTCCAGATCTTTCGTGCGATTTGGGAAACCACGATTGTGCAAATCGTTCGGGATATACTTGCTCTCCCAGTCAAAGTTCGCGTAGGCGGTCTGGGTGAACGTGTTCATATCACTTGGACGCATGCCAGCAATCGGTTTAATGATCTTTGGCATCAGTAGCAATCTAGCGGCGTGATTTAGTGGGAGTGTTTTCACCCAGTGTGGTTTTAACAACCTGAAGACGACATGCTTCTCCTCAACTGTCCTCATCATGGCAACGATTGCCCCTTCTTCAATCATATGAGTGTTGACCAAATGTATACAGATCTCGTGGCGATGCCAGTCGCTAACCTGGGCGCACATTTTCGCATAGCGCCATGGCCAATCGTGTTCTTCATCATGGCGATCCGTGGGCGACATCTTCTTATTGAAAATGACAACCGAGTTCGACATTGCACTGATGGATGTCTTTTCGTATTCGCCGTGTTTTCCTAATTTAATATCGTCCTCTTTATAATCAAGAACAATCGCCAGAGGGTGTAGATGACCATCATCATGCAGTTCGAAAAGGACGACAGAAGCACAGCCATATCTTTCGTGGAAGAAACGACCGTGGAGAGCCCCAGCGTCAAGTTGATCTTGCCCAAATTTGTAGGACAGCTCATATGTGGCTCCCTTGCGCATTGAAGGTCTGAAATAGCTGTAATCTTGGACGAATAAGGATCCTTTCTGAGTAGCAGCCATCGCGACCTTTTCGAAATTTGAAACACCCTGGGCTTTGGCTGCTTTTATAAAGCTGCCGGTCCAGGTGGTCGGTGAGACCTTAATCGTAGTAGGATTTGTACCACTCAGATGCTGCTGGGCAAACTGCTCATCTGTGAACCATTTCGGATTGTCGCCGATGGTATTTTTGGTGTACATGCCTTTCTTTTTATCGTGTAGCTGTTTCGTTGCTTCTTGAATTCCTGCTAGCGTATTCTCTGCTTGTTGTATTCCAAACTGATTCGACTTCCATGGCACTCCAAGGGCTCCCTCGGTGATACTCCATGGTAGCGAAAGGGAGAATAATTCAGCAATTGGTAATAGATAGTCCTTCCTGAATATACCATTGAAGTTGCCTAAATCTGTCGCATTCTTGAAAAGTCCTTGATCCAAGTGGGGAGGGTAGTTGTCAGATCGAGGATCTGACCACCCGTACGTCTTCCTCATATCCGGAAGAGGGAAGATAGCTGGCAAGTTAGAGTCAATTAGTGCAGCCTTATGGAGGGCGCCAGATCTATTCTAGAGTTAGCAAGATGTTTAATATCCTATCCAAAGAGAACCCGCTATAACTTACTGATCAATGGCGGCATGATACATATATGACAGTCTTTGGGCTGTTTCCTGATATGTTGCTTCCTCAATCTTGGGAACAGTGATATGCTCATGGTCCTCATCATCTGGTATTTGGAAGCGACTACGGCGTTCGCCATGTTCTTCTTCCGATCCTAGTGTTAGGCCCACAGCTCTTAATGACTCCATGAACGAAATGTTCCCCATTTCAGAGCTTGGTGCCTCTGTCGTTTCGGTGTCGCTGCCACTGTTGCTTGAGCCACCGCGAGCGATAACGCCACCTCCTCTCATCCCAATTATGATAACTGGGTGAGGATCAACGACCTCATCCGTCCATCTTCCGTGTTTGCGGATTCGATGAATAAACTTTCCATCTTCGTCTGAGGTGAAAACATGAACGTCATTCTCACCATCCCCATCCGGCGCACTCACCGCAGCGATATTCGTCCCCTCTCGTTCGATGCTTATAATCTCTGGAGGGCCCCAGTGCGCGTTATAGTCTCTTTCGGTCATCTGAAGCTGTCCATCCTCCACAGCGAATACCATCATTACAGGCGTAGCCATCATGTTTGCCTTATTGTCTCCTCTGGCATGCGTGCTTGCTGCTGCAAATCTTACATTGGGACCGACACTGATAGGAAGGCTACCCTCACGCCAGGCACCGTCCCAACTCATCGATTTGAGTTCGCATGAAGGATTACAGTAGAACACCCAGAGGCATGGATTGGGCCAGTGCCAAGGGAAGCAGCTGATGCCAGCAATTGGAGTTTGAGGATTTGCCGTACAGCTTAAACCTCCCGGTGTGTTCCATTCCCCGCTCTTGTGAGCATAGCTTTTAATTGTGCCCGAGCTGCCAGGCTGGTACAATCTACATATGTTCAAAGCTATCTGTTAGTAAATGGCGCATTACATTTTACTGCCGCTATTAATCAAGACCTACCTCAAGCTTTCGTCGCCATATTTCTGGAGTATACCTGCTATGTGGCCTCCCTCATCGAGCTTCGCCTTGTTACGGCCAAATCCTGTAGCAGTTGCTCTTCCGTTGTTGATTTGGAGCTCCTGGATGTATCTATTCGAATCGGCGTACATCAAGTGAACGGTACCACTTGGGGGATACATTGCTGTTAGAGGAGTATTTAACATTGCTGATCCCGCTTCGAGTATATCACTAAAAGCCCATTGCCCGGTACGCTTCTGCCAAACACCTTCGCAAAGCGCTCCGGTGGGTTTCTGGAAGTAAAGTTTCTATATAGTGCCGTTGAACAAATTAACAACTGTGGACGATTGTGTACGCTCGCATCTGAGGATGTTAAGAGAGCTATACATACCACATGGCTTCCATCGGCGGCAGACACAGCAGCGTAGCTAGTCTGAAATCGAGCTGAGGACATTGCTTTCGATTAAAGTAAAAGCTGAAGTTTAAGGATTAGATTCTTTTTAAAGGTAGGTTTTCAATAACTCTTTGGTACCAACTGACTTGAGATTCAGAAAGTTGCGAGGCCGATTGAGGGGCTCAGGGCAGTCGCTATTTATATAGGCGCAAACTTTTATACCACTTTATCATCTTTTATATGACCCTCTAAATCGTGTAGTTACATTAAAATGCAGCGACGGTGTTCTTTGACGTCTACGATGTAACATTGAGTCAAGATCGAGCAAAGTCCAAGCTGTCTCTGACCTGAAAGCTCTCCCAACCATCCTGGCGGTGTATTCTTCAGGAAATTCTAAACTCCTTCCAGGGTGAGCTTCTTGCCCGCCAGCTTGGCGAGTTCTGGTCTACTGAGTCTCTGGAAAATCGGAAACTCTAATCCGAATTTGCATTGAAATCCGCAGGCTCCCATGGCCGTAATCGATAGCTCCCTTGATCGAGACACTAGAAGCGAGATCTGTTGTCGTGGTTTATCGAATTTCTGAACTAGCTTTAAATAGCATTGTGGGAAAGCGATTGAAGTTCATCCAGATCCACCAGCTTACGGGGTGCCTCCGCTCCTTCGCGGCGTATATTGCCCGTTTACCCCGCTATCATCATGTCTACATGTCTTATCGTTTTGTTATTCAAACTGAATAGTATTTTGAATTATAGATTGCAAGTCAATCAGTACCATGGTACCGGGAAATGGAGGCTAAAGACCTAACGCTGCGGTTCTTTTGTCGATCGATTTTGTGTCGAAATGTCTGGGTCATGTACGATCCGTCAGCTGACTAGGATGTTCTAGGATAGTAATGCGATGGTATTTAACAATTCCCATTGTAAATTGTTTTATGGAGAAAAGGTTACATTGGTTTTTTAATATAGCTACAGTTTAGGCTTAGAAGGTATGGTTAGCTTTGTAATGTGCAGAGGTGGTTGGTTCATTCCTATCTGCAATTAAGACCACGATATTCTCTCTGGCGGAGCTAGCGAGGTAGTACGTAAGTTAGCTTATAGCCCAGCCAGGGAGCCGCGCTACCCAAGAAAATTAGCGTAGTTTTCGTAACCCGCAAGCTACCCCCCATGCGTCCTGACTCGAAGACTAGCTAGCAACGCAAAGGAGCCCGTACGAGATTTATATAACACTTGCTTGACATGCAAAAGCAGAAGTGCATGGTTTCTAGTTGGACAGATAAGTCTGATTTGCTTATATAGCTATAGTCGACTGGCCATGCAATGCAATCTTTTAGCTAGTACACTAACTGATATCTGGTAAGAATGAGGATAACTGAACTACATGCTTTTGATTCGAGGTCTGAAGAACGACATTACAAGTGATAAGGTGGGTATATGTTTATATAAACGGAAGCTTGAGACTGAGATCATGGTGCTGGGAATGTTGGGGATTTTTTGGTGCCTAGATAGGTATTTATACCGATTCTCATATTGTCAGACGGTCTTGTCGTGGCTGTCGAGGACCTATAGCCTTTGGCTGTGAGAAACGGTATCCAAGAAGATAAACATGAACTTATCTCCCTTATATTCTGCTGTATCTTAGTCTACTGACTGGCTTGGTTGCGATATATGCTTGGCTTTAGAAAGCGATGTTACCCTTCGTAGTTTTGGATGAATAGAATGATAACTGTAGGGCCCGGATGGTGAAGATCTATGGTGAATACTGTCTAAGACTCTTGATTTATCCGAACTGACTTAAAATAGCTCTTTGATATGTTATAATTTTACTTTTTCCTCACTGGAAAGCTTGAGGAGACGAATCCACGCGTATAGGAGAAGCGTCCTTTTAACCACAAGAGATACATGTTGGTACGGTAAGAGACAATTAGTTGGTCAATCCTCTTAGATGACACGATTCGATAAAGTCAGTTTGATTCTCTAGAACGAGCCTATAATTCGATCTCATACGTGGCTAGGCGTTGAGAAAAGTCAAATTGACTCGCCGTAAACTATATATGACCAAGCTTTGCAGCAAAAAAATTTATCTCGAAGCCAGGCGTCACAACTGCTTTAGTTGCTCCAGTTGGTTGAAATGAAATACTTCATTGCATGCTACAACGGTCATAAGACCAGTAAAAATTTTTTAACATATTAAACATGTCATGATATGACATATATACACGCGTAAATATTGTGAAACTACCCTGCTCAGTAATTTCGATAGTAGCATAATCATTACAAAAACCACCATAATCTCACATGTATAGTGACTAAAAGTTTTTCATTAACGATTTAGGCGGTTGAAAACCTGTTGTTTTATATAACCGGGAATTCCAAATAGCCCTCCACTCCCTCTTTTCACATCCGCATGATAGTAAATGGTAGGTTGGTTTGTGCTCAGATTCTTTCCATGGCTGGCCGGCAAACGTTGGTACCACTCAGTAGCTTCGCCGTCTTTGCCTTGATTGGAAAAGATTGAGGCTATATTGTGCATTGTTTCAAGTGTTGATGGATGTTCTTTGCCAAGAAACTTCTCATACCCAGCTAGGGCACGCTGGTGCCACTGGAGTGCTTTATCGTATTTGCCTTGGTTGTTGAAAATCAAACCGATGCAACGAACCGTATCCATTGTTAAGGGATGCTCTTTACCTAATGTCTTCTCACGACCAGCTAATGCCTGCTGGTATAGTTGCATGGCCTCATCGTACCTACCTCGGCCGTAAAAGACGAAGGCCATACCATGAAGTGTCCTAAGCGTTGATGGGTGTTCTTTGCCCAAGGCTTTCTCATAGCCTGCCAGGGCGCGCTGATACAACCGCATAGCTTCGTCGTATCTG
The DNA here is from genome assembly GCA_036971675.1 of Orbilia ellipsospora. NCBI lineage: Eukaryota > Fungi > Ascomycota > Orbiliomycetes > Orbiliales > Orbiliaceae > Orbilia > Orbilia ellipsospora. The sequence goes on from JAVHJO010000014.1 coordinate 1,412,869, forward strand.
CCTTTGCTGTTAAAGACTAAAGCCATACCGCGAAGTGTCCTAAGTGTCGATGGATGTTCTTTGCCTAGAACCTTCTCATAGCCAACCAACGCCCGCCGGTATAATTGCATGGCCCCGTCGTTATCGCCCTGGCGGTGAAGATTCGAAGCTATGTTATTAATTGTTTCTAGCGCTGATGGATGCTCCTTGCCTAGAGCTTTCTCATAGCCACCTAGAGCCCGCTGGAACCATTGCATGGGGTCGTGGCCTTGATTGTCAAATATCAAGCCAATGCCGTGAACTGTACCTAGCGTTGATGGATGTTCTTCACCCAGTGCTTTCTCGTAGCCAGCCAAGGCCCGCTGATACCACTTCATAGCGTCGTCATATTTGCCTTGGTTGAAAAAGACCGACGCTATGCCATGCACAACATCCAGTGTAACTGGGTGCTCTTTCCCTAGAGTGTTCTCACAGCCAGGTAGTGCCCGCTCGAACCACTCGAGAGCCTCCTCGTATCTCGCAACACCATTGTAATATGAGGCAATCCTGCGAATCGTATTTAAGACTTCTCGGCTTGGAGTATCATATGCTGATAAGAGCAGCATGACGTCTATCGAATGTGGTAAGTATAAGTTGCAGGTACCCCAGTTATCATATGAAGGTTCCGGAAATGCATTGCATATGATTTGACCCGTAAGTGTCATAAAATCTTTTGCTCTGTCATCTTTTAATTCTCCTTTTATAAGTTCGTGAAACAAATCATGAACCCAGATCTTCCCTTGCTCTCTTATTACGAGCGAAGACCTCTCCAACGAGAGCAGCGCATCATCTAGCTCTATATCTGAAGTAAGAATGCTTTTAAGTGGCTCCATATTTATGGATAAGCCGTTGGCGCCATCGGTAATAAGAGCTACTGGGAGTTCTTGCGGACGCAGCATAATGATAAGAGTTAAGAGAGCGCAGTGTTCAGGCTTTAACTCCTTAAGAGCAATTTCTAGTGTTGTTACTGTATCCAGGTGAAGTGGTTCTTCCTCAGCACGTTGCAGAAGATCTCTTTTATTCTCCTTCACCATGTCTAACAGTCGATCAAGCTGCCAATGTCGTTGAACTGCGCATGTAGCTGCCTGTTCCAAAGCTAACGGCAAACCGTCTAACTCACGACCTATTTTTTCTGAGAATTCTGCAGCCTTGTGATCTTCACTGTCGATTTCAAAAATCTTTAAGACGAGGTTTTTGCTCTCTGATGGATCCATCTCGCGGAGGTGAATGCAGCCACTCTCTGTGCTTAACCTCTTTGCAATAAACTTGTCTCGGGTTGATATGAGAATATGACCATTCAAGTGTTGTGGTATCAAATTCTGCAAATGTTTTATTATTGAAGGCGTTAAGTTATCAATTATGAGAAGGAATTTGGACTCGCGGGCGAGCCAATTTTTCAGTGCCAATAACCGATTTTCTTGCTTAGCAGATTTAGATAAATCTAACGTTCGGATGATCCCCTCACAGTCGGTAATCCATTGTTCCTCTGTGCCAGCACTAGCGTAGAAAATGTAATTATAGTTATTGCTATTAGTGTCTGCATACTTAAGGCAAAGCTGCGATTTGCCAATTCCGGGAGTCCCGTATACTGATGCAATTGCTCCCTCTTTGGTTGTAGATGCTGGGTCAAAGAATTTACGAAGCTGATCCAAGTAAGTTTGACGCCCGCTAAAGTGACTATGAAGAATTCTCGGGATATTGATGATCCGCGAGCTCGTACTTAGGGGTAATGTCGCTCCCGTCGATACTGTGGCTACTTAGTATGACGTCTCGCGATATACGATAGGATTTGACATCTAGCCATTTTTACAGAAGGGGACCCTTCTTACCTGTCAAAGGTATTTGGTGAAGTAGCTCCTTTGCAAAAGCAGCCGCTGCTAATGCAGCGTACGGTTGCCAATGCTTGTTTTTATGGCTATCACAATAGTCACTAATCCCACGTACAACTAGGCATGGGAAATGATCCATTAAGCCTGCAGCTTCCATTTCGAAGCATATAGCTCCAGTTTCTCTGGCTATGTTATCTCTAGTTTTGGCGTGCTTCATAACTTGATTTCCAGATGCAATAAGGCCATAATGAATATGTGAGGTATCTGCTCTCCGAGCAGGCCTATTAATAACCATATTGGAGTCACAAGAGTCGCAATTCATATCCTGTGAAGACTCGCTAGTTTCAGGGTGATCATAGTCTGCCCTAAATAGCTTGTCGGTTTGAACGCCCGGATGGCGAAACGTATCGGTCGGAAGTAGCCCATTTTTCAATAACTCAGATATGGTCTCGCCAATGTGGTTTTCCCGTGTGAGGTGCTCCGCCTTCAATGCAGAAACAGCATTGAGAATGCCAATCGGTGGCTTGTTTAATGTTCCTGTGCGAATAAACCGACTTTCTTGTACAGTCTTTCCATAATCATATTGTAGAACACCTCCATAGGCTTGTGTTGGCTCACTAACTACCACATCACCCAGCCTGATATCCGCTTTGCCTGGCACTCCTCCTCCAATCCCCACCATTAAGCCAAATCTTAACGACTCGAAACTCCTAAGCATTTGAGCAGCAGCAGTCGCGGCAGATACGACACCAAACATCCTTGGAGGGAGGCATGCGATAACCACATTATGCTCGCCAATTTGACCAAATTGATAAGTGTTGCTATCCGATGGATGTTGGGGCACAACAGGATGACGCTTGTCGAGAATAGCTAGCGCAGCCGTCATTTCTAGTGGCAAAGCGCATATCCACCCTATGGTGTATTTTTTCATGAGCTCGAGTGCCATGATTACAAGACCGTGGTGCCTCAGAATCGAACGAAATAGCTGATATCGTGCGCGTGCTTGCGGGTGGAATAGACTCGGGACACAACCCCGCGAGCTTGGCGGGTGGAAGTCCTAATCGAACCCCACAGGTTAGATATATACAGTTCCACAGCAAAAGGCTAATATAATCCACAAGCGAGTGTGGGAACGTTTTTTCAACACTTCTAGCTCCCGATGAATGAGGAAAAAATAAATGCGAACTGCCGGAACCCTAGCTTGTTAGAATTTAAATCCCCAAGTCTTGTAAACTAACTATGAGTTTGGTCTGCTATATCCAACACAATGTTCTTTATCAGGTTTCTCAAAGTGCCGACAACCTCCCACTTGCCCTCCAGATCTAAAGGAACGCAAGGTCTGGTAACTATATCAGCTCTTATCACAATATCGACTGATCTTTCGGAATCTTATTACACTGGAAATGTCCTTCTGCGAGTTACACTCCGAGGTGAAGGTGCAAATGTCGGTACTAGACCATTGGTCGCACAAGAATTCAAGTGGACTCAAGGGATGAGAAGTCTCCCAGTCCAATTCTCACACCGACCTGCAAATGGAAACCCACCTGCTATGGGTGTCCTCTGTGTTTCTGCTGCAGAAAATAGAGCGGACGATATGCGAACACTATTCGCTCGTGCTGACGAAACGCGGATACTTTCAGCATGGAGCATGCCGTTTGATATCCTGACTAGCGGCGCTAAAGCTGAGGGACTAGTCGAGCGGAAGTTACAGCTTGGTTCTGGAATGATTAGAATATGGGAGGAGACGAGAGAAGATATCGCGAGACATATATGGTACGACACGTAAACAAAGAAATATCTGTGAATTCCATCAAAAGCTAATGGTATTGATGCAACGAAAGGCCTGGAGGTCTAGCTATTTCAGCATATTTTTCTACTCTTCCATCACCCCCTACGGGAGTCTTAGAATCCCTGATACCAGTGTTATCAAAACCCAAACTTCAAGTCCTCGAACTGGGCGCTGGATGCGGTGTCGCTGGTCTTGCGTTGGCTTCTTCATTCCCAGAATCTATAGTTACTCTCACAGATTTACCTATAACAGCAGAAATAACGGCGCGCAATATCGGTCTATTTACAGGGCGAACACAGCGTGCCAGTAATGTTACTTACAGCCCACTCGATTGGTCCGAAGCCCTACCCTCTTGGTGCGAGTCAACCAAGTTTGATCTGATTTTGGTGGCGGATTGTACATATAATACTTCCAGTATACCTTATCTTGTCAAAGTTCTAGATGAACTGAGCACGAGTTCGCCAGGTGTTGTTATACTACTCGCGCATAAAGTACGGCATGACTCTGAGCAGATGTTTTTCGACATGGCTGGTGAGAAACGATTAAAGAAGAAGGAGGAAGTTGTCTTTGAAATGGCTGGCGATACGGTTGATTTATACGTTATCACGAGGGTCGAATAATTGTAATATGTTCTCAAGTCATATAGCAATTTACAAGTTTCTTGTTTGAGTAAAAGAATGACGGTAGTTGGTGATTTTTAGACTATTTTGTAATATACTTTTTGAGCGTATGAGCTAATATGTACCACCTTCTCTAGCTCGGATAGCGGGCCCCTCAGAAACAAAGTACCATAAACATTTCAATTTATATTTGCAAAAAGATTTGTGAAACTTTTGGCGACGTTTTAAATGATTTATATCCGCGGCCTCTATCCGGCCTATTCCTCAAGAAGAGCCGCCGCTCCTGGCTCGCTGCAGACGTAGATAACTTCATGGTCGTCTGGGAAGCCGTTGAACTTGGTCGCTGAGCACTTGGAGTATGCTATAGTAAAATCAAATTAGTAATCGGTTTCACTACAAAAGGTTCAAAAATGCCTGATTATATAAGAAACTCACCTCCCATCTCAGCAAAGTACAACCAATCCCCTACATTAACAACTTCCGGCAAGAAGCTCGAGCTGGAAATGCAATCCAAGCCATCACAGGTAGGCCCCCAGATTGAATATTTGACCAACCTCTCATCTCCTCCCTTCTTTCCATACAAAAACTGATCACCACAGGTCAAGACTCTAGGAATTGGAGTTTGATGATCAAACATCACCCCAGAAAAGTTTCCATAGACTCCATCATTGAGGTACAACATGAACGAGTTCTCAAGCGTGACGGGGTCCTGAACTGTTCGGCGAGCAATAACGTGAGCAGCAACTGTAAACGCCGAAGCGACGTAGTAGCGACCTGGCTCGGCGATCACCCTCACATTGCTTGGGAAATACTGGTCCACCGCCGGTCCCAAAACGGAGGCGATAGCTTCAAAGTTGTTATGACCGTATCCACCACCGACATCAAGTAGCTTCATCTCGAAGCCAAGTTCGGCACCCTCATCGAAAACTCTACGAGCATCTTCGACGGCTGCAACATACGCTGTTGGATCATAAGTGCCGGATCCGACGTGGAAGCTGACACCGACGATATTGAGACCCAAATCTTTCGCGAGCTGAAGAAGAGAGGCGGTGGAGTCAAGAGGAGCACCGTACTTGACGGACAAGCGGCAGAGTGCCTTGGAGTCATCGGTGGCTATACGAAGGAGCAAACGAGCGGATGGGAAGAAACGTTTGCACTTGTACAGCTCATCGGCGTTGTCAAAGGTCATATGTTCAACTCCTTCGGACGCAGCATAACGAATGAAGGAAGCGGTTTTGCAAGGGTGAGCATAAATGATGCGGTTTGGAGATACACCCAAGGAAAGAACAGTTTCCATTTCCTTCTTAGACGCGCAGTCGAAACCGCATCCGAGGTTTGCTAGAAGGCTGAGGATCTGAGTATCCGGGTTACATTTAACGGCTTTTGTGATTGATATGGGTTAGTGATACATATACCCCAAAAAACAAATTATAGCAGCTGAGACTAACCATAGAAAGGTTCGATGCGCGGAAGATTCAACTTCCATCTGAGATGCTGACGATAAACCTCGCCTAGATCAGCAACGAAGAATGCATCTTCTCCTCCAGCTTCGCATTTGTCAAGATTGATATTTCGAATGCGTTGAGCGAGCGCTTCCGCGACTAGTGCTTTGGATGCAGCATTTTCAGAACCATCATAAAATGGGTGTGCTATCGCTGCATATGAAGTGTTAAGAGTGGGTCCTGGCATTCCCTTGATAGCTGTTGCGGAGGTCGAGGGCAAAGAAATGGGGACGGGAGCAACAGTATCAATTTCGACGAAGACCATAACTTATTCGAATGATAATTGCGAAAGTCTTTTGAAGCCGAAGCGGTCGTTTTGATTGTTTATCGATTGAGAAACAAGAAAGGAAAAGAAGAGTTTTAGCGCGAAGAGAAGAAAGAAGCACGGAAGAAACGTCCTTGTTGTCCTTCGACACAGCTAGACGTTATACAGCTCCCCAGAACACTGCAACGTACACCACTTAATCCACACAACCGGTCTCCGAAGTATCAAAACTTCGGATTATAGAAGAAGAATTTTGAGATTAAAAATCGTTCAACTTTGAACGAATGTTAGGGTGGTCGAAACACGATTCTGCCGAAACAGACTAGAGGCGGTCGCCGCAAGCCTTCCTCGTGAAGAGGAAGGTTACCAGCGGGAGAGCTATGCGGCAAAGGGTTTGATTGACACTCGTCGGCAGGGTTTTGGGACTCCTCCACCTCGTTGAAATCTACTCGATTGAAATCGTGTAGACGGCCAGTCTGGGCGTGGGTTTGTCGAGATCTGTGGGATCTGGGATTGGGGTTTGAAGAGCGAGAGGGGCGACTACTGGAGCCTAGTGACGGGATCTTGGCTGGTTGAAGTTCTTACTCCGGGGCCTTTGTCCTCGATAAAACAAAGGTCTCGGGAAGAATGGTTAAGGGGCTTATAAAATTGATTTGGTGGAAGTTTTCGAAGCTCGATTCTTCTCGTGGGCTCAGGCCGGCTATGGTCTAGCTAGGACTTGATATTGAATGCGAAAGGTCCGGATTCTACGACAAAACCGACTTTCTCCCCCTGTAACTGAAAGATATATGCTTGTCAGTCAGGTATCTCCTACAGAAATTACGAATTAAAGCCAATTGGCATATTCTGCGATTTATTCGCCCAGAGATGAGTTGCTGTATATACATGTGCACATGTGGCGAGGTTGACTCTGCTCTGCAAAGCGGACACGAGACGGATATAAGACCTACCGATGAAAAAATTTTCAAATTTGATTTACGAAGTTTATATCCAGATAACGAAACCACCGGTACGCGTACGATTTGAATAGGATAAAGAAGCGATCTGAAGGGAGGAAGAAGAGATAAAAGAGGTCAGAGTTAGCGTCAAGAGCCACAGAAGGAATGAGCAGATGTTGGGTGTGTTGGGGTGTGGTTGTCTTTTGAACTCGAATTTTGCAGGTGGCACCAAAAGAAACTGCGCTGGTTCGAGCAGCCCGTTTCCGCACACCCCGGACAAACAAAGTGAAAATTTTAAGCTCGTCGACCGATGAGCCCTGCACGAGACAAAAACTGGGTGTTTTTCTTATTCGCAAGAAGGCAAACGTAATCGAATGATTGGACGGACTAAGCTGTGTACCTTTTTAAAGCTTTTTCTGGCAAATCTGCTTTAAAGCAATGCAATATTCCGAGCAATCCGCCACTCACAAATGCTATGATTCACTCAAGGCTTTCTCGCTCGCTTTCGACTTTCTGAGGAGGAAAAAGAAAAAATAAGATGGAAATATTAGAATATTAGAATAAAACTCTGAAGAAGGTATAATACTGGAAAAGAGGTTTCGTCAGAGGGGGTGCCTTGGGTTTTGTAGCTCAGGTAGACATATTGGGGTCATCCTCCGACACAGGCGGGCTTCATAACACAATTGCCCTAAACCCACCATCCTGATACTGATTCCTAATCCGAACACTCTCTTCATTATGCTGGTGATTCTTCTGTAGCACCATGGCACCCAGCTCCAAGTTACCAGGGCTCGAAAGTACCTCACCGCTTCGCAGCTGCTTAGTTTCAGAGACGGCTGGGGATTCTTGAAGTGTGGTAAATGATCTAACTCGGGGTGAGGGATTTCTTTTCACCACACAAAATTCCAACATCGCGCTAAAGCTTCTGCATCGAACATCCCCAAAATTATTTTGTTCTCCGGGTGGAGCACAGGCGGAGGTGTGACTACATGTGTTTTTTAAACGAGCGAATTAGCCATTCTAGAATATGCATTTTTATATTCTTCCTGCCGAACTTCCAGGAAGGCTGTATATCGTACCCTCCTTATCGTCGATTCAAGTATTTCGTGATGGAGGGTAGCTAGCTCGGTAGCTGCAAGGCGTGTTCAATCGTGTGAGCTCTCACATGCTCGTTCCTTGCATTTGCATTCCCACAAAATTGATGCATAATTTTTTTTTAATACGTCAGCGAATCGAGTGGAGATATCCGGAGACTGCAGAATTTATCCGAGCAGAGATTGGCTCGTCTTCGGTGCATTATGCAGCTTGTTACACTCCTGGATTAAGGTTACGCTTGCGAAATCTTGTACAGTTGTACAACATAACTCTTCGATTGATTCCGCAATTTCCCCTGATTCTAATTTCAAAATTACTATGTTCCAAAACGCGCACCATACTCTGTCTCTTGTCGTTTGATTAATTGAGCAGTCGACCGAAAGTGTAGACGGCTAGCGAAATTGCATTACAAGACTCAACACCAGAGGCTATCTCGGCTGATAATTGAAAACCTTTTTCGCAACGTCTCGCGAGGATCCAGATGGGAAGGAGCTATTAGCGAACCCTCTCCGTTAAGATACAAAGAAAGAAACCGGAAGTCCGCGCTTATATCTGTCCAAAAGAAACTTGGCTATCATCTGCTGGCCTGTCTACCGTTGAGCTGCAACCAGCGATGCGATAGATCTATTGATAAGCGATTTACCTAAAATGAGGTTGCCATCTATGCTTCTATAAATCCTATTCCAGTTGCTCACCGCATGTCTAAAATTTACCAAATGCCGATTGTTGGACCTTTCCAGCCTTTAGGAATGAAGAGTAAGCGCAGATGCTGATTGATAGCGCGTTGTCTACGGAAATGCAACAAAGTGATTTTCGGGCCTTACATTTTCTCAACGAGATGTTGGATCAAAATGATCTATTAAGTGAATGTTTCACCCCAGGTCATTTATCTAAGTTGTAGGTTATATTGATCAATTGGCTCTGCAATGCCTTTTAAATCCCAAATTGAGAACCAAAAAATCTTAACATTATCGATTATTATCCTATATTCGTTGAACTGAATCAACTAATTATATATCATATCTAATAGTGAATGCTACTCATACGACCATCTGAGAAACAATTGAGGGTAAAATTATTAATATAATATCCCTCTAGCAATGCTAACGAGGATTTATTTAGGAAATGTTTCTGTATATATCCCACCAGTCAGCGTTGGGTTCTGTTCATCGCCTAGTTTAGCGCCCCCGCCTGAGGTAGATTCTGGAGGTGGCACCGGCAAATCCACTTCTTTATTCCGGCGTGATAGCAGAACTGCGATCGCTCCTAACAGGCCCAATATCGGAATCCCGATTCCTAGTCCTACGCCTAATGCGATCTTACTAGATTGATTTAGAGGACCCGAACCACCGCCACCACTACTCTGTCCTGTAGCCTGGGCGTCGTGTACAGTCGAGAACTGAGTTATGAAAGATGTTACTTTCCCAACTATCCAGAGTAAAAAAAAATAAAATTAGTAAACTTCCAGCTTAAAAATTACGATCTAAGTGGCCTCGAGACCACGATTCAAGTGATGAGTTGGGAATGTTGATAGTTTGGCTCTATGGAAGGCATACCTGTCACCAAACTTGTTTGTATTTCTGTTGTGGTCTTCAATGCTACGGTCTCGGTACTAACTACAGGCGCTGGCGTGGCATCCTGCCCCGAACTCGAACCTCCAGCATTGGTGTCCGAGGTCTTCGAATTCGCAGCTGCTACCGAATTTGCCGTATATATCGAACAATAGTCATTATACGCTCCAATTCCACCGCTAATATCGATTGAATTCCCATTGCACTGCTGACTAAGGCAGGACCGTAGAAACGACGTGGCCGAAGTAGCAATTGCGTCTTTACGACAGATACAAGAGTTGAGATGGCATCCAATGGCATCTGGAAGTATTCTTACCCCTCCGCAACCGCTGAAGTCATAGCAACAAGTGACACAGTTGTTGAGGAACTGCCAATTTGAGAGCGTGCCGACGACATAGGATTCGTACTGTGGGATTTGTTGGGTGAGGGAATGCGGGGTTTGAAAAATACAGAGCAAGAGAATTAAAAGTAGCGGAGAGAGTGACATTATAGCGGTGAGCGAACGTCAGGGCGCATTCCTACAGATCGAGTATCGATCGAAACCGTTCGTGGCGTTTGAGGTTTAGCGGCTTTTCTTGTCCGTACGAAACCGACGCTTGGATTGGTGAAAGTAACCATTCACAATAAATGGAAACGGTCCGATAACGTTATATATTGAAATTGCTTGTCTTGTCAGCCTCATGAACGTTTGTGGCACCAATATACCGTACGTTTAATGTTTCGAATCCATGAATATAATACCCTTGGCTAAGGGTGTTTGTTCCGCTTGGCTTTCAGGCAACAGGGTTTCGCGAGTGAGTATTTATCCAGAACGCGAGCTCGAATTCGAACGGGTTGTTCATATACATTACACAGACTAAAGTGCAGTTTTGTCGCGAGAAAAATTCGCAGTAAAATACTCTTGTGTTCTATGAGACTTCATGAAAATATCGGGAAGCTCGAGTCATGGTGTTGTAAACCACAGCCGCTAGACTCGACTGAACAAAATACCACATCTGGACTAGGGCGCCCTTTAAGCTTACTTCTAGAATAAGAGATCATGTAGAAGGGAAAATTTTATCTAATCCGGGGTATCAAAGCTTTTATTCCTAATTTTAAATGCAACCATACATGCGACCTGTGATAGCGCAATGCAACGAAGAGCGAAGAGGATTTCGAAAGACTAGCTTCACGTGAAAATCATCGCTCCACAAATTCGAATGCAATCGCGGTTAAACTATGAAAAGAAATCGTAAAAAGTACAAGATTGATCTTTGAGTAGCCAGACTACAAAGTCTTTGAAGCTAACAAGTTTATCTCATTCCTTCATGGGTCGGCTGGCTCTTCGCTGGGCGGACCATCGTCATCATGGTTGTTAGCTCAGGCTTCTGGGGTGGCGCTTCGGTTTTTTCCTTCTTTCCATTTGAACCCATACCCATACCTCCTTCCATGTCGCCTGGCATATTGCCTTCTTTAGAGTTACCGCCCTTCATGTTGTTTCCTTTCTTTTCGTCAGGCTTCATATTGTTTCCTGGCATGCCCTTGTCATTGTTGTTCATGCCCTTCCCACCTTTGTTGTCGCCTTTCATACCCTCTTCTTTCTTCTTATCACCTTTCATTCCGTTGCCATTATTGCCAGTCTCTTGCGCGGCCGATGTCGTTGTGGTCGAATCGGCACTCGAGATCGTTGTAGTTGAGAAGATGGTGGTCTCTGCAAGAGCAGTCTCTGTGGTCGTAGTGGTATCCGAGGACGAAGTGGTCGTCGAGTTAGAGATCAGCATTGCAGTGGTCTCTGCGAGAACAGAGTCGGTCGTGGTAGTAGTGTCTGTTGAGTTAGTGGTAGTAGTATCTGATCCTGCCAGAGAAGTAGTGCAAGTAGTGACGGTGACCGTAGATGCGCCTAGCGCTTCGGTCACGGCTTGTACTTCAGTGACGGTCTTTGTAATAACCATCTATCAAGCTATTAGTTTTCATTCTGAATGGCGGAGCTATGCCTTAAGAGACTTACTTTCTCGTGTACAGTGACAGTGTGAACAACAGGGGGTGGGCAGACAGCAGTATCACTAACTGGTGGGGGAGGTGGACCAGGCTTTTCCACGACTGATGGTGGTGGTGGGGGGGCCATAGTTTCCTTTGAGATCTGAGTGTCTACGGCCATTTTAGTGGTCATCATTGGGGGTGGTGGTGGTGGCGACTCCATCATTGGAACTTCTGTCTGCCGGACCATAGTTTCAACCATGGTAATAGTAGTCTGGGCTAGAACAATCTCCGTGGTCATCGTAACGGTCTCAATGACTATCGAATGCTGCATCATAGGTGGAGCGGCATTGTTCATTTCAGGGGGTGGAGGAGGAGAGCTCATCATTGGCGGAGGAGCAACCATAGTAGAACCCGCCATCGATGCAACTTCAGCGACAGCTTCAACAGATGTAGCAACAGAGCTAATTGTAGGAAGCTCGCCGGTAGTGATAATTGCGAAGCCTTCTGTTGTCGTCTCTGCTCCCGCCACGGTACTGGTGTCGATAATATCTGTTTCGATCACAGAGGAAAGATCACTGCTATCCGTAGTAGTAGAGTTATTTCCGTGACCATGGTTGCCTTTCTTGCCCTTGTTTCCACCTTTGCCTTTCTTATTGTTTTCGCCGGCCTTGCCGTTCTTATTTTTGTGGACGATATGCCCTATGATCTCCTTCGCTTTTCCACCTTTTCCAAGTTTTCCACCCTTGCCATTTCCCTTCTTTGCACCATTGTGGCCTTTCCCTTTCCCTTTGCCCTTCTCATCTCCTTTCCCACCAGTGTTTTGAGGAGGAGCAATGCTATCAGTAGCAGTGCCCGATATCACGACATTGGTGGTAGTGCCATTGCTTAAGATTGGAAGTGTGAGGCTATTGGCCGCGACCACGTCATGGTTACGTCTCAAAACAGGTCTGGCTTCTATTAAGAAGAATTTTAGTATATCTTTCTAAAAGGGAAGCACATTCAGCGTTTACAAAACTCACCTGGCTCATCCGCAGGATCAAGCTGTCTGGCTTCCACACTGTCTCGTCCCAATAATCTCCCGAGAAAGCTCGCCGAGGAGGCAGAAATGAGCAAAGGGGCGACTAATAATGTTGTAGGTCTCATAGCGAAGGCGTAGAAAAGAACGATAAAACTTGGGGAATTTGATAAATAAAAGAGAAAGAAAAAAAAAAAGAGGGAGAATGTAAATATGATGGCCCTGCCTCCAATGAATGAAACGACAACCTGTGTCTGTGGTTAAGAAGTAGACAACGAGTGTTCACAGAACTACTCAACCTCACAGAGGTAAGAACGGAAGAAAGGAAGAAAGAGGATGTTTAACGAGTGTTTTGCGGTGTGGAGCAAAAGAGAGAAGAGATATCGGTGGGATGTTTATATGATTTATATACGAGGACCGGGACATTTTCGAAACTTTTGCCCAACAAGGGGCAAGTTTCTACCTTGGGTCGCTATGGGCCCTATCCAAAGAAGAGCCGACGAGGGAATCATGTTTGGAGATCTCTGAGCGATTGATCCTCAGAATCGTCTCGGAGATAGAGCCCAGACCTCGTAAACAAGGTTTCGGAAACATTGAATCGAACAAATTCGAATTGCACTGCCTTGTTGGGTAAGTACATGGCTTCGAAGGACGGCGGAGAACCCAGAACGTCGTTAAGAAACAGTCGCACAAGGTCGATTTGGAAACGGGACGCCCAAACGTGGAAAATGCTCGATAAGCGACAAATGTCCCGTCGTCTGTCTGCGACACAGCTCGATAGAGAAGCGCTCAATTATTGGCGGAAGAGTGAATTCGGGTTTGTGTGAAACAGAAGTCAGACGGTTTTGATACGGGGTAAGCGTTGGGCAACCGGCAACACCCATGCTTCGGTGCTATACTGGCATCGCGTATACCAGTGCGCACTCTAACTTGGACGTCCGCCAAAGCACTTGGCTTCGCTTTATGTTATAAGATCCAAACGCGAAGTCAAAGGGGGGGCCTTGATACCGCTACGTCTCGATCGGATTCCGTCCTTGGTCTTCGCTGCCTATGAATTTCGGGGGGGCTTTGGTGTTTCATTGCTGTCAGCGTAACATTTTGGGCAAACCGAAGCTGGCGTTGAGGCTCACCAGCAAGATCCCGGTCCGAAACCCAAACAAGATCCATGGCTCGGGAGCTGGACGACGCCGAATCTGAATATTTCGGGCCTTTGCAAAAAAAATTAATTCCGATATCTACATAACCTGCGAAATATTAACCATAAAAAAAAAAGAAAGAAAGAATCTAGAGTGACCAAGATGGGGATTAGACTTCTCGTGAACTTGGCCATTGCAGCACTAGCACGGCCTAGAAGCCTTCGATCAAACCATGACTGATCGCACTGACAATTTCAAGGAATGGCATATACCGAGCATTGATGAGTTCCAGGCAAACAAGCCCCTCAGCGAGTGGTCTAACCTCGAATAGCCTGCTGGTGATCACAAGCTAGGAATCCATATTGACTGTGTGCTCCGACCTGATGCAGGAATGATAACAATCTTGCATCGGGTCGCGGACCTAGAATGGGATTTTCGGGCGCTTGATGGGAAATGTGGTGGTCCAAGACTGGGATTTTTAAAATCGGGCTTTTCTGGGCATGAATCTATTGGACCGCACTGTGGGTTGTCGCAGAATCGGTAAAAACTTAACCATATTCAACGACTTAGTGGCGCATCTAATTTCGACACTCCTCAGGGGGCTCTGGGCGATTTATTCTTTTTTTTTTTTTTTTCTTTGTTAATTTTGATAGTACTTAAATATATGCTATCATTCACCGTTTTATTATTTTCCCTTTCTCATTTGTGGTATTTCTTTCAATTTCATTGTTTGGGATTTGTTTGGTGCAGCCCGTTCAATAGAACCAGTCACTCTTTACTTTTTTCTTGATATCTTTCGATTCGACTAAATAATAATCTTTAATATGCGTTTCGATCTTCTAACGCTTTTAGCTACCCCGGCTATCACGGGCTTGATTGAAGGAGCGGCTGCCTCTGCATATCTGACCTGTAAACCAGCGGCAAAAAGTTGCGCGACCCTTCAATATGAAGCAGCTCCTTGTTCTACCTTGTTTGGTAAGTATCAGAAACAACTAGTAAATATAAACTATGATTATGCACAGCCTAAATATTTACACTCTTTCTGTATCTGACTTTATCTGGGCTTTGATTGTGCAAGCTTAAATACTGTATTCACATGACCTAACCTTTTACTTCTCAATTGAATAGCGAAGAGCAAAATCGCTCGCCCAAAATGCACGGTTACTCCTGCTGCCGTCACTATCACGCAAAAAGTTACTCCAACCGTTACATCAACCATAGTCGTCACAGCCACCAATGTTGTCACTGTTACAACCACTCCTCCGGGTATCACCATTACCGAAACTGAGCAGACTACTGAGTATGCTACATCTACTGTCACTGAGACCGACGATATTACTACAATCGAAACTGAGTAAGTTCCCGCTTAAAATAGAGCATGTGCCCATGCGCATGGACGGTAGTACTGATACTGTCATGGATAGTCTGGCCACCAGCACCAGTACTTTGGGCATTCCAGGTGCGACCTGTTCCCGAGTAAACAACAAGCGACAAGCCAAGTTTGAGGAAATCGGGAAACGTGCCAACATTCCTAGTTGTTGCTGTAAGTTTTATTATCACGAGTCATCTCGTTTAAAAGTCCATAGGGATTTTCACGAAGACCAGAAACTAACCTTGGTATTCTTTTCTGTCTAGCCTGCTTCTTAACTCAAACCACGACAGCCGGTCGTCCAACTAAGATAGTTACTCAAACTCAAGCCAAGGTCACCATCAAGAAGACTTCCACGAAAGTAATTACCAAGACCGTCACAGTTGACGGAACTCCTAACACCTCGACTGCCCACACAACCATCACCATCGCCTCCGTTATCTCTGCGACTACCACGGTAACTAAAACAGCGACTGCCACCGAGACTGATACTTCGGTTGTGAGCATCCTGCCACCGAGTCTTTGCGGCGACCCCTTTACCTTTAATGGAAGAAATGCTTTCACTTATCTGGGTGTCGTGGCTAGTAACGATGGTGATGGCATCACAACTGTATCCGATTGCTGCACGAAATGCTATCTGACAACAAACTGTGCCAATTACGTCTTTGATAATTCTGCAAATACATGCACAATTTATCTCGTGACAGCTACGGCCCCTACAGATGGGTGTGTCAATGATGCTTGCCCTTATGGACACGTACAAGGAACTTTTATTATACAGCCAACAAATCTCCTTTATGGTCCTGGACCTTGCGGTGGCGGTATTACTAGGGTCAACTAAATGGTCCTTTTTGGGGTTTTTTTTCATGTAATTGAATTGAACGGATTGAGATAACATGCGTAGCACGACATGCTCAGTTCACACAATGACGATAAAAACAATATTATAAAGATATCTGTAATTATGTATACAAATTGTCATATAGGGGAGCTGAGTCGTGATAATAGCTCTTTAAGTTAATCTGCATCTTCTAACGATTGATCCGAGGGTGTGGGAGTATAATCGTGGACATAGTGCTCACTCTGGTCCCCTCTTCCTCTTCTTGCGTTTCTACTAGTGGTAAGACATTTGTGGATGGTGCGTTAAGGTGTTGTTGGAAGTTTGCGAAATATTCTTCATCAATATCCTCAGCGAACCTTCCGAATTTCTTGAGGATTCCGTTCTTGTAAGCATACACTACCTGTACCTTCGTAGGCTCTACCCATTTTGAGATCAACGGGGGCATTTCTTCTACCGCCTCTAAGAGCTTCGTTATTGTCTCATAGAAAAACATCATGATCCGAAATTGCTGACGCGCAAGATCATATGCTATACTGACTTCAGGGTGAGACTTGATCAATGGCGGCTTAAATGTATTGACAACCAGCTCCTCATAATCTGATATCAGAGTCGATAACGCTTCGAAAAGCTCGCGAAGACCAGACAAGAAAGCTTCTTTTCCATCTATCCGATAATCTCTCCTCTCCGGAAGTACTGTTTCGTATTCAATATCAGAGTCGTAGCTAATGTCGGAGTTAGATGTTTGAGATGTATCGGTAATACGGACTTCGTCTGGAATCACCCAGAGCCACATGACGAATTCTCGAATACCCCAGAACCAATCGTTCCATTCTCCTCCTCTAGACATGGAATCTACAAAATCGGACAAAAGTCCCAAGACGGACATTTTAAGTATTGGACCTGGCCGTCCGTAAAACCAGAAGAACCCTTCTCGCAGATTGGTTCTTTGAGGTATTAGATTATCATTAAAAGCAAACAGTTCGTCAATTCGAACTATGGCCTCTTTCCCAGCGAGATTCGTGTAAATTTGTAAAGGCTCGGTAGGAAGTAGCTTCCCTTTCGGTCCAACGAGCGCTTGTTCTTCATAGTATTGAATAGTATGAGCGAACGGGTTCTCGTACGGATCAGGTTCTACTTCTTCTGGAGGTTTCTCCTTTCCATCGATGACATCTTGAACCACCTTACGCAGTCGAATCAGCTCGGCGTGTAGCGCATCATTTATGTCTAAGAGACTCATTGGAGGAACCACTTCCCAGGCTTCCCTTCCTTCTTCAAAAGCCTCTTCGGACTCCTCACCTTGTCCCATCTGTCGCATTATCCTCGATAAAGAGGACCAACCGAGTGGATAGTTTCCATATGCTCCTCTTGATAAATCTGCAAGAATTTGACGACATTTTCGTACCGAGCGAGTGTTGTTTGAAATGTACGCATCAAGAGTTCGTTCTAATACGATACCCCATTGCTCTTTGTATTCTTCTGGTTGGGCTTTCGCAACATTTTCGGGGCTATAATTGTATCCGCGAAGTCAGCTTTCTAATCATTATTCTATTTTACGTTCACTTGGGAAGCGATAACGTACCTGAGGATGAGAAAAACTACACTCGTGAAAACGAAAGAGCTGAAGATGGAAGAACCGTTCCCGTAGAACCACATGACGACAGTACCGATGTTTTGGCACTAGTATTCGTTCCAAATTTGGAGATGAACCGGATTAGGTCAACATTTGCCCTTAGCGTCACAGATCGCCACGCATAACTAGCGGAAACATAGCTTTCGTAAATATTATAGCTGGACAGGGGTCATTGAAGTTGCTGGGCCCTCTCGTGGCACACGTGGAACTGGGAGCTGAACGTTTGTTGCATGTTGGTAAATTGGCTCTTTTCGCTCAAACCAGCGCAATAGCTCAGTTCAAATCCAATTGGCGAAAACATCATTTGGTTTAAAAATTTGAGTCTGTTTAAAATTTTATTGCTCTATTCTAAGAGAAAGCGTGTACTTGGTATGTATATAAACAAAAATATTATGCCGAAGGCAATGCAACAATGTCATGATAGTAATATAGAACTTCAAGCAAATCCATTATAAGCCAAGCGATTGGCTGTCCCGCTCGGGACAAAGTCAACAATATTCTTCAGCGACAAAGAAACGAGTTTGTTGTAAATAGTGAGCGGGCTCTGAATAGCCGTTGTGCTGCTGAGCAGGTATGCCGCAAGGCCTGCGACATGGGGTGATGCCATCGACGTGCCGTCTTCGTATTTCGAAGCAGTATCAGAGGTAGACCACGAACTAATAACGCTGACACCAGGTGCCAACAGGTCGATGTAGAAGCCGTAGTTAGAGAAGTAGGCCATTGTATCAGTGTAGTCTGTCGCTCCAACTGTTATAGCGTCCTTTGCTGATGCTGGGGAATAAGCGGAGGCGACATCCTAATTTTCACCAAGGAGGTATTAGTACCAGTAAGCCTCTAAGTTGCACCTTATATTAACTTGGGGGTTCTTACCCCATCGTTGCCAGCAGCTACGACAACAATGATTCCTTTCTTATAAAGCGCTTCTACTGCATCATTGAGAGATTGAGACCTCGCACCACCTAGCGACATATTGACAACACTCTTTCCGGGCTTAGCAACTTTTGAAACTGTATCGGGTTGCCGTTTAGTATAACCTTTTCTGCGTATATATTGAGAGATCTAGCGGCCTACCGTAATTTAGACCGGCGAGTGTGTAAGAGACCTTGCCGTTAGCATTGAGATCTAATACTTTCACAGCAACTATCCTTGCAAGCTTCGCTACCCCGTAGGTTTTACCGGCCGCGATTCCAGCTACGTGAGTTCCGTGACCATTTTGATCAGAGTTCGGAGTACCCGCAATAGCATTATACCCCCAAGTAGCCCGATTTTCGAACTCCTATTTATTTTATGTCTTCAATTTAGTAACCCTTCACTTTGCTGGTCGTATATTTTTTAGAACTATGTACCTTGTGTGTGGTTCGGACACCGGTATCAACAACATATATAGTGGTCCCCTTTCCAGCCCACGTAGCCTGGTATCGGTATGACCAAGCGCTGGGTAACGACTTCCACGAGATACGAGCGAGATTCCAGGTCGAAGATTTTTGGGTTACTTGTTTTGTGACTGTACCCTCTTGCTCAACGTATTTCACCTAAATTTTTATTACTCAGTAACCTAACTTAGAAAATGCGAATGGCACATGATGAAGGAAAGGATATAGAAAACAAGATAATGCCATATAGTTCTTACATCTGGGGAACTTAGAATTTGATTGAGGGTTTGCGAATCACATTCAACAGTGTAGCCTTTGAAGCCGGGGCCATTGTGTTCCAGGTTGAAATGGTCGCGAATACCTGCAGTCGCGCCCCGCTTCTGTAAATCTCGGCGGGCATGATAGGTGCTGATATGATGGGTATGCTCTTGAATTTGAGTGTCGTTTACAGACGGATAAAATACAACAATGTAGCTGTTGGGGATTTTACCCTTTTCTCCATGGCCAAGAACACTTAACCTAGCGGTGACTTGGAGAAAGAGTCCCGAAAGGGCAAATAAGGAAACGGAAGATGTAAAGCGCATTGTGTAAGAAGATTGCAGCGATAATGGGAATATTCTATTTCAGCAGAGATCTGGAGGGTGCTACCTACCCTTTAACTTGGATTAGGGGCTCCGGCGTAAGATTCGGCGGCTAGGCATTTATAGATCGCGCAAAATGTGATAGCCTTGCGGCTCGCTCGCGGAAACAGAAGAAACCTGGTTATATCAGATTGTATTATGATTTTCTCTATATTAAGGCGAACATGCATGGCCTTACAGTTGACCCTCACACCGCAATGACCGAGGGCCAGACCTCAATTTCGATTTTTTACATCTATGGTACAATGCGTGGTATCAAGGGAGGTCTGGATTGGTCATGGATAAATCCTTGTTGACTGTGCGGCCAAGATCATAAACATAGCTTTTTCCCGCGACAGCTGCAGCTGACTGCACTTGCACCAGATATCATGTTTTCCGCTTTCGGTTATCAAACGGCTTGGAAGAGCTCAGGAACGGGTAAAATAGACCCAGTTTTTGAGGCTGAAGGATGAAAGGTCGAATGAACCAAGATCGAGCCGCGTCTCCAAGAGATTCGTTTCACCCGATCGATTTAATTCGGCATACAACTCTTGGAGTAGGTTGTCGAACATTGTTTTCGTATTTTTGTGAAGAAGTTTGGGTATTCGAGATCCCACGAGGGGCACCACAACGCCCAATGTCACTTGTTGGGTTAGGCCGTGCCCGATTTACCGAACCAGGATTAACGTTTAACGTAACTAGGGCTAAGCAATGCAGGCAAATGAGAAAGCCAAAATCGCAAATGTGCATGCGAACTGCGATATAGCGGAGCCTCAGGGCCCTGTCACACACACTCTCTCTCGATCAATCCTCTTTGCCGAGACCCTGACTTTCGAAACCGGCTCAGGTTGAAGTAAATTAGACCGAGCCCGTGCCACTTTCTGCATGCGTATTGTGCCACAGATTGTTTGCAACAGGTACTGGTTTGTGCTGCTCGGAAATATTTGACATTTATCTCCATTCCCGTATCACATAATCACAACGAAGATTAACGTTATAACTGTTGATATAACGACATAAATCGCTCGACATAGCGCCACTTGATCCTGCGGGATTCTCTTGGTAATGTCGCCATTTGTCCTCGAGGCTTCTCATTTTGATTTTTCATCACCTTCGTTTTGTTTTCAATATTGTTCGGATTCACTAGGTCAATCGGGTTTCGTACTCAAATCTCATATATATATATCTACTGGTAGCGACTGCTAGCAAACCTCCTTCTTCGATTTAGAGAGTGCGATTGGTTGATTAATTGCAGCCACGGCATGTGCATTTGGGGGCACTGACGCATTTGACGCAGGCTATGATTAAGCGAGTGAAGTGAAGGCGTTTTGTTCTATGCATGCACACGATGCAATGGGACGAACAAGGAAATCAGGTAGCTCGTAGCACAGACTCAAAGTTCAAACTCGACATTTGGAAACAAATAGTTGCTTTGTATGTGTTCCTGTATTCGAGTGCATCTCGAGGCTACCTAAACATAGAGATGTATATCGTTGATGCATTGTGCAGTCAACAGCTGCGCAGATACAAGTAGACAGCACAATTATATTTCACCCAACAACACATGCAATTAGGATTTACCGTGATGTCCCCGAGTAATTTTTTGGACCTATTTTGTGTTTGATATGCGAATTTCTAAATTCCAGGTTGTCGATCAGTATCGACCATTGATCAAGTAACGAAAACTCTAAGCCGACTCGCTGAACACGCCCCGAGTATATGGATCCCGCCATTCTAAGTCTTGACCTTCAGCTTTCCATACTTGCACCTTCATATCACATTCAATGTTCGCGATATCCAAGTCCCATAATAGCTGTCTTACATATATCAGTTTTCCTCCTTCACAGAATATATTCGAATAAACCGTTTCTAAGTCTCAATTCCCGCAACAGATTTCGCTCCCGAGTTAACAATACTTCCTCACTACCTTGTAACCTTTTCTAGGCCTTAACATGACGTAAACCCATGGATTCATCTTCTGGTGATAATTTGAACACTATGGCGACTTTGATACAAATTCAGCAAGGCGAAAATAACCTATGGTACTGGCTCCACGTCTTCCTCTACGATCTTAGATACTTCCGAGATCGTGAAGATAGTGGAGGAAGGCCTGAGTCCATCACCGACATTTCTTATCTTGGAGCACCTTACTCCCTTCCCGCCGAAGTTAAATTGCTAAAACTTGTCAAAGTGCCGCATGTTGCCAACAAAACTCTCGCCATGCCTCTCGAAGAAACCCTTAACGAGAATTTGTTTCGAAAGAAAAGAGTTCAAATATCCGACTTTAGAGTCTGCGCGGCGCACGATCCAGCACCTCTCTCCGAAAGAACATTCGACATAAAACCCAAGTCAATGGATAAAAGCAAAGCCTTTGAGAAATTGGTAGAGAAGCACGGGTTGCACCTACCAGAGGCCCAGTCATTCCCGGGATTGGGAGATAAGAAGCAAGCCATTGAAACAGGCATCGAAACCCCCGAGCCGGCTAAGAAAAGACCAAAAGGACTGAAGAGCTCTTGATATCCAGAACGCGAGCGGTCTTTCTAAAAGCCTAGGTATCATGCTGCTAATATACAACTCATATTTCTGAAGCACTTTATCAATAGTGGCCCTCGTCTCAGCCATCTTGAGACGGAACCTCCTCGAAAATATTTTGAGACAAATTCTTCAAAACCAACTTTGGGCTATCCAGGCATCAAGGCTCACACCTATATATATTGAGAGTCTAGACAGAGGCAAGTCATCATGACGTGATAGCTTGAGAGCAAAAGTCGGCTAGATATTCCCCATAACGGCGGGACAGCATATAGAGGCTAGAAGGTTTAGTGAGCACTAAGAGAGTATTTATTTACATAGTATACCAGCACTACTGTGAACTTCTTTTGCATCAGAAAATGTCTACACATTTCATACTAATAATGACGTGCTCAACTATCTTTGAATCCACTACTATTCGTTAACCCTCTGTCCGTTGCGATTTTAGTTGGACCACAAGATTTTAAACATATTCTTAATAAGGATATACATGAGACCATATTCAAGTTTTTAGGTTTTTCAGTACCGAGATACATTAAATGATTTTGGCCCTTTCAATTTTCTCAATTGCACAAATGGTTTAGCTCTGTACAACAAAACTCAGTCTGAATTGTTGGGTCCATTCGCATGAACTTGTCCTTGCAAGGAATTTGGAACAAACTAGTCTCGCAGGAACATACAGAAATTTCAAATTGCATCCTGCTGTGTCCAAGTGCAAGCGCAAGCAGTACTCAAACTATACACTTATATGCCCAATATCAATATAATACTGAGATCATGATTTATTGTCAAGTTTAAATCTGTTCGAGTCTATACAATATTCTAGTCTTTCGCGACATATCCAGCCTCCCTTCGATCAGCAAGAGCGAAAGAACCAGCGAAAGCTGTATCCCTGTGGTATTTTAGCAAAACAACACAACTAGATCCCTCGAAACGGCCGATTATGAAGTTGAACGAGTCAGTCTCCATAATAACGAACAAGCTAGTACTGGTACCCTATGAAGTAAGAAATGAATAGTCCTAATTTGGTTTTGTGAATATGGCCTCAAATAAAAGACTAACATATATATACTATCAGGCCTCTCACGTCGCAACGTACTCAGAATGGATGTCCAGCGAGGTAATTCATGTCTCATTATCTATGCATCCGTATAAGTCTGACAAGGTAGTGTAGGCTCTACGCGAAGCTACCGCTTCCGAGCGTCTTTCTCTCCCTGAGGAATACGCCATGCAAAAGTCTTGGAGACAAGATGCCGATAAATTGACATTTATATTATCTTTACCATCCAACAAAATAAAGAGCCCTACGGAGGGTGTTAGGAAAGAATGCACTGTGGTGGAAGGTATCGATGATGTACCTGAAAACCTCGTCGGTGACGTCAATCTTTTCCTATACGAAGACGACGAAGACGACGAAGTAGAAGGACAAGAAAGTGGTCAAGTCGGTATGGTTGGAGAAGTGGAATTGATGATTGCGAGAACAGAGTATCAAGGGCAAGGACTCGGCAAGCTGGCGGTGTTAATCTTTATCCTATATGTCTTACGACATCAAGAGGAGATACTGGAGCAAGATTCTACACGCTTTGTGAAGGGAAATAAGTTTAAACATCTTCGGGTTAAGATTGGAAGCGATAATGAGAGAAGCTTGGGGTTATTTCAGAAACTTGGGTTTAAGAAGTGCACTGATGAACCCAACGTGTTTGGTGAGTTTGAATTGAGGTTTAGTGTAACGCCTATGGAAAATGTCCAAGAGGGTGTCGAACGAATGGCTAGAGACGCTGGGATGGAATGGATGGAGGAAGTATTATTTCAAAGGCGGGTTTGAGTTTACATCATATGTTTAGAGAGCTGTTCTATGAGTGGTGGATTTGCTACATTTTCCTTGCATCCCGAGAATCCAATTTTTCTGCGTACGATCTTCACGGGTGATACAATTGATGTTTATGATATATCACTTCTCTCAATTCGTTTAGTGATGAATGTATCACATTCGTAATCGACATTATATATTTACAGTCAAGAACAGAATTATGGGTGACGCCCTCCGTCGAAAAAAACTCCGTCTGGTCATGTGGTCAAATGCGTAGAATAGGCATGGAATCCGGTATGATAAGACAAAAAAAGAAGCTGCAGTGGAAAAGAAACGGCCAAGGTGGATATGGTATTGGAAAATAAGATAAAAGATTATTTATTTATTTCAAGTCGGCACGTTTATTTCTTGGTGGCTGGGACATCGGTGATTGTGAGACCTGAAATACTCCCAGTCAGCCACTGTAATCCTTCCCGCAATTGATATATTCCCAAATGATCAAGACGACATACCAGGTGGCAAGCTCTGCTTTAGCTTCTCGGCCTTCTCAGAGTCCCTGAGGGTGAGAGTGTACAAATGCCTGTGGCATCGGACCTTGAACTTGGTCTGAGATCCATTCTTCTTTATTCTGGCAGCTATAAATTCCCAAATCAATTCAAATCAGTTGACGTTGCCCCGCGATAGTTTTCCAACTCGTTTTCCGATGGGATTGGTTCGTACAGGTGGCATCCTTGCGTCGAGCAAGCTCGATGAAGACCTGGAGAAATTCAGTTAGAATGCTAATAATTCCAAAGATCAATATTAAGGTATGGATAATGCGAACCTTGATGTCGTTGATAGCTTTTGGCATTGTGACGGTATTTTGGGGTTTGAAGAAGGATTTCGATTGATGCTGGCGACTTTGATGTTGAACTGCGGCCGCTTCAAGTTTCTTTGGCAAAATTGTTTGAGCTCGCAAATGGACGCCAAGACTTGAAATTCAACACGCTATGCCGCATTGGGCGATTGATAGGGCATCAACCCTTCATGCAAACGACAACACATTTCAACGACGAGGTTGCGGTTCTACGATAGTCTATCAGGTATATCGATCTGTTATATGTCACGAATGAGAAGATTACGAAGGCGCTTATGATTGTTTTTATTCTCGTCAATCGAAGGACGTTGTATTATGAAAAATCCCGTTGCTTCCCATAAAAACCCATTGGACGAATGCGGAAAAAAGTAGAAAAATATACACGGAGAGCAAGAGGATATAAAGAGGTCGTGATCAAGAGGAAGGTGGAAGGAAAAGTCGTAGATTATGATAATGACGACAAAAATATATATGGAACAATAAAAAACGCCAGCAAAATCACTTTGATACGTTTAGTGACCCGCTCTCCTTGCCTCGGCGATAACTCTAGTCATTTCGTCGACCTTTCTCTTTGCGCGGCCGAAGGTTCCGAGCTGTATTGTCTGTTAGCTACCCGTACTATTCCGTGTGATATTTATATAACCGTATACGCACTCTCTTCTTTGCCAGCTTACGGGCACGCTTGTCCTTGCTGTTCCTGATCAATTCAATTACTCGCTTCTCATATGGAGCCAGACTGTTGCGAATTTGGTTGATTAGCCCGTGATCTCTATCTCCTGCTTAAGGATTCATTCTACTCCAGCACATGCTAGCAGAGCTTTTGCAAGACCTTGCTAGCTGGCCGTTCCACCTCATTCGTATCCAATCCCAAGAATCCCCAATTGCCATATAGCATCAAGGCGGAATTCAGCTTACCCAGCAACCTCCTTGACGATTTCTCTAACGAAAAGAGTACGCTTCGAGGACTTTCCCTTGTGTCGGGAGATTCTGTGCTTGACGTCCCGGTGACCCTTAGAGGAGATTTCGATTTTCTTGTGGCCCTTCTTGAGACCGATGGCGAGACCTGTATTCAAAATATTCCATCAGAATCGCAACCTCCAAAACTTCGCCTGAAACTCGTGCCAAATGCGCATACCGGAAACTTCCGTCATTTTGATTGATGTATACGAGGGGAGGAGGGAGGAGGGTGTCGGTTTGAGTGTCGTCAAAGTGTCGGTGATGTCGATGATAGTAAGAAGCCGAAAAAAGAATTCCTGTCTGCAAAATCAAAGAATATTGAGAAGTCTTGGCATTTCAAACCTCCAAAAATTCATTTCTTTGTGCGTGTTGTGCCCTATGTTCCGAACTAGGCATTTTTGATCCGGGCAAACATCTCGAGAGAAATTCTCAATCCACGGCTCAACACATTTTGCTAGTCTCGAAAGCTTATCCTACTTCGAACCCCTCCATTGACTACACCTTCCAGCAATGGCTTCCCGCATTGTAGTTCTAATCTCCGGATCCGGGAGCAATCTTCAAGCTCTAATAGATGCCGCCTCGACACCTGCTCTTCCCAACGGCCGCATTGTTCATGTAATCTCAAACCGAAAGGCTGCCTATGGCCTAACCCGCGCCGCCAATGCCTCCCCGCCAATCCCCACCTCATATCACGGATTCCCACCCTACAAGACTTCGCACCCCGAAGATCCTCGTGGATCATATGACGCAGATCTCGCAAAGATTATATTAAACTTGCCGGAAGCCCAGTATCCGGATTTAATAGTCTGCGCTGGGTGGATGCATATCCTGTCACCAAAGTTTTTGGAGCCGATAGAGGGAGCGGGAATTCCGATAATCAACCTTCACCCAGCTCTTCCTGGAGCTTTCGATGGAGCGGGTGCCATTGAAAGAGCATGGGAGGCATTTAAGAGTGATCAAATCACAGAAACTGGTGTGATGATTCATTATGTGATTAAAGAGGTAGACAGAGGTGAACCAATAGTGGTAAAGAAAGTGGAGTTGAAGGCCGGAGAGTCATTGGAAGATTTAACGGAGAGAATACATGCCATTGAACATGTTGCCATTGTGGAGGGCGCAAAATTGGCTTTGGAGAAGAAGCAGACGGGTGGTTCTTAACGGAATTGGAATGTTCTTCATAAACTTGATTTGCCAGCTGGACTGGCTGGGAGTGGGAGCGGACCAGAGGTACCCGGATTTAAAGATATTAGCAAGACATGCGTTAGCTGACTTGAGTTTATGTGAGATATACCACTTGATAATGACATTTTGATACCCCGTTCAAAATCCCTCCATACGGACAATTGTATATTGTCCAAGATACCATGCTTCTTTGCGTCGAGCGTTTGGTTTACGAGACAACCATGCTTGATGGCGATTTATACTTAAAGGTCTAATTGTTTACAACCAAGCTTCATTTTATATGCGCCGACTTATCAGGGACAATGAAGAGGTTTAATATGATGAAACAAATTGACCGAGGACGCAGTAGATGGTAATAATGCAATAGGCAATATAAAGAATAGATAGTGATTGAAAAAATACAATATATATGACTTTAAGATAAATACAATAAAAAATACTAAATAAAAAGATCAGAAAATCCAAAAATAATTGCCATTCCCTAAACTCCATTCCCCAACTCATACACTAACGGAAAGTGCCCATTGCCGGGTTATTTATTTGCCCCAGCCGCTAACAGCAGGCCTGAGACCACCCTTCATAATCGAATCGCCCTCGCTGCTAGAAACTGGACGGCCTCCAATCTTGCCGATTCCATTCTTAATGCCGTCTCCGATATTTTGGCACTGCTCTTGCTGGAAAGCGCATGCAAGACCGATAGTGTTAATGGCGCCAGTGGCGAGCTTGCCAGCAAGTTGTGGTAATGGGGCAGCAGATGCGAAGGCAGCAGCAATGACGATGAGGAAAGTGGTACGCATTTTGGAGGTTTGTTTTAGTTTTAGAGATTGTTAAATTGGTATTTGTAAAGAGAGTTTAATGAGAGCTTGATATATCAAAAGATTGTATTTCTTGTTGTTGTGTAGTTGTTAAAAGATTGAATGCTTGATGATGATACTGATAGTAAAAATCCAAATTATAGCTTCGTGAGGATGGTTATTTATATTAGTATTTTTCTGCGATTCCTTCTAGAAGATAGAGAATATAAGAGTTGCAATATCGCGAAATCGTATTAGGAAGGCAGTAAAAGGTTTCATAATATTCAACGTTAAGATGAATCAAAGACCTTCCCGCCGTCACAGAATATTAAATTTCCTGCTAGTTGAGATATTGCGAAAGCGCTACAGTTGCGGAGATATTAAACCCAAAGCCAAGGTGCTTGGCTTGGTCACAGCTGCACAGCTAGTTTACAGGACACTAAGACAGACGTTACATTACAACTACATAGCTCTCATGTTAAATCGGCTCCCTTGTTATATTGGTAGCAGCAATTTGCTTACTGGATTGACATTCAAGAGCGCGCTCGAGTGACCCCCGATTATTGGGGATAGCGGCCCCTTGTCTGGAGAATCTGAGACTTGGACCTGCCTAGAACCGATTAGTGTTGTCCACGTTGTACTCTCGAACAACCATGGACGCCACTTCGCTCCAACCCGAAACCAGACGCCGCATCTCGTGGCACACAATCGGAAACCGCTAGTGCAATGCATGTATCAACACATATATCTTACTATGTCATGGTTCCCCAACCTCATGCTAATTGCAAGATCTTTTGGTAGTAGCTTCGCTCGCAGGTGAGCTCTCGAGACTATGGTGACAGATGGTCCGAACCCTCGTCCATGACAATGCAATGTCATGTATCAACAGCTATAGATAGACTCCCACTTAGGCACCGGAACGCTTTGTAGGCTCTTGCATCTTCGAGGGTACGAAGACACATTTCTTCCATCAAACCATCCGTATTAAATATTCTATTAGCTCGAATGCGGGGCAGGGCCTTGCCCAGAGACGACCACATCCCATATTCTCCTTGTCCTTGTCGGTGGCTTGAATGTGATAGCAGTCGAGAAAGTCGCAGTCCTCAATACACACAAGACTCTGTAACGTCGGGCGGTATCTGCGCTTATATGTTGCCATTTTGGAAGCTTTTATCACGTCGGGCTCAGGGTATTCGCCGTGAAAATAGCCCCAAGTAGCGAGTCGCTCGTCATCCCATACTGAAGCAGTTATGTCGAAGGGCTGATGTTGGTTCCAAGGGGCAACATGCTGTTCGTATTTCCCATTCGTGCACTTGAAGATTCTTCGTGTGTTCCTCTCATACGTAGTCTCATACTCACTGTTTTATGACCAAAATTCCTCAATAATTTGAGGAAATAAGGTGACGTAACTCGGGTCACCAAATGGAGACCCCTCAGCCTCCGCAGTGATAGGACAGGAATAGAACTTGGTCACCGTAGTTAACAACTCCTCCTCCGGGGCCTTAAAAGGTCGTACACGCGATCGAATCCAGTAGATATAGCAAGATAGATGGAAGGCCATGTTTGTGATCTGCAGATAATAGAAGAAAGTTAGTTTCTATGGACACCAATATCATTCCCAGTATATTGTTTGAAAGTTCTGTTTGGGCATAAAATACAAAGACACGGAGAATCTATAATTGAGGTTATCGAGTCCTTTATCTCTTTGCTTATAGCAGGGAGGATTGCCTTTATCTTCGGATAGATTATTTCGAGGTTCGTTTGGCGAAAAACGACGCTTAGAAGTCAATAGTCATCACTAGTCTCCCCAAAATATCCACTTCTGTCAAGAAATCGACTAATATCGTCAAATTCTCCTATTTTGAACCAGTTATGTGAATTTCCAGTGGCGTCATCGGTCTCGTACCCATCGGAGGATTCATCTTGTCTCTTAGAAATCTCCCAAAACTGCTCGACCTCCGTAGAGAGCCATAGGATATAATATGCTTCCTCTATCCTCGCACGTTCGGTTCGGCTCGGTATCATCCGCATCGGTTCCTCGGTGCTCTTGATGCTCCTGTTCTCCCTAGACTTCTTAATTTCCTCGAGATGAGAAGCAACAGCCGCTCGAAAAAACTCCCTTGTAAGGAATTTTATTGGCTTCAAAATAGACTCCATCTCCGACATATTTTTAGAGAGTGCTGACCCTGTATTTTCAGCTTCGAGTCTCGGGTATACGGTGATCTCCGCCTAGAATCGCGAACTCAGTTCGACATGCAATAATAATTAATTAGTCAAGACTTTAGTAAACCAGACGCCAGCACATTGATAGAAAATATTCATACCGGTTTACCGTTCACCTTTCCATATTGAACCTTCCTTAATTTTCGAAGTAGTTATACAACCCTACCACCTTTGCGAAGATCCCTTTTTAGCGTAGACACGCTCCCACAGTGCTCCGAGCCAGGTCACACTGTACCACTGACGACACGTCAAAAGCAGGTACCAGATAGTTTCAGTCTAGTCTAATATCTTCAAAATTTCGATTTTAATGTCCAAAGGAAGATTTTGAAGCGGCGATTGATACATATCCGCCATTGTCGTTATCTATTTTGGCGCCCTTAGTGCTGCTGGCTTGTGATATATCAGATGAACCTGTAGAAATCAACTTGCTAGAAATCATGGTATTACTGGGATTCTATCCTAGATATGAAATACAAATACGAATATATTGCTTCGAGAGAGCATGTGAAACATAATTTTGAGATTTTCAACAATTCATAATATGATATGGAACTGAGAAACCGCATATAATATCCTAGACCTGAAACGAAATCCTTTCAATAAGAAATCAAATATATTTTAGAGAGAAGCGTACAACATCGTCCAAAGGCCGAGAACAATGCTTCCAGATATTTCGTTGCAATGGTTCTCGCCTCAACAAATACGCCGAAAATGCAACGCTAAAATATATATGGGTTGAACACAATTTAGCAACTTCCTAAACCAAGTATTATCCTGCAAAGGGATACTGGGTAGAAAGGGCTTAGTTAAAATCCCAAGTACTCCTAGAACCCTTTTTATGGATAGGCATTCCTTTTATTCCTATAAAACAAATATTTTAAGAACGTTATTTCACCGTTGGAACTAGCCCCGGGGTGCTCTCACCATTAGTTGCTTAACTAAGGCGAACATGCGCATTGAAACAGGCATACAGGGCAGGCAGGTTAAGGAACGAAGAATGAAGGCTATTCGCATCTGCATAGGCTTTCTGTACCTACTGTAGCACGGCGTATTGAACTTCCTCTTCAATTCTGGAGGCGGGGAGCGCTAGCGCTTGGTCGCACTCACCTTGGTAGTTTTCGCGAGTGTTAGCACTGTCGGGAAAAATGCCAATGGAGATACCAGGTAATATGCTCCCCACAAAACATTAAAACAAACGAATATAGAAGAAAGGCCGGATCTACAAGCTTTTACTCAAATGTGTGAACTCGGGAAACTTGATATATATTTTCGAATTCTGACGTCCTGAAAATTTTAGACTTTTCTTCAAGTTGGAGCTCGAAACAACCAAATCCAGAACAACACATCGTCCGCAGTCAGTATCGCTCAAATGGCGAACAACCGCCAATAATGGTGTCTACGAATGGGTTCGAGATCCGGATGGAATTTTATACGACTTTGATTCGATAGACTGCACCTGCGAGTTCGTCAGACAGATACCATGGCGTCGTGGAACTCGCCCCTTGCTGCACTTGACCAATCGTTTAATGCAAATGCATCGATAATACCGGGCCCCGGGCAGGATTTATCACTCTTCCAGCAACCCGTGGTGGCGACGGATTGGGATTCATGGGATTGGGCGATTGGAACTGCAAACTTAATAGGGAGCATAAGCTCTTTTTTCGGCTCAGGATTCATTGTATTGACTTACTTGATTTTGCCGATAAAACGACACTTCCGACACTCTTTGATCTTGAATTTAGCTATCGCTGGTGGGTGACATGACTCTTCGCATGCCTCTTCTTATGATAATGCGATTTATTAACATATGGTAGATTTTCTTACTGCTATGAATAACACTATAAGCGGCTCATGGCGATTGGCTCATAACAAAGAAATACCGGATGGCATGGGATGCGTTTTCAACGGTTTCCTTGAACAGTTATCAGTCCAAGCTACCGACTGTTCGATTTTAGCTATTGCTCTTGTCACCGTGTGGTCACTCACCCGTCGTACTTTGATAGCGGAAACTTTGCCTCTCCCTACAACATTCCTGATATGCTGCTCAACTTGGATCCTACCGCTTTTCACTGCTTTTACAGCATTGGCTCTGAACAAGTATGTTCCGGTATCCGGTAATTGGTGCTGGATCGCCGTTCAGCCAATCTATGATCGCTACCTTTTGATGCATGCATGGCGATTTTTATTCATCTTGATAGAGATAATGCTCTATACGTACCTACATTTCTATCTCCGCAAGAGATTTGCGGCAATCATGAGCATGAGCAGATCAAGCTCAGGATATGGTGCAACTTCTACACTGTCACCTTCTCCAGTCTTACCGAAAATAACCTTCACACCAACCTCACTCTCACCAGAAACTCCACGGCCGCCGCATACACCATTACCGCCACAAACATCGGTCGAGAAGGCACAAGAAGACTCAGACTCCGACGAACCGACGACGTGGTATGAAGACGAAGACGAAGACGATTACGAAGATTTCGTAGAAGCAAAGCCGGACGCAAACCGACGCACAATATTTTCAGCTGCTAGCTTAACCTTGAGAGCGAGTAAACTCATGGATCCAATACCAGACTCCCCGACCACCCCGGTTACACCTACACCGGCAGAACCCCCACCGGGAAAGCGGAAACGCCGACTGAATTTTAGATTTGCCCATCCGTTCGCCCATCGGAGTAAGCGGGATGACGACCTGGGAGACCACGAGGGGGATCGTAAGAAAACTAGGAACAACAATTCGGCGAAATCTCGGAGGGTGAGAAGGATTTTACTTCTGAATGCGTATCCCGCAATGTACATTTTATTGTGGATACCTGGAATAATAAACCGATTCATGGAGGCGACGGGGCATGGCAATAATGTCACTGCGTTTTTACAGGCTAGCACCCAATTCATTGGGATAGCGAATGCGATTACATATGGGTGGAATGAGAGAGTAGGGAGACAACTCAGGGAGCATATCAACGAGCGATGGTCTGGACATTATATCGCTGGTATCCGGGAAACCTTGACGAACCGCTGATCCTTGTATATACGTAATGTCGACTATAGAGAAACAAAGTGCTTGTACATTTTCTTAACCTCAGGATGCATATTTTACTTGCTTCCGTGCGAATCATTACCCCTTCTTTCGTAAAGCTTAAAAATGTCCTAGGGCCAACAAGTAACCGTATCCCAACGTTGGAAGTAAGAATTTAGCACACGAGACCAACTCCAACTATATTATCTATCCTTCGGCAATCAACTAAGCTACTTTCCTCTGCTGACGGATATATATCCTTAACGGCAGTTTATGCTTTTTCTGTTAAGTCTAGCAATAGGGAAAGCCTATCAGGAATAGTAAACAAGAAAACCTGTTATACGGATGGCTTATGCTTAATTCTTTATTTTATAGCCTATTGTGGAAACCCGAACAGCAGGTGCATTTACGCGAATTCTTGTTCATCTCATGTGCGTCTGGGGAACGGCACGTCAGCCGAAAGTGTTTATTTCGAAGATTCGGGGTCTGTATTAATATAGAAATTTACTAATCAAGCTAATGATCTCTAGATACAAATGAAATGACACTAGCTTCCAGATACAAAAGAAATAGTTACTGGGTTTCCAAAAAACAAAAGAAATAGGTACTGAATTTCCAAATACAAAAGAAATGGTTGGAAAGTGTTGATGTACGCTAAGAAAAGATGCCGCTCAAAGAGGTCAAGATGAACGATGTGTAACGAGTACTCAGATCGATGAGATATGTGAATTCAAAATTCGAAGTAATATCCATTGTGCTTGCTTTTATAGCTCAGCCAGTATCATTTTTAGTTTAATAGTAACGTCCGCCCTATTGATCAAATAATATTAGATAACATTAACCATATATGTTTCGGAGTATTAATAGAATTTTTGGACTTACCGGAAGGGTGATACTGATGCCTAGGCCTTTGTTGAGGTCAACAGCTACAGATATGGAGCTTGTAATGTGACGGAAACGATTGGTGAGCTGCTTCTTCTGGCCGTTCTTCATTATTGGATTGGCGAGCTGATCAGCGTTAGATGCACCACATGTCTTCTTTGAGGTAACACCGGTGTTGAGTTTTGGTGTGCCGTAGGTTGGCTTTTGAGTGTCGTCAGTTGGGAGAAGAACCACGTTGTTGGTGACTCCGACTTTCAATGTGGGCATAGTTGTGACATCAACTGATTCTCCGTCCTTCATACCAAGTCTCATTAGCGTTTTCCAACAAATAGGATGGGTAGATTTGTGAACTTACATGCAAGCACTTCCAGACCAAGTTCTTGGCAAGGAAGTCATTTACAACTGCTTCATTCTGGGTATCATTCACTCGTTGCTGAAGTATCGGCGTGATTGGAATTGTTCCTGTCATGATTTTCGACATCCTTTGCATTCCTGGGTTACCGAGAACAGTTAAAGACCCGATCTTCGATGCGCAGCTGTTCCACATGTTCGGGTCGCTGGATGGCTGGCCCAAGAACAAGACAATAGCGAATGTTCCAGTAAGTTCTGCTTGATCGACAACAATGTTGACGTTCCACTGAAGGACTTGGTTGCTATCCGCACGTTTCGCCTTCTTCGGGTTGACTACTGCTCTGTACAGGGAGTTGATTTTTGAGGTGGCGAATGCATCGAGTTGAGCATCAGAATCTCCTCGGTGGCTGCAGGGTACTTCTGGGTATCCGAATCCCCAGTTCCAGATGTTCCTGACGTTGTTGACTTCATTTGCGGTCCACCAGCTCCCGTCAGGGTGTCTAAATGGATAGAGAGGTGTGTTGTTGGTGTCTTTGTCGCCTTGGTTTGCGAGTCTCTGGAAAGTAGGGCAAGCATCGTCGGACTGGAAGATTTTGCCTGGGTTTGCTGCTTGCCAGATTGCGAGTAGACGATCCACATTGTTATGATGCAGCCAGAAGATTGGGTCGTATGCAGAGTACCAAAGAATTGGCATAAAGCCTCCGATTTGGTTGTGCACATCGCCGTGGATTCCTTCCAAACGATCAGCGAATGAGTGGAAGCTGTCCGTAACCATCAAAGTATCGTAAACGCTTTGTCTTCGCCTGTAAATTAGAGTTTTCATTAGTAACAACTCTACAAACGAATTTTATAGGCTCATCGGGTCGTTTACGTCTTGAAGTCCCTTTCCATGTTCGAGTCGGCGAGACTATCACTGCCGGAGCCGGATAGTTGGCCTCTGAGGGTTTCCCTCTGTCCGGCGATCTACTATATTGTTAGCTTGGAAATTTTATAACCTTAATTTTGGACATACCCCGGGTGTGTTGAAGGAGCTGTTTTCGGTGCCTTTGAAGATATAAGAGTAAAGAGGGTTTTTAATAGTCTTCCTTCCGTCAGGTGCTGTAACTGTAACTGATGGTTGCTTCAAGATGGACGGCAAATGGCTTTGGGTATTGGCGTCAGCCCAGTCCCAGAATCTAATCACAGCGACAGTTAGCGGCGAACAACTCAATCAAGTCACATGTGGGAGGCTTTTGATTTTTGACATACGGAAGTCGAACTAATTTGGCGGCGGCAGTATATCTCGTCTTATTCGATCCAGTAAACTTGGCAGCTACTTGCTTGGCGGCGGCATATACTTGTTGCTATAATCCGGTGTGCTTAGCGATAAGTATTCACAGAAGCATATCGATGTATAATAAAATACCTCCAACATCATTAGGTAAGGGCGATGCCAAGGTCCGAACTGTGAAGTAACAAATTAGCGCCAGAAATATAAGATTATATGAAGCCACCAAGAGGAGTAGACTTACGATGTTTCCGTTGTGAGGACAGTAGCCGGTATTTCTGGCGAAGTTACCTGAGGCTTTCGGGTCAGGCCAAGGAACGAATCTATGAGACGTTAGAATTTGGTGTTGCAAGATGCGCAATAGCAGGGCAGTGAAGTCTTACGGAGCGCCATGAATGCCTAAAAAAAAAAAAGTCAGCTCTGAACATTTATTTTTACATTCAGTTAATTTCATTCAGCAACTTACTAGTAATTCCATAGTAGCTGAATGGCTGGCTTTGATCTCCCGATTGCAGCAGGTTGAGTGCCAGAATGAGCATGTTAAACACATCTGGTTGGTTGTTCTGTAGCGTGTTGATATTCTGTCGCTCGACGCATTGATCCGTAACACCAACGACGGCATACTGATACGGGATTTTCGTGCAGTAATAGTATCCCTTTCTTAGATTGTTGCAATTGTTGTTCAAGCCCGTATTATATCTATATCACCCCCCCCTTGTGAGCCGTGGAAATTTCGAAATAACAAATGCAGATCACTTTTAGGCTTTCGAAAGTTCGCATCTCAAACATTCGAAGATGCCACCAACAACGAATTCGAATGCTTCATACCTGAGCAGAGTAGATTGTGTGATTTTTGCTCGTGCAAGAACGCTTGCGCAATTATCGTTTTGCTGGACTTGTATCCAGCTCATGCAGTTCGATGGTTGGCCGGTTCCTCTCGGTGAAGGCGCTGCTCTCTTCTGTAGGTTGTTTGTCGCTTCGTCTAAAGGTGCCGAGTGCACTGGTTGGATAGCCGCCGTTAACGAAAGCAGGGAAACAAGTCCCTTCAATACGAATGTTGTGCCCGTCATTGTGAATACGAAAGTACCATTCAAGTCCCTCGATGTCGGATAATTTTTGAATAAAAGAAAAGGAAATGTAGTTTTAACGAGAGACTAGAAAAAAATATTAAATAAAACTGAGGGTCATAGACCTCTATGAAATACAAACGAAAGAAGCAGATCAATGGGAAGAAACGAGTGTCGATAATGTAAAAGGACCCAGCATTAGTGAGCTAACATGCCCACTTGCGCTTGCACGAAAAAAAAAAGAATGAGGCAGGGCTTTATAATATATTCCAGGTGGTGATAACCCCCTCTCTTGCAGATAGGGACCTTTCCTACTTTGCTAGGCAACCAAAAGCAGTATCTCAATGCAAACAACCGCTTGAAAAAATACAATTGTATTATAAAATATTATGCAATCATATTCTTTTCGCCCACGACATGTTGTGTACTTCTGTGCCTCGCTCAGTCGGCGGCTGGCACCAGCTCTGACCTCTCGGATCTCTCCTTTAAGTTTGAACATGCGAAGGTAACGCCTCTTTGACAGCGGTCCTCGAGATCCATAAATCGCGGCTCTTGGCGTTCTTGGCGAAGTCTTCATGAGACCACGTTCCAATCAGGAATTTTGAAGCCAAGCAAGTTAGACACGAAACTGCGGTAGGAAACTCGTATGCGCAAATTTCATCACCAGCCGAGCGGGGAAGACTGAAGCGGCGGCGGGCGCGAAGCCGTTTTGCCCCAGAGATGAATTTGAAGGAGCCCGAGTTGGGAAATTTCGCCAGATTGGGAACTAGGCCTAAACCAGCCAACAAAAACAACACACTTACCGGGGTCCCTGACTTGAGACGCCCAAGATTCGCACTTCGAACTTCCCCATCAAGTGGACTCCTCATACGAAGAAATTTAAAAATAAAATATCATTGACACTTGTGCGCTAATGCACTGCACGCAGATGCAGATGCAACATGGGCGGAGGGAGGGTTGGGTTGGGAGCTGCTCGTGCTGGTGCGAACGAGGTGTTGGTCAATTAAGATTAAGGTTAGCCCCTCGGACAGAGACGAAAAAAATGGAAAGGGTTTCGCCAATCCCCTTGACGTGAAATTACATCTTCTCCTTTGGAAATATTTCGACTTCTCGAGTTAGCGATTCCAGAGAAAAAAAGGAATGCATGAGGGGAGATGGCTATTTCCCCCCTAACTCGCATCTCCAGATACAGAAAAGCATCGGGGGATAAAGTCCTGAATTTCAGTCCGCAGAGTGGTTTTAAACGCTTCGAATCTTGTTGTGTTGTTTAAATTAGATTCCAAGCCACCAAATATCTTGCAGAGCCGTTCGAATAAAGTGTGCTTCCGAGCGTTCCAAGACATCTGGAGATTTGACACATTTTGGGCTGATAAGATTGGGCTGGGCTCTTTAGCTTTTTTTCCCGATGATTTTAATTGAGTGGCTTCTTCTGAGCTATCCCATAAACTGATTGCTTCCTCTCGAGTTCTCGTTCACGATCGGTGAAACTCCTTGGCTTACCAGCGTTGCTCTCCTATTTAGCTTTTTCTTATTTTAGCCGTACCAACACAACATGCTGGTCTAAAAGTTGGCTTTGGAAGTTGCATGATTTAATGTTGCAAATGGCTGGGGCCTCGCAAATTTCAATAGAAGTTTCCGATTTCTCACCGTCCCAGAGTTTCACGGCTATTTTCCATAGCGTTACATGCGTTTTACCCACGGTTGAGACTTGACTAATATTGCATCCATTACTGCAACTCATGGGAGCGCTGCACATTTGATCGAGACCTTTATGATACAATAGGCAGGCATATGTCAATGTCAAGTTCAGAGCTCATGCATCTAGCCTCTGGACAAATTCTAAAGAGCCCCGATTGAGATTCTCCACCGTCGGTTTCACACCGACTCCAAGCATGATCATGAGGTTGGGCGAAAACAAAACTGACGAAATAAATCCCGATGCTGGTAGTGACTCCGATCAGCCTCGAAGATGTCGCTTCAAAGGACCCAATTCCAAGCATCGACGAACTTAACAACTCAGCCAAGACCAAGGTTACCTTGAATTTTTGATAATACAAAGAAAGAAGAAAAAATAGAAATTGACACCCCGGCGAACGGTTACACCTTCCAGAAGCTCAATACCCCACACCATGTCAGCCGCAAACATCGAGTTTTTGTTAGTTGAGATTTCAACTGACAAGTAGCTAGAGCTCGTAGACGGACTTGACCCAGAAAGTCTAGATTGTTTTCACAAATTCAGCTGGCGGGGAAACAAAAAATGGCGCAAAAATGGAAATCAAGTTAAAAATAGAAAATTCACTGGTAAGCATCTACCGGAACTTGACGTTTCAATATCCATAAGATCTTATGATCACGTAAAGCACCGAGTCTTGGCTCAACGACCAAAAGTGGTGAATACAACACAAGATCAGCAGATATGACTGCAGAGCACCAACCACCGACGAGATACGTTTCAAGATTAGTTTTTGACATTCATGGCACTATGAAATCATAAACGTTACATTATGGGATTTGTCAAGAGAACTTCTCGGCATTCCTTGAAATGTATGAAATTAGATTTGCGATCATAAAACAACCTCGAGTGCAGGCCGACAAGAGCAGTCAACATTATTGATGCGCCGATAGCTATACCAACGAGAAAATGCTCCACAGATCTACAAGAAACCCCAGTAGGAGTCTCCAAAAGATCCATCCAAACTTGGCGCATTTGAATACCCAGCCACAATGTTTTCTTTAGTCCACCTCTCGAAATTGCAACTTCACCATGAAATATCGCGTTCGTTTGATGTGACATCATGATCAGCTATATTAGTCGCTTATCCCGCGTAACTTCGGACTTTACCATCAAGAGTCGACATCCCTTAATAATATTTTGTGGCTACATATCTAATAGACTTAGATGTGGTATCCCGGACTCTGTAGTAATAGATCCTTATGACGAACTAGTAAATATAAAATATCTGAATCGGAGATGAAACGATATATGCGAAGGTGTGGATTACTAAGGTTAGGGCTTGTGAAATTAAGGTAGGAGGCTAGAGAAACTAGATATCGTGGCATCAAGTAACCCAAGTAATGCGGAATACCAACCTTAGAGACTAAAGAAGGATTTCTATCCATACGTCTTACATTCACAACTATATAACAAAATCATGTTGAGGTCAGAAAGACAAACCAAGTACATCTCCGACACCGACGATATTTATTTGTCTTGCGAATATTGCAAATCAAACGCTCGATGCCAAGATATTTACCCTTGATTTTTGTTAGCTTATTGAAACCAGAACTAGTTATATATGATCCGACGTTGATCTCGTACCTGGTCTACTGCGATAAAGAGATGTATGTGGGCATCAAATGGAACTCGGGTAGCCACTCTTGAATGTGAAAACCTTGTAAATCTAATAGATATATC
Organism: Orbilia ellipsospora; assembly: GCA_036971675.1. Taxonomy (NCBI): domain Eukaryota; kingdom Fungi; phylum Ascomycota; class Orbiliomycetes; order Orbiliales; family Orbiliaceae; genus Orbilia; species Orbilia ellipsospora. The sequence goes on from JAVHJO010000014.1 coordinate 1,452,797, forward strand.
GACTCATACTTCCCAAGCAAAGTTCTTAAGTTTTAAGTTTGTGATTCTAATTGAGCAACTCATATTACACTGACGGAGTTATATGAAAAGGTCAACTTGGTTTCAGGATCAAATTAAGATATTGGTCGTAAATTCATGCACAGATACGTCTATATCCGACTACGTCCCCCAAATTTCATTCGCAATCACTTGTGAAGAGTCCATGGCTTCTTTTTGTTATGAATTCGCAACTTAATTGAGATTCGATGTTTTCTATTCTTGATTGTTAATTTACATCAACTGATTGATAGTACACAAAAACTAGGCTGAACCTGTCTTTTTAACAAGACTTAGATTGAGACTTTAGTCTTCTCGAAGTCTTGAAGACTCTTTGGGACTGTGTTTGGGAGGAGAATGCACTTGTACAAATAGGCATTAGAATAGGATATAACGGGCTTGGAATGCAAACCTCTTGGTATTGAGTAATAACAGTTCCAACAACGGTACTGAGAGCACTACCACCCTGGCTGATGGTGTCCGCGTTGGAAGGAACCAATTCCACTAGTGCGGCCACGAAATCCTGTATATTGCGTCCATATGAGTGCGCTGATAGTCTGGGGGGATGAATCATAGAGATAGTAGGACTCACATCTGTGGCTTCCTCATAGCTGCGAAGTACGGCAGCGATGGGGGCAGTAACGCCAAACTGAGCGAAAATGCTATGCTTGCCGAGTAAGGTCCTCATGGACTCTTGGACTTCACCGCCGAGCTGCTCAAGACTGAAATTAGAATCGAATCCCGATTATACGTAGATACTCTTTTTAATATTAAGTTGTTGGACTAACCGTGGTCCATTGGGCCATAACTTCGTCCTGCGTGTCGGAAAATGGAGACGTAGCTTTGAAGGCGTCTGTTTGAGAGCGCATGTCATCGATGATGGTATTCAATAAATTGACAACAGTCTATAGCAAATGCCGGGGAATTCAGATTTAGAAGAGACTCGGAAGAATGTTAAACAGGGAAGACGGTGGTACAAACATATTGCTTAGTCGACACGGTAGCACCAGAAGAAGAGGTAGTAACGACGACGAGTTCTTGCTCAATCTGGTCAGTTCTCGTAGAGAGCAATCTTAAACCGGCAGCGACGTCACTAGGTGTCACAGAGCTAAAAGAATGATGAAGCGGCACAGCCATAGAAGAGACTGAAAAGACAACCAAAGCTGCCGAGAGGCTGAATTTGAGGGCGTGCATTTTGGAGTTTCTGGCTTGTATATAATGGGCTATGGGTATACTGTTTATTATTGGACGGTATGGCTGCTTAAAGGTCGCTGGTGAGAGGGAGAAAAGAAAAGGTATCTAGAGGAGGAAGCCGCAGGATTTTATAGACGCCGCTGGCTCATCGTGCGAAAGTAGGACCTGTGTCGAGCTACCTAGTGGAACCTTCCCTTCCCCGCTAATTTGAACAATGGGGGAGCATAGTCAGGTCTCGAGCCAATCCTGCTCGCGACGCGGGTCAAAAGCATGAAAGCAAGAACAGGCAGAAAAAGACGGGTCCATTGCTCTTCCGCTCGCGCTCGAGATTGGCTGATTTAGGACCATGTGGAATAAAATGGCGCAAGAAACAAATTGGTATTCTTCATATCGAATGTATAAAGGTGGGTCAAAAAGCATGCTTGTTCACAGTAGCCATCACAATCAAGCTGCAGTAGTTTTTAGTGAGAATTATGATAAAGACTCGAACACACACCTGCTCTCGTTGGACAAGGATCGGCTTCGAGCACCGGGTCTACCAGCTAGTTTAAAGAACATTGTGAAAATGAATGGAGTTAGAGCTCAACTTCGAAAAAACTTTTCTAGACCCTACCAAGCTTCTTACGCAAGCACCTTGGTTAAGGTACCCACTTTCATAGCAGGGGGCGAGTTATCGATTGATCAAATCTAGCTAGTAGATGAAGTCATTTATGCCATTATCCCGCTCTTCCCCCTCTAGAGCCCCACTCCCTCGTTGCTAATTAGTGCAAAACCTTGAAATTCCCCTCCCGTCAATCCAAACTAGATCCAGATCACCGATCTGAAGGGGATCGATTGGACGGGTGGTGATAAATTCCTGCAGTTGCTGCAACATGCAAGCGTCTGGAACCACCGCTGGCACCACTGCCGCTCATGACAATCGGAGTTTGCGTTGGTGGTGTGGATGCGACCCGATCTTGCTCCAGGGATCCCCACATTTTGAGCTGAGATCTCGCAGAAAGTGGGTTTCGTAAGCTTCTCAAGCCGCCTCTTCCTCAACTAATGCAGCCACCATCATTCAGATCCGAGTTAGTTTTCGACAAGACCGATTGCGTTTCGGCAGGTGAGCCGACCCGGGAATCGCGGGGGCGCTTTATTTGTTGAAACCAAGAGGGGTCGTATACTATTATAATTCCAAATGGCAGAACATGAGAACATTCAGGCTTCCGTTCTGATGTTTGCATTTACAAAACCCCTTGGTTCGATTCTTCAATGACACTAATCGATCGGATTGACTCTCGATAGATCGCGCTCTGCATGCATCGTCGACTTGATTGGCAGGCACAAGCGAATTCGTTTAGGGGCCATTCGCTAGTTTCTCCAGACTATCACTAGTCGATATGCCCCTCTCGATCGAACAGGGTGCTGTCCTAGCCTTCCCAAATTTTCAAGCTCGGAGGTAGCCCATTTAGCCGATTGGACTGACCTCGCCTTGGTGCAAAACCCCACAGCGGAATATTACGATCTGGATCAAAACTCGGGACGGCCGGAAAATCGATTTCTAAAAACAAAAAAGACTAGATGAGGAAAGTCGTCTGGAATGTAGATGAGCTATGGATTGGCGTTGGGGAGGGCATGACTAGTTTCAATTCACCGAAATGGAGCACCTCTGCACTAGAGGAGGGGTCAAGAACACCTGGACTTCTTGGAATACCAGGTCTTCGGCTGATCGCAAATTGACCCCAACCAATCTGCCTCCCATCGGTGTCAAGGGAAATATAAATTTTTCCTGCCAGTCTACTTTTTTGTGACACTGGTACTTGCATTTAGCATATTCGAAAAGTAGACATATATCAATTGATAATTGTCTACAAGCAAATGCTGCGCAGCTGCGGTGGTACATGGTACGCGACAGGGAACAGATCATCGTAAGAAGTTTGAGATTTATGGTAGATGATAGATTCTTACTATGCCAATTTCTGGCTGACATGTCCACGAAGAGATTTAAGCTCACAATCCCGATTGTCTCGTGCCCACCAATCTTTGACGCAACTGCTCCGATCCCAGCCTCGCCAATTTATACCAGTCAACAACGCTCTTACTTTTGTTGTATTTCGAATCCAACATAAAATTTCGAATTGATTGTTTGTAGCCTTGTCGGGTTGTTTGGTGGGTGTTTGTGCGTGGGGAGATTTTCTTGTGTGCAGTTTCCGTGGTCAAAAAAAAAAAAAAAAAGGAAACTTGTGAAGTCTGCAAAAAGACAAAAAGAGAATCTACAACAATCAGAATTCGCATCTGGTCACCCACGATACTACTACTTGATCGATACGAGGCTTGTGTAAGGCAGAGCGGACGGGATACCCAATGTTCCTCGTTCTATGGTCGTAGATATCAGAGATGTAATTCACCAGCTATATTAAGTTAGCAGATTTGCAAGGATAAAGGGCGAAAAAGACAGTCCTACCTTTGTTTACAATAGTTTTGAGGGAAAGATAGGTCTGGCTAATCTCCCCAAGCACACATTTCGGCTGTACTTTCTCGTCTATAAAACCAATCAGAGACGACGCATTATACTGCCAACCTCCCACTTTAGGTTCTCGATCCTCATACTGCTTGTCATCACAGAGGCACTACTACATTATGTCTGATGGTTTAACTTTTCAATTCCATTTTGATTAAAACATTTTTTCAGTGCTAAGAAATCAGTCGCCCAGTTTCTTTATATTTACAGTTTAGAAGGCAACATAACTTTTGGTAACTTTCAAGAACCTATACCTTCCAGATACCATCGACGCCAACAGGCAGCACCCAAGCCTGATTTGCCTGTTTATTCCCGCAAGGATATGCTAGCAAGTTAGTACCATCCTTATAGTTGGCACCGTTGATATCAACACAGTACCCCGATACCGCATTCACTATATTGCCAGATTGAACATTCCATTTCTGAGATGCTTTATCATTCTGGCAACTATTGAGAACGACACTCTGATAAGTTTGATTTGGAATCGGTAAAGTATCAAGACAGTATTTGTTAGACGCGTGGTTCTGATCAAAGGCGATCTGGATGGTCCCATCCTTGAATTTCCACACCTGATTCCATCTGGGTCCACAAGTGAACAAGATTACAGGATTATTCGCGTTAACTGTCGCGTTGAATACGTCGATACATTTATTACCAGACGCTGTATTGGTGATAGTGCCTGTAGGATAGAATGGCTGGATACTGGCTACGATTGTCTGGCCGTTATAATTGCTAGCGGCGGCAGTATAGTGTAATCGTACCACATTCGGGCTTTCTAAGGTGAATGTTATCGAATCAGGAGGGTTCGATACAACGCGAATACTATCCGGATAGTACACAGTGGGCGAGATCCTGACAAGACCAGGGGCCGTAATTGCTGTGTTCACAACCCAAGAAACCCAGTACTTTCCCGTGACATCTTCAAAATACGAGGTCTTTGTAATCCCTGCCGTTGCTTCGGCAAATGTACGGGCGTGTATGATAGCTAGCCCAGGGAAAGGGCCCATGGTCCCAGACTTAATCGTTCCGGACTCGGTAGGACCAGGCCCCCAGTGATCTGTTCCTGCCGATGCATCGAATAACTCTTCATACGCCCACGCGGCCCAAGATTGAAGATATTTATCAGCGTACCGGAGAGATTTCAGTGTGTCGGCTATTCCCTTATCGCTCCTGTCCCAAAACAAAAATTCGGTAAGCATACCCATGGTTTTTAAACGCGTAGCGTCCGTAATCCGGTTCTTTATCGTGTCTTCGAGGGTTCCAAGTTGAGGAGGGTTATAATAGTGATAAGAATTTGCCGTCTTGGAACCGTCTCCGCCGGGGACGTCGTGGAAGCCTGACAGAATGTCATATGTAGCACCTTCAAACATCACGATCGTAGTGTTATCAACAGCGCGAATGGCTGTGTTTCCCTTATTCCAAAGCGGTTCGAGATTCTCATGGTCCGCAACACCCGGGATCAGAAGGAGAGGGTTTGCATTGTTGTCACCAACCCAAGGCTCATTCATAAGGTCGTAGCCCATAACTCCGGGAAGTTGGTGGTAGGCAGTAGAAACAACAGTCCAATATGCCGCCCAAGCGTCGCCCAAGTTGTCATAATTGTTATACAAGCGGCCAAAGGCATTCGCCACAGCGAAATCCAAGTACGATGTTCCCCATGCAATCGTATCGCAGTCAGCATCCGACGGAATGCCATTAGAGTCTACGGCGAACGGTGTTGGTTTTTGAGGAACTGGCATTCTATGTTCGGGCAATACCCAGTCCGGTTTTACAAACCACTGTGCGCATTATTTAGTTGGTAGCTCACCCGGGTTGAAGGTAAGAAACACAGAAACTTACGCTGGGAGCACCATGACCACATATTTGAGACGCCCATACGTCCTGATGTTGATCGACAAGAGTATATATCCCATTATCCTGAAGCCTTTTTATGATGGTATGAGTTATGTCCAAATACGTCTGGTTATACACCCCTCGAACCGGCTCCACGCCAGCCCAGTGCACACCAAGGCGAACAACATTCACGTTTAGCTCCTTTAGATACTCGATATCTTGTTCGACAACTGATCCTCCGGGTATAAAGGTATGGATATCTTTATGAAATGGGAACTTCTTCTTAACCATATTCGTCCCATGAAAATGGCGGGATCTCCCCTCCACGTCGATAAACTGCTGACTGGCGACATCGACTCGAACGATTTTGGAAAGATCTGCGTATGCTGCCGTAACCAGGAGGCCGGAGAGTGTGAAAAACGATAAAGACTTCATGATGGTAGATCCGACGGGTCGAGCGATAAGAAAAGGGTCCGCTTCGTTCCCCGCTTTTTGTTTTCGGTTAGGTTACAGAAAAGGCGGCGCAGAGGGAATGAAATGCGATGACCTTGCATTTTAGGGTCCGAATTTTCAGATCGTATTCGCCTCGGCTAGTATCGCGAACAAGTCGGTCATCACCGGTGTAACAGTCCCCTGGCTTGCCAACATTCCCGATCCTTGGTTAGGAAGGTGGAGGGGTGTTCCAGGCGATATCTCAACTTCTCTCCTTGCATCGCATATGACGGGAAACCGGCAGGAGATCATAATAAAATTATTAGTCGGGCATGTGGTTGTTTTGAAGAATCTGTCGCATTCCTTGGGATTTTGTCTGCGATGTACTACATTATGGTGGCACGCGACCAGGTTGGCTGATATTTTGAAGCCACTTTGCGTTGTGGCGTTGGATTTCTCAATATGGACTTGGCGCATTTTGTCACTTTGGATGCGAACGCGAACGAATTCGCACTCCAGGAAATGCTCACGAACTCCATATGCACGGCTCATGTGACCAATTAGATCTAAACAGAGAAAGCGCGAATCGATAGTCAAAATTCTAGAGTCTTTGCACTGAGAGAAAGGGCGTCAAACTCGTGTGTAAATACGTCATATCGCTGGGTCGAGGTCACCTCATATGATCATATCTCTGTTCGGGCGGATTTACACATTTGGCAGTGGGGGGTCGAATGACAGGTTTGACATCGGACGCTAGTACTGCGCCAGGGCTTTTGACGTGCAGCCCGCGAGACTAGCGCTAGCTTCTTACAACGTCGGTAATAAGAATACCAGTTTCGACGTCACAGTTTGTTTCTTTGGTGCTCAAGTTACTGGTTGCTAACGACCATTCAATAATATTTAGAATTACAAAATTGTAAGAACTTCTGAATAACCAATCATGACTTCAAAGGAAAATGCTGTGAACTCATAGCCAATAGTGTTCAGCTGGCGAACCTCGAGTTTGGATCGATGCGACACTTCTTCAAACATGCCATACTGCCGAGCACGTAAGACGGGGGGATGTTATCTAAAAACTCCGTTGGCGTTCCGCCGTTCAGTTCGGCTGGGAACCCAAGTGTACCGTTCAGAATATCGCCGTTTAGCTTGAATAAACTGGGGGCGACGTTGAGAATCCAAGGATCCTCGCTACCGAATGCGTTGACAGTGATGGTTGGATGGCAGTTATCGTTGAAAACATAATGGATAGAACCTTGTGGGAGAGCAATCATCTCCCACGTGTTCACCGTCGTTGTAAACTGTTGGGCAGAGGCAGCGTTCGTCCAGACGGCTCCTGCAGTCAGAGGGCCTCCGGAAGCGACAACGACGAGTTCTAGTCAATCCGATCATGTAAATTAGCTGATTGGCTTCCCACAAATGGGGATCCAAGATCACAAAGTGTTTGACTTACGAGTGGCGCGCGGGTGAAAGTGTGCAGCATTCAACCCTAAATAGAAAACACTGCGGTCAGCTCATCCGAACAAGTAATTGTGCTGTAGATGCATATCTGCCTACCGCAAGGCTCGAGGAAACCCATTGCCATAGCCACCCCGGTTCCCACCAAAGCAGGGAAACTCGATCTGTCCGCCAAGACCGCCAAACCACCCGCACCTCGGCTTGCGAAACTCGAGTTGAGAGTGGGATTGAAGTTGAATTTCCATAGATCGGTATTGCCTTGGCTGTTAAGAAGATTTAATCTGCTAGCAGCATTACGGGATAGCTGTAGTTGGTTGAATAAATCATCTGAGACGTTCGGTGACGGGTTTGGGTTTACTTTCCCTGAGCAAGGTTTAAAGTTTTTGCCAGTACTGTAAGCCCATTTGGTAATTGCTCCATTGACGGAAGCTAAGGCGGCGATAGCTATTAAGAAAAGACCGGATAACATCTTGATAGAGAAAATATGTCAACTAAGAATTGCGCTGTAGAACAAAACCCAGAGATTTCCAGAAACCGGATCCACGAGGGACTAGCAGATCGGTTTATATATTTTCCGCCTTCAATCCCATGCGAACATCTCCTAATCGTCTACTCAAACAAGATTGCAATTCCGTATACGCCACAGGTGGTTATTTCGGTAGACACAGCTCTCATATGCATATGACAGGGCATATCGGTTTCATGGGGCACGATATCCTTGTAAAGATACGCAGGTCCCAAGCCTCATCTCTATCGCTGGGTGCCTTGTTCGCGGTCAGAAAGACCAGCCAAGTGCCTGCAGCTGTCGTTGATTATAATCTTAATTGGTTATCGCCAACCGTGATACGATCTCGGCTGTTTTGAATCAACTATGGACATGGGTGTTCATATATAACCTTTCGACCGAGAAAACGTAAGCACTAGCTGTGGCTTTCTTGATTATTTATCTAATACAAGGTCCAAATCCCCGGAAGAATGCACGTCATGGTTGCGAAGTTGATGTCATGGATCCTGTCGCACAAGGTCCGTGTAAAATTGCAACAAAGTCGATTGGTAGGCTATATATATATTATCGCAGCGCCGAGACTGATAGTATCGATAATTAAAGGTTTTGTTTAGTAACAAAAGGTTCAATTCTAAGCCTGAAGCTGAGCTCAATCTCAGGCAGGGCCAAATAAATTTATTTTCCTGCGGGCCAACATTCTTATTTTGTGTTCGATGTGCGTGTTGGTGGTCGCGAGAATGGTGTTGAATCATGAAGAAATCGGTGCCCCGTCGCTTGAGCTTTCCACATTATTAATTATTGGTTTTTTGAGTTTTCCCGTCCAATTTAATGATTACTATACACAAATTTTACCAGCAATTTTAATTTAAGATAAGATAACAAACTTTATCGATTTTTTACCCAAACTCGATCAGTACTTAATTTATTAGTTTTTTACTCAAAAATGGTGCTTTAAAACATGTGCGACGAATAATAGCCAGTATCCGGGGGATCTCGCCAAGATACAAGTCTGAAAGATTCGCCATTGATAAAGCCACCCTGCCACCCACCAGAAATAATGGATACAGAGCTCAAGCGTACTCCGCCTCTTCTAACAGGCCCCTACAAGCCAGAAGCCACGTTCAGAATATCCTTTCACTAGCAAATTTCACGGCTTCAAAAGCAAAAAGATTTGCGATCGAAACTAAACGAGAAAAATACCGTTGAGAAACAATCCTACTAACGACTACGACTAGCCCCGGAAAGGTCCTGCTTCAAACAAAAAGGACAGAAATGGCAAGGGTAGTTATCCTTCTCTCGCGCCAGGGCAGTGATCATCGCAACAATTGAATTGAGAATACTTGTATTCTAATGTTGGAGACGTATTGTTCTTTGGTTCTGTTCTTTCCCTGGCGCTTTCTGAAAGCCGAAATCACGTATAGCATACTTGAAGGAAAGAAAAGTTACTTGGCCGAACAGGATCAATGATCAGAGTAGACCTGATTGATATGTACAGTGAACAGAAACTCGGATCCATAATATTTACAATAGATGACGGATCGAGAGCTTCATATGTGGAAGCCTCTTATAGTCTCACCTTCGCTTCCCCCTTTGGAGCTACACTTTCCGGGTTAATAGGGAACAACGTCCATCCTGGCTCGCTTCCAACTGGGTCTTCTACATCGTCAAGGATTTTCGGGTCGCCAATGACGACTGCTGTCTCCTTCTTCTCCTCGAATTGTTTGGAAAGGTACTCATGAGCCGCATTTTGGACATCTTGAATGGTAACATCAAGCAAACGCTCTCGTCTCCTGTATTAACGCAAGGGATTGATGAGCAAATAACCACCAAATCTAGATAGTAGGATAGATAGGAAGGGGGAGCTTACGTTTGCTTCATCTCCTCTGTTACCCCATCCAAGAATCTGAGCATACCTTCTTGATTGACACTCTTGGGTGCATCAATATCTTGGAAAAGGGTTAATTTGGCCTCGTCGAGATCTTGTTGGGTCCATTCTTTGTTAGCAGCAACCTCGCCAGATTGCTTGACTGTCTCGATTGTGTTTAACGGGTTTGGATCTCGGTAGCTGTAGAAGCTGAACAATCCACTGAGGGCACGCTGTCCGGCTCCACCACCATAGGCACCACCTTTCTCGCGAATTTCGTGGTGAAGATGTTTATGGGTCAACATGCTACCAAGGACTGATAGAGCAGCGCTATCTGGGTGGGTGTAAGGTACAGTTCGTAGAGCAGTACCCGTGTAGTTTACCTGGAAAGGTAGAGGGCATAATATTTTTCGCTGCGTAAGGTTAATTTCGGGGAAGCCCTGTTTGGTAAATTCTGTTGTCATGGGCTGCAAGTTTTGCAGATACTTTAAGACATGTTTTTCGTTTTCCTCGACGGCTTCTTGACTGCATGTGACAGCGATGCGCATTTTGTTGCCCTTTGCCATGGGAAATTTTCCAATTGCTTCGATATGGCTCATGGCGTGGTAATAAATCTCGCTATTTGACAAGTCGTTCATCATCTTGACCTGAGCGAGACCGTTCAAGCTCTCGTTGGCAAGACCGGCGTTTGATAAGAAAGAAGCAGCGAAACCAGTAGCGTACCCATGCCCCCGCTCTGCAATTCCATCGATTGCCCCACTCGACATCCCCTTGATGAGAGAATGAAGTTTAGATATCCGACCGAATTGTGTATCAAGTATGACGGACTGTAGTATTGAAAGCATGTGAGGGAAATTTTTATCGAGACAATGACCAGCAAAGACTATACCCTCGTGGCATTTATTCAAGTCCTCGGGATCGGTGCTAACAAAAGGCGAGCAGCTGATGCCACCTGTTTTGAGTTTAATTTCGTCCTCGATCATCTCGTCAGTCATTTTAGAGGTACCGAGTCGGAAAATGCTGTTGGCGTATAAAGGAAGGTGCAATCGTAGTGCATTCGAATGGTCATCGAAATTGACGAAGAGTCGGAAATAACTTAGCCCATTTGTCGGTGCTATCCTCCACTGAACATCAACGTTATCAATTTGGTTCATGTGAAGCTCGAGGGGCTCAATCTTCCGCGGGATATCTTTGACATATACGGTCGGCAGACAGCTTGCATCTTGAGATTTTGCCTGTTCTTGAACTTCTTGCAGGCTCTCCTCTTCCACCTTGAGGGTTTCCCAAGCCTTTTCAGGCCCTCCTAATTCATCCACAGCCTTTTCTAGCCGCTCGTTCTCAGCTTCTGCGAGTTTGACTTCATAATCAGCAGCTGGCTCCATAGTGAATGTCAACGAGTTTCCATCTATGAAATATTTCTGAAGCAAGCCTTCTAAATAGCCACCTGCTTCGTATAGTTCCTTGAATTTAGAAACTATTTCATTCCATTTGAGAGTGTCGAATGGATCTACTCCGATGAACCAGTTTGGTTGCACTCGCTGCATTAGACCCATACCAAAATGCGCTGTTTTCTAAAACAGATTAAATTAGCCGAGTCAGTTTAGAACGCAAGGAGGAGGCAACTTACATGCTTTAGAGATATCTCAAGTTGATGAAGGATACCTTCTACTTTATGCTTCTCAAAGCCTTTATCCCGCAAAGTTTGAAATGTTTTGAGAATCTCTTCTGGTATTTTGTGCTTTGTCGCTTCTTTAGCCCCTTGAACTCCAATTGAAAAGATACCTTTCCCGAAGCTAGTATCATAACCAGAATTAGGCGAGTAAGATGCTCCAAGACCGGAATCGATCAAAGCCTTGTAGAACGGAGAACCAAATCCATCTGTAAGCAACTGGCTAATAATCGAGAGGGCGAAATTCTCTACAATATCCGATGTCTCGCAAGTTATCCAACTCTGAGATACGAAATATTGCTCGGCACTGTCCGCGAGGCGGTCCACCGGACCCTGGACGGTAACTTTCATCGGACTCTCAATCGTTATGGGCATTTTAACATCCGAATCAACCGTTATTCTTTCAAAGTAGGATAACTTTTCATCGACTTTCTCCAAAGTATCCTCTAGAGGAAAGTTGCCGTATGAGAATATCTTCGAATTTGATGGGTGGTAGTGCTCTTTGTGAAATGCCCTCAATTCTTCGAGCTTCAAGTCTGGAATAAAAGCTGGGTCTCCACCACTATTATTCACTGCAGGAACTATATGGCTCATATACTGCTTGTAAAATAGATAGCTTCGATCGGACATTTGACCCTTCATTTCGTTAAACACAACCCCTTTAAATTCGATAGGCGATTCGGTATCTTTAGTGTTTTCTGGCCCTATCCTCCAGCCTTCTTGTTTAAAATCCGTTTCCTTTAATAGCGGAAAGAGCGTTGCATCGAGATAGACGTCCATTAGATTCGAGTAATCGGTCTTATTTGTGGTAGCGAAGGGGTATATCGTATGGTCAGAAGCAGTGAAAGCGTTCATATAGTTCGACAGACTTCGGTTCAACATTTTGAAGAAGGGATCTCGAACGGGGAATTTTTTCGAGCCGCATAACGTCGTATGCTCTAAGATGTGCGGTAATCCAGTGGCATCTGGAGGATTTGTCTACGGATCAACCTTAGAAACCTAAAAGGATGTACTAGGCAAGTCGTAACTGAAAAAGCGCACCTTGAAGCCAATCGCGAAGACATTATTGCTGTCCTCTCGAGCAACGTGAAGATAATCCGCCCCGGTCCTATCATGCTTGAAATGCAGAGCACTTAGCTCAAGTTCGGGGACGTGCTTTGCTCGCTGTAATGTAAAGCCACGAAGCTTGAGTCCCGCGTCGGGCAGATTCGCTAGGTTCGCGGTATCGATAGGCCCTGCTGCTGTGGCGAGAGTACGGCGGGATAACGGCAGACGCCGGGAAAGTGGTCGCACGGCTCGAAGCATGGCGGTTGCGGTAGAAAAAATGGAAGGTGATTATATAGTCTAGAAGTTTTACACTGATATCATGCTGTCAATGTCCTTGGTGCGTCGCGGGATGGGTGTTAACCTGGTTTAAAGAGTAGGTTTGGAGGTGGAATTCGAACGTTGATCTTGGCGAGATTTTAAAATTTTCGATTCTCAAAAGATACGCAGTTCGCGCAACACAATGTTTAGACGTATTGATGTTGTTTTGTGGACCATAGCGAAAGTATACTAGGTGAACAGCTCATATGCTTAATTATAGGAATAAATGATAGGCTGTTTTATATCCTGGTTATTCGGTATTAAAATTTTAGTCCCCCCGATATCAAGTATGTAGCTACTTTTTTCACCTAGAACATTAATATGACAAAAGGCAAAGACGATGGAGTCACGAGTGGTTATTCGGAGTCAGTGGAAATATTCGAAATAAGGAATCGATAGGTATTGTTTTAGTTATCAACAAAGGGGAATAACAGATATAATACGATTTTAATGTTAACTATTTAGAGTCCTACATACAAACCCCGGAAACTCAATTAGATAGATAGCGTATCTGATAATACCCAATCAGATTCAAAAAACTCGTTTTATATAACGCCATATTGTGCCCAGCTGAGGTCGTGGACAAGACCAGCTGATCATATTTACAAAAGCATAACGAAGATGCTAGCGATAGAAATAACAATGGAGCCAACGCTCAGACTGGCGGTGCTGGCAGCACTAGAACTCGAAGTCGCAGCAGCGCCACTGCCAGTGCCAGTGGCACCCCCGTTCATTGAGGTCTTTGTGGCCCCACTCATCATGCTACTCTCCATACCTGATCCCTTCATGCTCGAGCTCATCATATCAGTTCCCATCATGCTGGAACTCATCATGCTGGAACTCATCATGTCGGAGCTCATCATCATGTCTGAACCCATCATAGATGAACTTTTCATCATCTCCGAACTCATCATGCTAGAGTCGGTCATCATAGAGCTCATGCCGGTAGCGGTCGAAGCCATCATCATCTCCGATGACATGGCAGAAGTTGGCATCATCGACATCGTATCGCTAGAAGTAACCTGAGAGAGGACAGGGGTAGCAGCAAGAATAATGCTGGAGAGGATGATGGCTCGACGAGTTTGTGGCGACATTTTGGAAAGCTTCGGTATAAGTGCGCTGACTGGAAGGCTGATATATAGTAAGTAGGTGCTATGATAGCTACAATATATCCACACAAGTAGAGTAATATATTAATATATTCGGGTATTTCTTAGCGAGTTTGAGGATTCAGATGAAGGAGAACGTTCGAACTTAGATATAGACGAGATTTGACCTTAACATGACGTGATACGCCTTCTTATATACATATTTGTGGAGCCTGCCCTCTAAACTTCTCCTCATTTTTCTTTCTTTCTCTGGTCCTAGTTGCGCACGGCATCCACTGTGCCGTAATCGAAAATTTTGGCCCAGTCCATGTTCTAATTAATCTTGTTCTCTCAAACCCTTCAACATCAGATCTTCTTTCTCGGCGTTTTAACCCGCCAACATATATGCATATCTTTGACCCCGGGTATATTGATATGTGCGTCCATGCAAGCCTTCAAGTTCTTTTTCGGAGTTTCGAATTCCTCCAACATGTAGTCAAGGTTAAATGAAATCTACAGCCAACAGGAGTTGAGAATTGCTAACAGGCATGTTCAACAAGTGCAAAATCTATGTCAGCAACAGACTTGCAAACCTAGCGTGTTTTGAGCTTTTAGGGAAGAACAGACGCGAAAAGCAGGGGAAACGGCCCGAAACCAGAATATTCGTTGATTGAATCTCCAAGAAAGTTGGCGAATCCTGTAGATGGCACATCAGATCGAGCACTTTCATCACAAGGCACCAGACAGAAGATAAGACTAGGGCTTAAGGAACGTGGGTACGATGTACAATGTCGCGCCGCACCTGTTTCGAAGACTGTTGATGAAAAATACCAATTACTAGTACCAACCGCTAATTCGAAACTCATACTGTTGGCTAAAGAGAGCGCCCTGGAGACGCTAGGTATCATACTATCTCACAGACTGAGAGTTCAGCATCTATCTACACCGCGCACCAAGAGCCAAACTCAATCACAATCTCGCCTCGTCGTTGTCTGCTAATGTTACCTTAGCCGCGTCTGAATTTGCAAATAAAACATGAACGTTTAATTCAGAGGTACTGGTTTCCCGTAAACTGCGTACAAACACGAAAGCTGTTATCGGGTTTGTAGCGCATCGTAGATAATTTATCCGATTGAATTGAAATATTTATGTTTGACTTGAGCACAATCAAGGGCACAAGAGGGAGAAAGGTTCAGGCTAGAAATTTCAAAACGAGAGTTAGTCATTACAAATGCAGAAAAGAACTTGACAAGGGAAAGGACGCATTTTTCATGCGATAGCGGTTCTAGAGCTCAGGTATTAGTTTTAGTACAGTGATTTGAAATTTGGCCCAACTGGTCTCGAAACGCTATGCCTTTGCAAACTTGCCCTTGATTGCCTAGACCGCAAACCCTTCCCAACTAGTCCGCGCGTGCTTCAAAACTTGTGGCACCGAGATAATTTCGGGACACTGGCTTCGAGATTTTTACCGCCAGTTTATTAAATAAACTTAGAGGGGTTGGATAGTCCCTCGTCGATTTGGACTTTTGTACGCAATTTCATTCTTGTAGTTCTAAATGTTAAAGCTATGGGAGACTCTGCTAGTAGAAATCCGTGTGTACGCGAAGTAGTTCCACGGGATCCAAGGTATACCCTGGTTCTTGACGATACACGGATACGAAGAAATCACGGATTTGCTCGCTAAACATTTATCTGTAGTTTCGAAATTAAGAAATAAAGCAAATCTATATAAACTAATGATCGTACAGTATAGCTCGTAGTTGTATTTTAACTCTACTATATACGGCATCGCATCACTAAACTCTTCCAGCTTATCTAAAGTTCACGAGCTGAAGCCGATTTGTAGTCATATATTTTGGTTGCAAACCACGATTTGATAGCGGGGCTCACTAAGCCCTTCGGTTAATTACATGATATTTCGGGTTGGCCTAGGAGGCAGTGACCCTATATCATAAGCAGACAGTTATAGCCTCAACGGATCTCGAGTGGGTCCGTTTAGGCCTGCGCTGAAAGAAATCCTCGTTTCAAAGAATTGTCTTAGTCTTGTCGCCACGCACACGGCATTCTTAATTTGTAAGCGACGAAGCGTTCAAAATACTCTTTGGTTTTGCGGAAGCAAAAATTTGAATTTACAAACCTGATTGTTCTGAGCTCGAGCGCGCCAATCGGTATCAGGAAACAAACTTCTCAGGAACGACACATAAATTCAACGGCGGGGTGTGGGTCCCTTTCGCGTGGTTTAAGATGCATATTTGAATTCTTACGCTGGGCACCAAAACCCCTTAATTTGTGCCGACCCGCGACGTTGCCAACCGTCGATTCGATATCCCAAAGTTTTTCGCAATTTGAAGATGATACCGGTACGAGCGAATTACGTGCGCTTTGTGTCACAACCGACTCCAATGTCTGAAGTTTCTTTCGTATAGTCATCCACCATGCAGAGTATGATCTCAGCATCTCATCCTCATCCGTTCGCCAATTCGACTGGGCGGCGTGCACAGATGCAAAGAATGCAAATTGTAACTGTCAACATCAGGGGGCCAGCGGCCCCACCGACTCTCGATATTACCATGTCGCCAAGAAGGCTGTTTCTGCACATACAGCCTCCACATAGCGGCTGACGCCCGATCTGAAGTATGTAAGCCCGACAAAAAGCTCAGGATAGAATTTCTTTACTTGAAGTAAGCAGCGCCCAGAAATCGCGAACCAGGTAGTTATTGATCTCGTCAATTCACAATCACGATTTATGTTGAAACATCGTCCTAATTCTTTAATAATATAATACCGTTCGACTGAAAAGAATACGAATACGAACTATCCGAGATATAAATCCACAAAGCGACTGCATTTTATAATCGAATCCGTTACTTGCGCTCTAGTTCTTCTATGGCGGCGTATCTGGAGAATACCAGTATCGTACCTCGCGCTGCAGCGAGTAGGGGTGATATATGTCAACTCAGCACTCCTGGTAGTAAGTGTCAACCATTTGTTCGCTTAGAGAGAAACCACTCTCAGTGGTCGCAACCGCTAACTAAGCTTGTTTATATGCGAAAAGTCGCAATCGTCGGTGGAACTCTTTACGTTGGAATGGGCGGTTTCGCCTTTTCAAGTGGTAATTCGAGCACAGTAAATCGTAAGCCAACCTCGCTCTTCAATTTTAACCCGATTCTACGCTTATCTCGGGATGTCACTTTGACTAACAGAAAAATTATAGTAAACAGTATCTTTGGGATTCCTCTAAACAACTCTTTCCCCGTTCATTCAAGTGTATCTGCAGACTCGTACTACGAAATCAGTATATCATCCACCTCATTCCCCGAAGCTGGTGTCCAAGGCACAATCCTCTACACAAATACATCACTCTATTTTTACGACCCAGTATTCCCAAGGGACACAACCTCGATATTCACATACAATGCAGAAACGAACACCCAGAGAACTCTCAGCGTGAACGGCAGCGATAACTACCCATTTCAAAATACTCAAGGAGGTATCGCCAGCGATCCTTCGTCCGGTCGTATGTTTTATACTGGCCACTTTGAAGGCACGGAGGGATCAGATACTAGTCCTCCTACGGCGAAACGGCCGTGGTTGCAAATATTATACGAGGATGGAAGAAACAACACTGTAACATGGTTGGAAGGTGCTGGTGGAGGACCGGAGTTATATGGTGCTGCGATGCACTATTTGAGGTATGGAAAGGAGGGAATATTGGTGGCATTCGGAGGACTTGTGGTAAGTATTCTCTTGGATAAATTTGGTTTACGAGAATACTAATAATGGTGCGGACGGTAGCCGGGGAATCTTACTGAGACTAGAGACTTTAAGAATATATATGTTTTCGATATCAGCTCACAAGTCTGGTGAGTGTCATTGCTTTGGAAGTTTCAAGCACCGGCGGTTCAACTAATACTTTTTCGTTTCAATCTAGGTATTTAGTGGAAGCCACTGGCGCCTTCAACGATTCACAAATCCCTGGCCCCCGCCAACTTTTCTGTACTGGCCTTTCAGCGGCCCCAGACTCTTCAACCTTCCAAATCACAATGTTTGGTGGATTGCTCTCAGATGAGTCGGAAATTCGCAATCGAATATTCACCCTCATAATCCCAACTTTTCAATGGCTTGAAGTCACACCGAGGAATTTGCTGTCGGGAACAGGTGACGACAGCCGCTGGAATCACCAATGTACGGTCTGGCAGGACAACCAAATGTTTGTTGTGGGCGGACACGTCTCTTCTGCAAGCGGGAATATTTATACGGATTGTGAAGACAATCCGCCGTTGCTCATATTGGACACCAATACGTTTGAATGGAAGGATAGGTTTGATCCTACACAAAACGCTTCTCAGCCGAGAGCAATATTCGAGTTAGTCGGTGGAGAGTAAGCACACGACTTTCCCCCTCATTTCAAAAATTTTTAAAAAAATACAAAATGCTTATACAAGATATGAAATAGTGCCAACGGCGGTAATACGAAAAAAGCACCCGCTGCTGGGTTCAACAATCCAGCTCTATCCACCATTTTTGCAAACGTTCTCCCAAGGATAACAGCCCCTACCTCATTTGTAACGGCAGTAGAAGCGTCACCAAGCACGACCACCACATCTGCCACTACCAGCCTACCAACCGGCGGCGGTCTTTCCTCAAGATCGAAAGTAGCAATAATCGCTGGCTCCGTGTCTGGTGGTATTGTTTTCCTTGCATTAATAGCTGGATTCATATATTACTTCTGGTCGAGGAGACGGAGGCTAGGCTACGATCTCCCACCGATAGTGATCGGCTATGATTCGAACGGTAACCCTGTCTACAATGGTAGCTTTGGTGGGATAGGCCATTATTCGAACAATAGCTTTGGTGGGATTCTAGGTACGCCGCCGGTGAGCGAGATATTGGGTGGCGTTGACCATACGCTTCCGATTGGAGGGATAGCTGCCCGATGATAGTAGGGGAAATTTGCGTGGTTATATATTTGGTGTTCTAGGGCAGTCAATATGGGTCCCCGGCTGTTTTAAAATGGGTATATGGCGAACATGTGAGGCTTTCGGATTTTTAAAATTAAAACTTTTGTAAAATGTAATGGATCTTGCAGGCGACTTCAGATTATAGAGTAATCTAAAAGTGAAAAAGCTTGAACTAATGAACTAACGATTAATGACCTTCTTTCGCAGGGCGTTTACTTCTTGTAGATTTACCTAGGAGATTATGTATGTATAATTATCAAGGCTTCTATTGTACATACAAATAAACCAAGTAACAAGCTTTAAATTACTCGAGACATTGCACCGAAGTTACGATAGTATATGATAATAATATCCAATAATAATATTCAACAGGAATGACTCATTGAAGAAAAGGGAAAAGAAGGTTATTAAATGCTCACAAGCTTGATCAATTAGACCTAAATCTAAGACCATATTAAACTTCATTACAAACACTATGGCCCCAACCTCAAGTAAATTTCCAATGCTCGTTTATACCGCCATTCGTCCGCCATATCATGCCGTAATAGCATCCGCGATCTCGAAACACGACATCAACGAAACCCTTCTCTGATACCCGACTGGGATCGATACAAGGCTAAACCCAAACCACCAGATTAGCACTTCGGCTCCATTTGCTGATAATTCAAACAATTCAAAGAAAGAACTTACCTCTCCTCCAACAGACTCTTAGCCTCATCCGCTAACTTTTCCGCCCTCATCACATCCCCTGTATTCGCTATCTCCCCGGCCTCAACAGATTTATTCCTCGCAAACACCGCCTTCGCCAGCGCCAACTCCCATTCACTCTCCAGCCCGTAATTTCTCGTTCCATTGCCAGCACCGTAATCCCCGGCTCGCCGAATATATGCCTCCAAACCCGCCAAAAACCCCTTCAACAGCAAAAAGTAGAACGATTCACAGAGCGGCCGCAGAGCACGGATATACTCCACTCCAGTCGCCTGGGTTATCGGCGGTAGTGTTACCCGTGCGATAGCGGTACTTCCCGGCACGCTCTTGGACACCAACAACCCCCGCGAGAAACTCTTCGAGTATCCGTCGTAAGAGAAATATTCGAAAGATGAGCCATCGCACAGGATTCCAATTATGGGCACCATGAAGCCTTGTTTTTCGTTGTTGAGATTGCAAGTTTCTAGTTCCGCTATTAGTTGGGCGATGGCGGTGAGTCTGTCCCTGCCGATTCCGAGGTTGAGTCTGATATCAACGACGAGGATGGTGCAGCCGCCGAAACATTTGAAGTAGTTTCTCAGACCGTGCTTTTTGGGAGTCTCTGATTCGAGGAACTGTTCAGGGCGGTTATATATCATCAAACGGAACCAGGAAACGATGGTGTTGAAGGCCTGCTTGGGTGGTTAGGATGCGTTATAAGGTTGTAAACCACGACATATATTGGGTAACTTACAGCGCCGACATATCGCGACCTTCCAGCTTCGGTGAGATGGTCTGGCGGAGGGCCGTACTGATTTCCCAGAGTTTCAAAGTCTTGAACTATAGACCTGAAATCGGACCCCCTTATTCTGGCACGGTGGACCTGGAAGGTTGGTGCGTCTCCCACCATCGCGTGTGGGTCGAGATGCACTCTTTGCGCCATCATAGTGTATGATAACGAAGTGGCAATCTGCTCCAAATCTCGTTCTATATATACATTAACGAATTTCTTATAATTTTATGGAAAGCTTTAAGTGGGATCCTACCCAACGCCTTTGCTCTAACACCATCAAGATCCAAGCCATGCTTTTTGGAAAGATGTATGATGGCCGATTCGGCGCCCTTCCTACTCAGAATGCGCTCATCAAGGTAATCGTGCCTGTGCTCTTCATGGTGATGATGTCTATGAACGTTTACTAGAGGTGGTGTGTAACCCCTCACGGGCAACTTTGTGATATCTATCCCACGGAGGGGCATCGCCGTTGAGATCGTCTCGCCAGGCTCACCATGGGTATGATGATGGTGATGATGATGAGGGTAATGATGACCCTTCCCGACTTTACATTCTCCCGTCGTCGGCTCCGGTAGGACTTGCGAACCCACGCTGTGTTTTAAGAAGTATTGGTGGGGCTCTCCCATCGTTTTGATAGTTTGAGGGAGGGTACCCGGTACTTGGGTTTTGCAATAGTTACAATTAACGTCGCAAGAGTGTGGCATAGTTGGAAGGTAAGAGTAATGGATTAAAGCCAAGAGCCCGACGAGAAAGCGGTATATCTTAGGACGGAAGCTGAGGAGAAAATGGTGAAGCCGCCACGTTGGATGACCACTCTTCACGCGAGAAGACCACGGTGGAAACGAGCTCGCATTTTATATCGTTCGAACTCTAACCTTCGTATATTATAAGTTTTGGTCGTGCACATGAGAGGAATTTAGAGTTTTAATCAAAGTGCTCAGCGTAGAAAGGATGCACGGTATCTTCAGGGGAGAAAGATGACGGATACGTGAGTTGAGACTTGAACTTTATAGGTTTGAACGCCGGATCCAGGTCTCGACGACATCTCAGCTCGCCTGGCCCGTCAGAGTTCATGCTACCGCAAAGATTGAAGTTCTGAATCAATCGTGAATGATGGAAAATGCATCGGTCTGCATCGCATGAGCGCGCCGAAGAAGGAACATATAGTTTAAGCTCTCAAATAAGCTCTCGGATTCATAGGGTCAAGCTCGAGCACGGGAGAGAGCATGGCAGGGAGGCAGTTCGGTCACAGCCAGCGCACGTGTGGGTTCCATGCCATACAGTAGCCAGTAGTGAATCGGTAACTGCGTGGTGAGCGATCGAGAGATGTCCCAGACTCCCTCCGCTCCGAGCCTGCTAGCCAGGAAATGCCCGGCTGGGTTTCGTACGGATTTGTGTTGTGGGACGTTGGATTGGCCCCAAACGGGCGGCGGGGGGAAACGGGGTTCCAATGGCCAGAGTGTGATATCATCAGCAGCAGCTTCATCACTATTACCGTGCGTCGTGATAAGAGCGTATCGTATATATAGCTGGAGAGGTTATATCCCGCATCACCCTCCCCTCAGGTTCCACCTCCGTCTCCCGACATCCCATCCAGCATCCTTCCCTTGTCGTCTGTTGCTGTCGCCCGTCGTCATCTTGCCGTCGTTCCGAGTGGTGGTCGAAAGTGTGTTTGAGCGTTTCGGCCAGGTACCAAAAAGATTTCTCGCAAAAAAAACAGCCAGCCCAAACCTCACTGGCCAGCCAACCATCAATTGAAAACACCACCACCACCACCACCACTACCAATACTTACGCCCACCACCACCACCACCCACCTTGCGAGCACGCTTCCACCCGCTGCTGCTCCTGCCACCTCCGCACTGGAACAAGCTGCCTGGCTGCACTCTGCAAGGAACCGAATCCGATCGATCGATACACCCATCGAATATCAGTCTGCCCGATCCCACTCGCCGTGCTCGACCTCCTTTCCCTCTCCCTATGTGACGACGTTCTGATCACTAGCCTGCTCACTGCCACTACTCTGGACGGGGAAAAGAACAAAACCCCAAATCAAAAAAACTAGAAAACTGAAAACTTCAAAAATAGAATCCTGGAATCGGGAAAACGGAGGCTGGAGAGAAGTTTTCGTCTCTTTTTATCACTTTACCATCGGATTCGAACAGCCGTGGACTCTACCGTCACCTTCGACCCTTTTTTCCTTTTTCATTTCGTCGAATTTTCCGCTCCACCACCATCAGAGGGATGGCTGCCACCGTGGAAACAAACAGAAGCCATGACTTCAACAATTCAACGGCACACGACACCTCGGACCAACTATCCAACGGCCACATCGACCATAATGGCCCCAATGGCACGGATTCGCACGGCGGCCGGTCCTCCGCTGACAGTTCGACGAACCACCATCACCCTTCTAATGCGATGGGGGCACAAACGGCGAAAAAAGCGGGGGGAAAGAAGAAACCGGTAGATCCGAATGAGGTTAGCCAAGGATATCTGAGAGACGCTGGGGCATTTTTCTTCGACCAAGAAATCTTCTCTTGCGTCTCATCCACTGTTTTATACATTTTTTTTTCATATTTTTGTCTAATGCCTTGGGGTTTTTCTTTACTTGTAGGGATATAACCTCTTGGCGACTCGCATTTCACAGCTCGAAACCGATGCCAATCTCGAGGAGGAGGAGGAGAAGGCCATGGGTAGGATGCATCTCGTGCTGCATATATGAAAAGAGCAACGAAACTGACTATTTTCTTTTCTCACTTCTTTTGCTCCAGCCCGAGCGGTCCGAAAGGCGAACAAGGAATTGGCAGATCTAGTCAACAATCGAGAAGACCACCTGGCAAAAGTCGAGGCGATACAGCAAAAGTACAGCGAGCTATTCCAGGAGATGAAGAAACTCGAGCGTGATTACAACCGAGCCAGACGACGAGCCGACCAGCTACAGAAGGAAAAAGACCACAACCGGAGCGAATTGACAAAGGCCAACAATATGAAGAACAAGCTAGAACAATTGTGTCGTGAGCTGCAAAAGGAGAACAGAAGAGTGAAGGTACAATCAACAGTCGCGCGTACAGCCCCACTATTCAACGGAACGATAGTAATGACGGGGCATATCATTTTTTAGGATGAGAGCAAGATGAAAGAGCAAAGCGAAAAGGATAAGCGGGAAGAACTCTCCACCAAATTCGAGAATACAATATGGGAAATCAAGAACAGGATGGAGGAAGACACCGATACCACTAGTAGCAAAGCTCTCAATATGGAAGTCGACGCTCTGTAAGCAAAAAAAGGCAATGTTCAAGAACTTCAGATGGGGAGAAGGTCATGGCTGATATCTGGTGGGAACGAGTTACAGTATCAAGCTCAAATTCCGGACGCTCATCGATCAGTATGAAATGCGGGAACTTCACTTCCAATCCCTTCTGCGTACGAAGGAACTGGAAGTGCAGTACAATCTCGCCCGTTACGACCAAAAACGAAAGCAGGCCGATGCCGAGGCGATGAGAGCGAAGGCTCTTCACTCTCAAGTTTCAACTTTTTCGCAAACCGAGACGGAACTTCGCTCACAGCTCAACATTTACGTCGAGAAATTCAAGCAGGTGGGATCGATATCACAAAGATGGAACATAAATCACGTTTAAGATACTGATATAAACTCAAATAGGTCGAAGACACCCTCAACAATAGTAACGACCTGTTCCTCACGTTTCGCAAGGAGATGGAAGAGATGTCGAAGAAGACGAAACGGTTGGAGAAGGAGAACATGGCGTTGACCAGGAAATCCGACCTGATGAACCGAAATATCCTCGAGATGGCGGAGGAGCGAACGCGCCAGCAAAGGGAACTCGAAGCCGCGAAGAAGAAGAGCTCAAAGTTGGAGGATATCTGCCGTGCTTTGCAGTCCGAAAGAACCGCATTGGAAAATAAGCTCCGAGGTGTGGAAGAAGCGGAAGAGGATGATGAATATTCGGATGCAGGAGAAGATGATGAAGGAAGTGAGGAAGGAGATGAGGAAGGAGAGGAAGGAAGCGAGTACATGGATTCCGAAGAGGAGGAGGAGGAAGATGACGAAGATGACGAGGAAACGGAGGACGAAGGGTTGTTTGAGGACGAGGTTGATGCCACGAACGGGAACCACCACGTTAATGGAACTCCTCCTCCACCCCCGCCACCGTCTTCAGTGCAGAAATCAAATGTTAATAACCATAATCAAGTTCCCAAGGCTATGGTTCAGAACAAGATTCGCTCCTGAGTGTCCGAAATTAGCTCAAGCCCAAAACGATATTTTCTGCCATTTGTTTATTTCTGTCATTATATTCTTCCCTCTCGGAGCTACCCCCTCTCGAAATGTTTATAGCACCAAACAAAACCTCATCTCCCTAGACTAAGCAACTCCATCTTTGGCTACCCTCAATACCATCGCGTTTCGTACGCATAAGAAACTCATCCCCCCTTTCATCTCGACCGGGTATGATTGTAAGAGCTGAACCTTAGCGCGTATATTAATCTCCGACGCGAGTCGCATCGATATTCTACCAACAGGTGAATCTCAGTCATATAGCAATCAACCCTTTCGTGTAATCGGATCCCGAGCTGCCTGGATGCTGTATGATATCAACCAAAAGTTCAAAGAAAAGAACGAAACTATAGGCCGATAAGGCTAGCTGAACCGTTGCAGATATAAGAGAATATCAAATAATAATATCATCGTCGATCCATGTTGTGTATTGAGATGACGAGAGCGAGGGCGCTTAGAACGTCATGCGAAGTTGAAGACCCTTGTCGCAGGTGGTTAGGCTGCCACACGGCTTTTTACCGAAGAAAAAAACCACGCGGTACCCTTGCTTAATTTTGTTCGGATTAATCGAGAAGGAAAAAGAATATTTTCTTTTCCTTTTTTTTTTTTTTTTTTTGAAGCTTCTTTTCATGCTGAATGGAAAACTCGAGGCATAGGTGTGATTTTGTAGTTTCATATTGTCGAAGTGGTGCTGATATATATGCCGGGATTGTTGGCAAGCTGTTGTTCGTTCTTCGTCTCCATGGTTTTCGCGGCTGATTTCAAGGTGCAGAGGCTGCATCGGAGGACAGGGCTACGAGGACCCGGGCCCGAAGAATAAAATAGCATGAAACAGGAGCTTTGGGTTCGGGTTCATCCAATAAAGCGGAATAGACTGGTTATTAATTGCTGATGAATTGCGATATCGGTTGCTGCAACCTAGTCTCGGTCCCAGCTGCAATGCATCTTTGCTGTTCATGTAGCTGTGGTTTCGAATTTTGACGATCCGGCAGAAATGTTGCATATTGTGTGTTGTTTCTCTGCAAGGAGGCCATTTTTTCAGAAGCATCAATCTCGGAATATGGACATTTGGAGCACGCGCTAATAATATGTCGAAATTTCCAATGCGAAAATACGATTTTATGCGCTCATGAATATATCATTGCATCTTAAAGGCCAGCAGGCTAGTCTTGACAACAAGTTAAGTCTCGTCGTCACGGCATGATATTGTAGATTGTTTCAAGAAGGGTTCATATTGATTCAACGAGATACAAATGATCGATATCGTGAATGGCAATTTTCAAATCGTACAAGAAAGAATAATAGATGAGTAGAATACAAAGTCCATGAAAATGCAGTAATGTCACATAAAAGAACACCCATCATAATAGAATTCCTCCCGCACCCCAAAATCCAGAACAATATTGGGTATCATAGCATAAATCAAAAAAATTTAGAAGAAACGGGAAAAAATCAAAATAAGAATACATTATAAATCAACCGGCACTGATACTCGTGATAACACCGTGACCGTGTATATGCGATCTAGCCCTCTTCGACCTCTTCGACTTTGCGTCCTCCAAGTCCACCTCCCCAATCTCCGTAACACCAGAACTCGTGCTCTTCGTCAAATTCCTGCGATGCTGGATCAACCTATCCCTCCGCATCTCCGCATCCGCAGCTTCCTCTTCCTCCTTCCGTCTCGAATACATCCTACAAAAGAAAAATGCAATCCCAGCGAATATCGGCACGCTGAGTCCTACTGCTATCCCCGCTACTGCCGCGGTAGATAATCCCCCAGATGAGGAGGCCTTTTGTACTACCTCAGCTGTAAATGCGGGACATGACCCGGATGTTTCCAGAATGGTGGAAACAGCCACACCTGTAGGCCCGCCGCCAAGACCAGTGGTAGTGGCGGTGGTGGTGACCGTTAACACGGTGAACGGGAGGGAGGTGTCGATTGGACAATCAAAGATTGTGATCTGGGCGGGGTGTCCACCGATCGTGGTGGTGAGAATAGTGCTCACCGGCCAGGATTTGGGACTGGGACTGTTGGTATTCTGTTGTTGGGCTTGGGCTACTGGCTGACCGAAGGTGCGTGTGAAAAGGGTACCCCGCGGGAGAACGAGGTGGTGGGGAGATTGGGCGATATAGGCTTGTGAGGAGATGGGAAGGAATGTGAGGAGATAGAAGGTAGAAGGCAAGAGGGTTCCTGCTGCCACCATTGTCGGTTTCATGGTTCTGCATGAGTATTTGAAGAGATACTCTAGATGAAGAGAGTAAAGAAATATATTTGAGATATTGTGGAAGGTCTAGAGCTAGGCTTCAAAAACTTGAGAGTATTTGAGGAAATGACGTAAATATGTAAGTATCTCTAGGCACTAAGCTTCTCGATAGAGAAAATAAGAATACGCTTAGATTCTTGGAATACGGAAAAGAAACGAATAGTGGGAGAGAGAGAAAAGTGGAACCTCTCAAGTGAGGCAGCCACCGACTTCTTTATAACACTGCAAAATGCAGCTTATATTTTGTCCCCCTCCCGCCCGCTCGACTAAATTATGCCACGCGAGAGCTGCATCAGCGGGCCTAACTATTTAGCCAAACTGGGACGAAACAGACTTGGAATGGATTTGAATAATGGAAAAGAGCTCAAGTGCAAGAGATAAAATAAAAGAGCAGGCATCTTGTCAATGCAAAGCGTATGCGAGAACTTTTTCCGAGACTGCAAACTGCAGGGAATTTCGAAAAGGAAGCGAATGCCATCTCGAACCTTAGCTTCTTTGAGTCAAAGTTCAAGCTGATTGACCTTGACAAGATCTCGATACAGGACATCGATTCGATTCGGAACGATATGCCCACATGGCATTTTGGCACACCAATGCATGGCCGTGGCACCGAACCAGGCCGCTTCCCCAGCGCTCGCAATAGCGGTGACGACCAATGAGAGCTTCAACAGCCGGGGAGTAATTTATTGCGTTGTTTGCCTTAACATGTAGGAGCCGGGACTAAAATATGACGACGTCGATTATCCCACGAGGATATGCTTAAATTTAGCCCATCTCTTTGAATAAAATTCTTCGGACAAGCGAGGCATTCGCCTGCAGGAGCGCCCTGCACGAGGTTGCCACGAGACTGTAAGTGCAGGAACCAGGAAGGGTGTGTTCATGGATGTTTAATGTCGGAGTCGAGGTCGTCGTCGAATTAGCTGATTGTTTGGTGTTTCAAAGCTGATTGCCTTTTGCGCGGCTGCATGGGCTGCACGCCAAGACCCGTCTTCCCTTCCCTTCCCTTCCAATTTTTCCCTTCTGCTTCCGTTTGAAGGTTCGAATAATATTCCTCCCACCCTTCGATCGAATCACAATTCGAATCCTCGGCTTCTCTGACTTTTCGCACAGAGAAGCATGCTCGCACGGCGCCCGGTCGCTCAGCGGCTGTTCTCCCTCCAGCCTTTACAGCTGCCTACCTCACACCAGCTGCAGCTCCAGCAAATCCGAACATTCCTCCTCCCCACCACCAGTCCCTCCCAGCGCTTCTCGGCCACCAGAAAGATAGCCTACCCACCCTCCAAACTCTTCACCTTAATCTCCGATGTAAACTCCTACTCATCCTTCGTCCCGTTCTGCATCTCCAGCACAGTCACGGAGCGAACCCCGCCGCCGGATTCGTTACCCATCAAAGCAGACCTACGGGTCGGATGGGGTGGGTTCGACGAGACGTTTACTAGTCGGGTTCGCTGTGAGAAGCATGATGGCTATAGCGATAGTAATAATGGCATCACTGCGAGAGGACGGCAAAGCGGTAGCGGTAGGCGGCAAGGAGGTATGGTGGAGGCTGATGCGACTGAGAATTCGATATTCAAGGTTTTGAGAGCTACATGGGTTATCAACGCAGCTACTACCACCACTCCTACAATAACCACCGGGCAGAGCTCTGGTGGCAGTGGCAATGCTGTTGAGGGAGAGGACAGGGAGAGCAAGGTCGATTTGGAGATCGAGTACCAGTTTGCGAATCCGATATATGCGGCGTTGAGCGAGGCTGTTATGCCTACTGTCGCCGGAAAAATAATTGAGGCGTTCGAGGAAAGAGCTGAGAAGGTGCTGGGGAGGCCTGGGAGATGATAACGACATCTGACTTAAGTTTATCATGATTGGCTTGGTTTGTAATGTATATATTATTTTTGTACAGCCGTTGATACGGGAAAAAAAGTCATCTCATCTTTAGATTAGATTAGAGCTTGTAATATAGAATATACCAGATATAGATTTTCGATAGAGGTACGCTAAGCGATAGGATATTCCTTTTGCTTCCATTCCATTCTGATTAAACATATAAAAAAAAGCA
This sequence comes from Orbilia ellipsospora, assembly GCA_036971675.1. Taxonomy (NCBI): domain Eukaryota; kingdom Fungi; phylum Ascomycota; class Orbiliomycetes; order Orbiliales; family Orbiliaceae; genus Orbilia; species Orbilia ellipsospora. The sequence continues at coordinate 1,481,796 of JAVHJO010000014.1, forward strand.
ATCCCAAAGTAATTCACAAAGATCGCACACAATCATGATGCAAACAATTGCAATTTCCCCCACCGCCACCTTGACAAGAAAAAAACTCCGATGGGAAATAACGACGAGAGCAGGGGGTAACCGAAGCGATAGAATAAGAGAATGCCGAAAGTCGTTCTTTCCTTTTTATGTATGTACAGCTAGAAACGTAACGTGACACAATGAATGCTTTCTCCCAGGATGAGATGGTAAATTGATAGAGGTAGAGGCTCCTTTTTGTAAGCGAATTGTCGTTTTTCGAATTGAATAGAATACTCCGGTTTTAAAATCCGAGAACCATGCGGCTAGAATGAAATAGTATGTTAGCAGTTGGATTCATAAACGCAAGGGGAAAACTGGCAAGGGGTATCAATGAAGTATAATTCACTTACGCCAATTCGAATAACAATCCTCCAAAGACGACGAATCCGAGAACTCCGAACCAGACGGGCGAGATTGGCATCTTTGACGGTTTGTCATAAGTCTTACGGTCGCCTTCGCCTTTGCCACGTTTAGCGGCCTCGCGCTATAACACCCAAACGGCAATCAAGTTAGACCTCAATTCCGGCACTCGGCGAAGATGAATCGGGTTGTGTATTCATTGTATGTACCTTTGCGAACTTTTCGTTGGCTAGCCTTTGCTGGGGGGTTTGTACTGCCTGTGAATTGAAGCACGAGTGAGTATTATCATCATATATGACGACGGACAAATAGACGGGGACAGGAGACAGGGTGGTCCTGCGACGGAGAGGTTCAAACTAACCATTGTGAATATAGTATTACGGAAGAAATGATACCGGTGGGTGGATTGAGTATTTAGATTATTGATCGAGGAGACGTTTACTGCTACTGCGATTGGATGGGAAGAGAGTCGGTCAAGTCGAGTGCGTCGCAGAAGGATAGAAGAACGGAGAAGCTAAAAGAAGATACGTGTTGAGTTCCGGCGGTCTCAGCCGAACGAGTAAATTTGGCGAGATGATTTAAATTGCGCCGCCCCGAACTGACCATTGTAACCCTGGACGAGAACGGAGCTAGGGGAGGGTGCTCGTGCATACATGCAGGGGTGTTCATAGTAGCACCTGTGGAAAGAAAGTTTTGTCGCGGGTTCTTTCTTCTTGTTCAACCTCGAAGCTTCCATACGATACATACCCCGCCGATACGATACGATATATACGATTTTGAGAAAAAAGAAGAGTCATGGCAACAAGACTCACGCGGTTTGCGCAGGTCGCCGCCGTTGCGAAAACATGGCACAGAATACCCACCGTGGCTTCTTCATCTCCGCGAAATCTAAATGCGATCCGATCGTTCTCGAGTCCCTCTGGAGCTGGTAGCGGGGCTACAAGCAGCGCCCCTCCAAGCGAGAAGAAAACATCACCGCACGTGCGTCCCACCTGCTTCACTGATCTATAGAAATGAGCAAATGAACAAATCAATGATTCACTCATGCAAAATAAGAGACTGATACGATTCAAGTGATTGTTTAACAGGTGTCATACTACAAAATATACGGCCGAGCATTCTCTAAGATTCTTTTGATGTCGCTGTTGGTGTATCAAGGGATATACTACGGATGGATGTGGCTGGAGCATTTGGAGACCAAAAGTGTCAAAGAAGGTATGAATACATGTGATATTTAATCAGTGTATCGAAAACTCATTTCTAATCATATTCTGGCTGTGGGTTTGTAGGAGAGATCAAGGCCCTCGAGGCTAAGATCAAGGAGTTGCAAAATCGGGCTACACGACTGGAGGAGAAGAAGGCAAAGCAGGGCAAGCTTTGATGAATTTATGAATTTTATTGATCAAGGTATCCATCAAGCTATATCGTTTTATTCATGCAGTGGTGGTGGTGGTGGTGATTATGGTTATAGATATAGATCTATAGATCGTTTGCATGGGTTTTAGTGATAGAAAGGGCGTTAGTATAACTAGCTATAATACAATAATGGACTTCTATATTTGTAAATACAGATTCATCTTCACTTCGATAGCGTGTGTCCTAATAATTCTGTCAATATATGCTATCCTTGGTATCTTCGAGTTCTGGAAATATTTCCCGGCCGAAAAAGCAGTCTAATCTGAGATAAGACTAGGCTGTGGCAGGTCGCATGAAACGACGACGACGTTGTTTGAAGGGACGTTTTTTGCAACAAACATCTTCAAACGCCACAGTCTATCTGCTTTTGGCACCCTCCGACCACCGAAAATATAGCAACTTAAGCAGCGGACTAGGCGTTCATGGAGGCGCCAAGAAGAGCTATTTTCTCTAGCTCTCCGTTTCTACGAAGAAAAGGGTTTATTGTGCTTATTACGAAGGGTTTGGTTTCTTTTGGGTGTTTCCCATTGTCCCAAACCTTTGATGCAGCCGGGACTGCGGCATCTTGCATAGAATACTCACAATGCATCGATGACGTGAATTAAACAGAATAGATTCTACCTAGTGGGAAAATCGGTATCGTATATAACACCGGTACCTCTCGAGTTGATATTTATCTTTTCTTTCCTCTTTTCTTAGTCTTTTTCGATCATTCTTTTGTGATATCGACTATACTTCCTTCTTTTCCCTCTTCCTTTCTTACTGGGCTGGTACCCCCGAGCTGGTTCTCTTTCTTTCATTCAAAAACCAACTACTTTCTTTAATATTTATTTAATATTTATTTATATTTTTGGCCTAAAAGAAAACGCTGGGCGTTCTTTGAATCGAGTTTATATTAATCTTACTAATAAATAATGAAATCACCGCTCGCCCTACTAACCCTTCTGCTCACAACAACACTCACAACCGCGATCCCAACGCATAGAACCAACCAAAGAATACTATCATCCCAGAACGATAATACTCACAACCCTCCCCAAAATGTCGCTGGTATCAAAAGCACCGCCGGAGGTACAGCTAACGCGCAGAGCGTCCTCAGTAAACGCTCGGAATTCTGGTGGGACTTCCACATCAAGGGCCACCAGCATGGCCCTCACGCTAAGCGTAGCGACGGATACCTTGATAACTACGCCCTCCGAGGCCGAACCGTAAACCCCGGAAAACTAGGTGTGGACAAGGTCAAGCAACATAGTGGGTATCTTGATAACAATGCAACAGATACCCACCTCTTTTATTGGTTCTTTGAATCCCGGAACGATCCTGCTAATGATCCGATAATACTGTGGCTAAGTGGCGGGCCTGGTGGGGATTCGATCAGTCCTATATTTTACGATATCGGACCGGGCAAGTTTACCCCGATGGGCGAGATGAAGAGCAATCCGTCGTCATGGAACAATAATGCCTCAATGCTTTTTCTGGATCAGCCTGTGAACACTGGGTTTTCGTACTCGCAAAATCAAACATCGGATACGATTGCTGCTAGCAAGGACGTGTACGCCTTGCTCACACTCTTCTTCGAGCAGTTTCCGCAGTACAGGAAGCAACATTTTCACATCACCGGCTCATCATACGCGGGGCATTGGGTGCCTGTTTTCGCGTACGAGATATTATCACACGAGGAGAGCAACATCAATCTCAAATCTATCTCCGTGGGGAACGGGTTGACCGATCCTAAGGCTCAGTTTGCTTCGTTGCCTGGTATGGCATGCGGGAAGGGCGGTGTGGATCCCGTTCTGGACGAAGAAGCATGTGAAGAGATGGAAAGGGCGGCGGAGAAGTGTTTGAGTATGATCGAAGGATGTTATGAGAGCGCTGAACCGGGGAGGTGTTCTCCCGCTACAAAGTTTTGCGAAGGGGCATTGTTGGGTGCGGTGAGGAGTCAGGATGTTAGTGTCTACGATTTGAGGCATAGAAAAGGGGATCCGAGTCCCCACCCGGAAGCGAAGTTTGTGACCAAGTTTTTCAAGACGAGGGAGGTTTTGGAGATGCTCGGGGTGGAGAAGTTTCATGACTATACGCCAAGTGCGGGTGAGGTTATGAAGGCGTTTGTGGAGAGTGGGGATGTGGTTATGCCTTATCAGCGGTTCGTGCCAGAGATTCTGAAGAGGATCCCGATGATGGTTTATGCCGGGGATAAGGATTTTATCTGCAATTGGTTGGGAGTCAGAGAATGGACGGAGAGATTGGAGTGGGAAGGGAAAGAAAAATTTAATAAAGCAGAGTTGCAGACTTGGAAGCTCGATGGGAAGGAGGTTGGGCAGATGAAGCGGGAAGGGAATCTGGCGTTCGTGAGAATTTACGATGCCGGACATGCAGTTGCCGGGGATAAACCCGAAGCTGCATTGGATATGATGAACTCCTTTTTGAAGTTTGCTAAACGCCATACTTGACCTGCTTTTCATCCAGTCTGTTGAGATGTTGAGATGTTTTAGCTTGGGTATTGGAATAGAATATTATATATAATGTTAGCGTTGTTCCTGAGGCTTAAAATATTGTATTATATAAGCGACCATTAATAGAATTTCAGTTCGTCTTGCAACTCTCGTATATTTCTTTTCCTCACATTTTTTGTTATCATTTTCCTTGTGCCTTCAATCAAGGCTATCATTCTACGGTTTTTTGGCCTTGCTGTAAGTATCGTCGAAATATATAGTCTGGGGAGATATACTGGATGATTAGATTGCCGCAATCGGTAAGCGTCTCGGTTCGCTACCGCAGGATCCAAAGCAGCTTGCCCCCTGTCCATTACTAATAGTTAAACCCGGCCCGTCGTCGCTTTTGCTGCTCTTTTGTACCGACCTTGAACTGATATATTATTCTCTTCCTTGGGGGGGCGTTTTTTCCATTTTCTATCTTATTCTTCATGTCTCCCCTCCCCCATTGTTCCCGAACCGTCGCGTTTTTCTACCTGATCAATATTCGGCAATTTAAGCTGCCGTGAGTTTGGAAGGCTAACATTTCCAACGAGCCTTACATCATTCTTCTTTCTTAGTCTATTACCACCTCGAAACTAACATGCCGCGCCCAGTGGGGACTACCGTTCTTACCGCGGTTTGGGCTTCGGCTGCTGGTATGTCTTTGCCCAACTACTATGTAAAATATCTCTAAATCTAACTTGATAACTATGGAATTAGCAACGATCCCTAAACCTATCGCAAAATCAAAATCGATATCGCGAAAGCGAAAGGTTGATGGAGAACCGGTCGATCTGTCAGGGGACGAGGCCTCGCCAGTCGAGTACTTAACTCTATGGAGACATAGGGTGGAGATTGTGAGATTTTGCATTTCCGATAGCTGCTTGGTGGGAAACTGGCTAATCTCAATATATATATTCATAGGTCACTCCAGGGAATGATAGCCTTCATCCACTGTTGGGTGCGAAAACCCAAGTTACGGTCGACCTACAACAAAATCGTACAGCTAGGGTTATTGCCCTATCAGCATGGGCACCGGAAGATGACGGTGCTCATCTGCTTAGCGTCAATATACCTATAGACACAGATGCCTCCGTCCTCCATGATCTCATATACAAACTGCATCGAGGGAAGAAGATGCAGGACGACTTTTTAGTGTCTTGGTATCTTCTTCCTTTGGGTGGTTCCAATATTGCGTTCGAGCTGGAGGTGAGGAGGCGGGACATCTGGGTCATCGACTGGAAGGCTGAAAAATGGCTTTCGGAATTTCTAGCACTTGCCACGGATGACTCGAATGTTCCGCGCCCACTATCTAGCCTCAAATCAGCGATCGCCACTCCGGCGTCAGCGAAAGGAGAGATCAAGGCTAGGGACTTTTACGAATCGGTATATGTCCCACCAACTGACACGCCGGTCCCGAATATGATCCAAGTCAGCGAACTCACAACTGAAATGTTCCCGTTCCAGAAACGGACGGTGAATTGGATGATGGAGCGTGAGGGCGTCACCGCTGCTGGCGAGAGTATCCAATCTCTCTCCGCGGCGCCTTCCCTCCAAAGCCTTTGTATCCACGAGACAGAAGACTATGACGGGAAGAGGATGTGGACCAGTATACCCCTCGCGTTAACCACTTCCAACTTCCAAGAGATGGAGAGAATCGCACAATTATTCCAGGTTAAAGGTGGAATCCTGGCTGAAGAGATGGGGCTCGGCAAAACAGTCGAGTTGATCTCTCTACTATCACTCCACAAACGCAGTATAGCCCCCGGCCAGGAAACGATCTTTGATGCATACAGCGGAGTCAACGTACGAGCCAGCGGTTCCACGTTGATAATATGTCCGCCGAGCATCATGCAACAGTGGGTCACCGAGCTCAACTTGCACGCCCCAGGTCTCAAAGTACTCAAGTACAACGGAACGCGAGAACTCGTGCAGCTAGTATACCAGAAGAAAAACATGACAAAAGGCAGAGTCTCAAACGATAGGTACATGGAACTATCTTTTGAGCTGCAAAGCATTCCGAACTCCGACCTCGTGGACTACCTCCTTGAATATGACATCGTATTGTCAAGCTACAACGTTCTCGCGAGTGAATTACATTACGCGGAACGACCACCGGATAGAGCTCTCCGCCACGTGAAAAAATACGAAAGGAGGTCGTGTCCGTTGGTTGAAATGAGTTGGTGGCGGGTATGTCTTGACGAAGCACAAATGATCGAAAACGGTGTCAGCAATGCCGCGCAAGTCGCACGGTTGATACCTAGAGTCAATGCATGGGCTGTGACGGGAACACCGGTGCAGCGGAGTATCGAGGATCTTTATGGGCTTTTGGTGTTCCTGCGGCAGGATCCATGGTGTGGTAATAAATCAACATGGGAGAAACTCTGCTTTCGACGGGAATGGTTCGGCGGGGTGTTCAGCCAGCTCGCGTTGCGACATACCAAAGATATCGTGCATGAGGAGATCAAACTACCGCGGCAGCACCGGACCGCGATATCTCTCGGATTCTCACAGGTGGAAGAAGAGAATTATCAGAGGCTGTTCGAGCAGGCGTGTAAAGAGATTGAGGTCGCACTTGACGGTTCCCCGATAGAGGGTAATTGGAACCCGGAGAGTGAGGAAACACGCGCCAAGATGAGAACTTGGCTGGGGAGATTGAGACAGACCTGCGTGCATCCGCAAGTTGGGGCGTGGAATCGTAGGGCCTTGGGAACTGGTGGGGGACCGTTGAGAACTGTGGATGAGGTTCTCGAAGCTATGATTCAGCAAAACGTGACGAGTGTCAAACAAGATCAACGGATGATGTTTATGCTTGTCGCGGCACGGGCGCAGATTATTTTGGAAGCATTTAAAAAACCTCTGCAAGCTATCGATTTGCTGAAGGAATCTTTGGGTGCGCTTGAAACTGCTGTTGAAGAATGCAGGAAGGATCTAGAGGATGGTGTTCGGCGGCGAGCAGCTGAGAAGCTAGCGCGTAAGGAGAAGGAACAGGAAAAGAAGACCGAAGGTGCTGGAAAGACTATATATCCTCCTGACACCATCGATGATGAATATACTGATCAACATGACCGGATCAAAGAGGCTTGGGAGGAGTCTGAGGATGAGGATGAAGATCCGAATGAAGAGGGAAGCGGGTCGGCTGGCGAGGTGAATAGGCTTGCAAACCGGCTTCGTGATATTCTCGAAGTCCAACATATCTTTCAATTCTACTTGGGTGGGGCTTATTTCAATCTCAAGGACGCTATTCCGGAGGACGATGAAGAACGGAAAGAGGAGCGAACAGAATTCGAAAAATTGGAGGATCACCATTACGATATTGCCAAGAAGCTGCGAAAGGAACTCATGTCTGAACCGGAAAATAATGTCATCAAGCGCATCGATACTCTGAAAAATCGGACTGAGAAGCAGGAGTTTGTTACCATTCCTGATTTTGATGTCAAAAGTCAGAAAGGGGGTATCGAATCTTCATCAGTCGTGGAGGACATTCAAATTCTGGCTGAAAAGCTCAATGAACAAGCTGAGGTCCTCGACGAATGGCGTGAGAAGCTGATCCAGTTACTGCAACTACCACTCATCGATCAAGAAGAAAGGGATGACCTCGAGGGCGACGAACTGCAACAATCTGCCGAAGCCCAAGATGAAGGGTTCTTATACGTCGCACTTTTACGAGTTGTCATCGCCGATCGCGCTCAAGCTTTGACTGGTATCACATCGAATCTCGCAGTGGCTGAAATAAGGACAGCGCAAATGAGAGCCGAAGGCCAGGATGAGAAACACAAAGATCTTTTCCAAGACCTAAGAGCTAAAAGGGAAGATGTTAGACCTATTACAGTCGACGAAAATATCGATGCCGGTACTAGCGCACTGGAATTCTCAATGCGTGGACTTGTGTCAAAACTTCGACGGATTGCGAACAACGCTCGCGAAGGAACATCAAGTACGAGGTCTAAGGTTGAAGCAGGCCTGATCAACGAGACTCTAAAGAAACTCGCGCCGCTGGTAGCGGAGCAAGAAAAAGCTTTAAAGGGACTCGAGAAGGAAATAGGATTTCTTGCCGACCTCTTCAACGCTCGAGTCGAGTTTTATAGACAGCTACAAGTCGTGTCCGACATGGTACAGCAATTCGACGAAGAGAAGGAATTGAAAGCCAACCACGTCCGCAAGTTGGACGAACTGGAAGGCAAATATGTCACGGAAGTCAAAGATCTCTCAAACAGGCTCGGTAAAAATAAATCCAAGGGAAGGTTTTTACAGCATCTGAAAGAAACACAAGGTGATTCGCAGCAATTGTGTATCATTTGCCAAGACCCCGTTCGACTCGGTGTGCTCACTGTCTGCGGACATCAGTTCTGTAACGAGTGTATGGAGTTGTGGTATAGAGAACACCATACCTGTCCCGTTTGCAAAAAACATCTACGGAGGGTGGATTTACACCCAGTCACGTACAAACCTGAGCAAGTTCGAATCGAGAAGGAGGTTCAAAAATCGTCCTCAACCACCGCGAAAGCTGGAGATGGAGACAACGGAATTGAAATATATACAGGCATGGACGAAGAAACGCTGAAACAAATCAAAAAGATCCCTCTACGAACCTCCTTCGGGAGCAAGATTGACATGGTAATCCGCCACCTACTTTGGCTTCGACGAAACCATGGCGGAAAAAGTGTAGTATTCAGTCAATGGAAGGAGGTGCTGGATGTGTTTTCACGAGCGATGGATGGCAACGGCATCGGCTTTTCAAGCTTGGATGATAAGAAGGGGCTTAATAAGTTTAAGTCCGATGCTAAGACCGAGGTTTTTCTACTGCACGCAAAGAGTCAAAGTGCCGGATTGACACTGGTTACTGCTAGTAATGTCTTTCTTGTGGAGCCGTTGGTTAATATCGGGTTAGAGGTGCAGGCTATCGCCCGTGTGCATAGGATTGGGCAGAGAAGGGAGACGAATGTGTTTTTGTATGTCATCGGGGGCACGGTAGAAGAGGGGGTGTGGAGGAATGCGACGAAGAGGCGGTTGGAGATGTTGGAAGGAGGCAGTGGTAGTCCGAAGAAGAGGAGGAGAGTGAGTGCTGCGGATAAGAAGGGGAAGGGCAGGGCTAGGGAGAGTTATGGTGGGAAGGAGGATTTGGAGATGCAGCTTGAAAGTGTGAATTCTTTGCAGTTAGAGGAAGGAACTGTTAGTAGTATGGTTGAACGTGGGCAGGGCGGTGGGGAGATTGTGGATAACGAGCAGCTTTGGAGTTGCTTGTTCGGGGTTACGAGGAAGGATAGAAGTGTTGAATTGGGCGAGACTCGGAGAGAAATTATAGCTAGTGCAAGAGAAGAAGGGAGGGGGAATATTGTAGATGATTCTAGAGTTCCCGGTGGAAGTGGAGGCCCTGCCACTACTTTGAACCTTGAGATGAGGTTTAGAGTTGAGGAACGGGGTCAGAAACGGGCGAGGGCAGATGATTAGGACCCCTCTATTTTGAGAAGCAGCCTTGAGCGGTAAGGTTCAGGTACAAGGAAACATTTTATGTTGTTTGTGGAACAGAATTGATAACTTGCCACCGACTAGCAATGGTTTGCGAAGCGGTATGCTCGAATTAGGCGGCTGAGACAGATAGCAACTTATCCTGTATCCAAGTTGGTTATCTCAAACGAACCCTCGAAGTGTTGGAACGCATAAATTTCAAAGCGCCTTTAGCATTGATATGATATTATCCAATCAACACCACCTCAATTGTGATTCAACAGATACTGAGTGACTATATCTAACTATGTACCCAGACCTTTTAACTCGGATATCATTTGCTCGCAAACCAGCCGCGATGCACGACAGAAGTTACAGCTTAAGCGGGTAACCCATGATCATCAACAACTAAATTTCTTGGCCTCTAATTATGATTATAACAGGATCCAACTTATGTAAATGGCAAACGGTATACCAACTGTCAAACTTGAATCCAAGGGAGATTCCGAGACTGCTGTCAAACCAGCTGTCAGAGGAGACGCTCATATAACGATGATACACGGTCAAAGCTCTACGTCGGGGCATGTTGCTCACATACAACGAGAGCGATATCACGATCCTATAATGATGTATCAGCTACGGCTTAACTGGGATGCTTCATTGAGAAACAAAGATTTGGTTCGTTTTATGGTGGCTAGTGCCTGATAGTATCATAATATTTCAAAAAACTTCCTTCAGAGATTTCACGCGGGCATCATGATGAATCTAAATACAATTCTGGAGGGTAACCGAGCGCTTGAGATAATCTTGACGGCTTTTATTCTTGGACATTCAATTGCCCAGAACGTTAGTACTGTTGTGAAAGTTCTAAATCTGTCTTAGTATCTTAGCCTCGCCTCATAGTGACTTATGTTGTAGATGTTTTGTTTCCTTGAGTTCGCATAATTGTAGTTGTGAACTGGCTTCTAGATAAATTTAGTGGTTATTTTCTCAAGATCTCTTCACCTCTTGCCGTTTTAAAACTCATATGAGGAGTCTGGTCTTCATTCCCTAGATTTTCTTCCTTGAACCCATACTACCTAAACTCCACATATTCGAAAAATGAATCCCTCCATAAAATCGGCTGAAGGCTTGTTCGCCGTGATCATATGGCTCCTTTTCATCTCCACTAGCTATGGCTTACCAACCGACCAAACATCTCTCTTTAAACGTCAAGATCCCCCTCTAGTGCCACAAGGAGTATTTAATAGACAATATCAGTTAAGTTGGAGGCGTAAAACATGCGAAATGGGCATCTGGGTTGATGCCCAGCTAAGGGGCGACAACTGGAATGGCTTCCCACTCGGACTTCTCGCCGACCAAGAAACCGATGCCAGTGTTACACAGCATAACCACCAATGCGTCAATGTTAAAGATTTGGGCCCCAAAGGCTCTTCGCTCGTAAACTCCATCAGTAGCTTTGTTGTCACGGGTTACTGTATCTGCGAGTTTTTCGACAACGAAAATTGCGAAGGATTCCTATTCGACGCACAAAACCGGCAGGACTCGAATCTCAATGGGCGCCCTGGTAGTCCGAATGATAGGATCGAGAGTTTTAGATGTCGGTACGACGATGGAGTGGCGGTGTTTGGTGGTGGGAGCGCCGGTCTGGATCCTCGAGGGAATGGCGGTGCAACTACACCTCCGGGTATATCGGTGACAATTCCTGCAAATACCATTGGGTCTTGTGTCCAACTTCCTTTGGATTTCGATTTAGGAACTGTTAATGTCGTTGTAGATATGACTTGCGAGTTTTATCTGGACGACCAATGTGTACACGAGGCATTCTCGTACGGTCATAAAGGCAGAACAACTGCCGGCGGCTATACTAATTGGCAGGACGTTCTGAGCTATAAGTGTGTGCCTCCGTATGGCCCAGAGTATATAAATTAAGTATTGAAGGCGTAAAATAATAGGATTGCGAAGAGGAGATGGCTTTATTCCAAGTTCTTTCTGAAATCGTGGAGGTGTTTAGTTTGTTATACAGCTTATGTATTATGTATCTGATCGATACAATGTTCCGTCCGAGGCGCGCGGGTTCGCGGTGACGAAACTTGTAAGGTTAATTAGTGTGGATGAGATAGTCCCAGGCAAGAATCTTCCATACTTTTACCATAGCGTTTTAATAATAATACTCTGAAAGACTGTATATGCAATTACAATATTGGATCAAGCACGTGGCATTCTGTGGACCGATATATTAACTATTTTAGTTTTTGAGTACCTCTAAAATAGGAAATACAGCTCTAAAAAAATCCAAGCTAAGAAGCTGTTGTAGACGTTGTCTTGAAGCTAATTAACTCGCATTCCAAGCTATCGAGATCAACCAAGACCAACTCGCCCGTTTCCGCAAACTTGGGGATTGTTATTAACCGTATTACTTGATCATTTGTCCCTATGAAAAAGTCAGTAAATTTCAAGAGAATTAGCATTTGCATTAGAGATTGCCGTACCTTGTACCAGCCTTGTTCCAAACTCAGGCTGGTTTCCCACAAAATAAACATGGGGACATGCATCAATGATGAATTGATCAATGTCCTGAAAAGGATAGCACCCTATGGAATTTGCGGTCAGCAAGAAGGCTATGAACAGAGTCCGCGAATTTGCTTCATACACAACGTATCCGGCGCCGTAGGTGCAATATGCCTCCACCGTAATGTCTTCTCCATCATCTCTAGTCGATCATCGCCATCCACATACTTGAAAATATCATCGATAGTTTGCCCGCTTGTTCCAAGAAAGGTAACACCTTCAATCTCGCACAATATTGGATTCGTGGATTGGATGAATGTAGATCCGGTATAGTATTTCGCGCTAGGGAACATTGTCGGATGCATCTTTTGTTGTGGCAATGAAACATTCGCTGGATCATTCTCGCCTGGCATCAGCGTTACGCTAATGGAAGTACACAGATCTGCTAGGAGTGTATCAAGGGTGGCAGTAGGTTTCGAGTTATATGTCACTGCATCATAGCCATACTTTTTTGACTTTGCACGCGATGAGGCGCCCGAAGCGCCGGTAGGGGCGGATTCATCTGCAGCTTGAGCACTCAGTTCTGCAAGAGAGTTACCCGCAAGGATGAGTCGTGATATAGATGAGGATTTCGATTGATCTTCTGTGCTTCCAGTTTCACCAAGAAGGTATTCAACCATCAGGTGGGTCTCCATGCTCTCGTGAAGGTTGCCGGTGATGTTCAAACCGCTCGCTAGTGCGATATAGCGTTTCTTTTCGGGTTTCGTTTTAGGCATCGGTCTTTCAGGCTGTGGTGGTAGCTCTGGGAGGATAATATCGACGACCTCGAACTCGCCACTAGCAGTTTCCGTGCCCATCACGGCTATTATGCAACCTGTTACCAGTCCTTGTCGCATAATCATGTTTCCGACTAGTCTCAACCGGCCGGATTCATCCTCAAGCATAATCTGGTCCTTCTCAAAGTCGCGGTACTTCTGGCGAAGGGGCGGAAGAGATATAAAATTCTAGAAAATATTAAGTCATTAGCTACCTTACCTACCACATCCAAACAGCGTCAAATGTAAATTCCATACATCTTTAGATATATCCTCCAATACGTTCGGCTTCAAGGGCATATCCATGTATACCGTTCCGGCAACCCAGCATAGCTCTCCTAGTCAGTCGTCCAAGTTCAGTCTAGTGTCCTGCCAGAAAATGTTCCCTAGTATCTCAAAGACTGTTTAAGGCGGACCTTGTCGTACATCTAGCACGCGATCAACACGTCTGACGGTTTCCTCGTTTATCTATGTATCGTGCTCCGCTTTAGCTCCTTGGCCCTTTAGAGATTACTTCGTCGGTTTTAATACCTCCATATCATCCCATCGTTCACGGCCAGCCGCTTCAACGATCGGTTTAAGTTGCGCTAGTCGTAAGAAGTATGTATCGACATACTGTGTCTGGTAGGAGTGGCCTTCGATTTGGAATTGCGGGTCCGTCTTGTAGACTGTTTGTAGGCGCTCGAAGGGTGGCGTTTCGCTGATGCAAGATTAGCATGTTCCGATTGGAGCTAGAAAGTTTCCCGCCGACATGGGTACTTACTTTGTCATGGCGTTCGTAGTTCGTGAGCGCCGTATTGCGGTGGTAATGAGGCTGGAGTTCAAGAAAAGGTCTGGGTTTCGCGAAGCAACATAGCTACTGGGAAGACGCGGTGTTTGTGCCAACACGGCAACCTCACATTATGCAACATCGTTTACCTCTTCAATTATGAACGTTCGAACTCAAATATGAATTCGAAACTATTTAAATGACCCTTGTATTATGCTGATGCAAATACTCTGATCAAGGTAAGTGGAAATCGGGGTTCGTGGTATATACAGATTTGATTAGGTGCCTATATTCTTAATTTATACAGTATTTTGTAAGATAGCTATAACTTGAGCTAAGATCAGGGTCGGCGTGGTTTTCTCAATTCTGCCAGAACCTGCGACCGCTTCTCGCTATCTGCAAACAGCGCCCGAACTAGATCCATCAACTCTTCGTTCTCAAAGTCCACCAATGCTCCATCTCTCCAGAGTTCCATGATTTCAGTCATTGAACTGTCTAGGATATTTCCCAAGTATTGGAATTTGAGCCACTTCTCACAGTAAACCTAGCAAACCGTTAGACTTCATGCTCTTGAAAAGAGTTATACTGGACAAAACCTACAGCTGTCATAGGCAATGCATCTCGGGGCTGATCTGGAAGTATAAATAATGATTCTAATTTGCCGATATCTGCCACATACGTGGCTAGTTTCGCTGACGCGTCCGCTGATATATCACTCAAGTCTTCGATATCGTTTATAAACTTCGTTATTATCGAGTTCATAAGTTGGCCTAAAGACTGGAATAGAGCGGATCTGGAAAGAATATCCTATATAATCGTGAGCGAAGTTCAACAAAAAAGAATTGTTCAGGTAAGTACCTTCCATTGCATCTCTATGCCTTGTATAGCATCCACAACACTCAAAACAGCGGTGTCACAATTTTCTGACATGGGGTATTGTGTACATTTTTCGAAACCTTGAGCGCCATCTAACAGGTCATTTAAGATTACTCTTTTGGTATCCTATGGGGAAAGGGTAATTCAGCAGGTGATGTTGGCTCGCTGGATGAACGAAAAAGACATATCGTACCATTTCCTTCCAGTAAGATCTCCTGCCAAAAGATGATATAGACTTTATACCGGTTTGCAAGTCGAAAGTAGCAAATGGCCCCGGTTTACTCTTCACGTCCTTTTCTAATTCCACTAACCGTTCCTCGAGCCATTCACAGTCGTTGTAAATGGATATCGCGGGATTTAGATCCTCCCGATAGAATATCCCAGAAAGAGCCCGATAAGCCGTTAAAATTGAAGTAGGAATCGTCAATAAGCCAGAAGTTGAAGAGGATATTGCGAGGTTGGAGTATTGAGGTAGTGACAATTTCTCGGCCTCTTCGATTGCGCGTAGAATAATGTTAATAACCTCCTGAGGCATGGAAGTTATACTGTATGTTTCGATAAGTGTTATATCTTGGACGTCTTTCTCTTTAGGTTTCCCATTGGCTTGATGCGCTGTGTGAGAGTCTCTCTCAGCTTTAGTCTGGTTATCTTCATCTCCCCAACCCCACTCCATGTTCTCATCTTCTTCCTCGTTCTTTGATGTTGGCGCCGCATTTTGCTTATCTTGCGCTGTTTCACCAGGTGCGTCGTCAATATCAAGGTCATCATCAAAGCCCCATCCGCTAACATCTTCCTCTTCATCCGCGGGAGGCTTCGACTCGGATTTGGGTTTTGGAGCAGGAATGCCTGGCTTCGGTTTAGGCTTCGATTCCTCCTCCTCTTCTATTTCTAAGTCCCAATTTGTGTCCCAGTTATCTTCATTTGTATCGATCGGTTTTGGCATCTCTTCTAGCACTCCATCGACTGTTTTCGCCCTCTCTATACGTTCTACACGACGCCGTTGACCTAGCCCAGAGGCGAATGCTCGACGAAGTGAGTCCAGTGCATCTTCTCGACGACGATTAAGCCATATTCTTGGCGCTCGAGACACCCAGTCCTTTAATTCGCCACGGTTTCCTTCTAGCCAGCCAGCTTTGTCCAGATATTGCTCGAATACGGAAGTTTCGTTGAGAATTATATCGAATTCGTTAAAGTGATCCAGATCGGTGGGGATGCATTCTGGTAGATAAGAGCCCATGAGATGGTTCAGAATGGCGGGGCTCAGTGTTCTTGCCAATAGATGTGATATCGAGGGTCCTAGCTTTGAAGAGAGGAACTCCAACACAACTTTCAGGTCAGCGTATAGAGAGCCCACCGTGAGGTCCGATCTACCACGCCGTCGGAGTTGTATCTTGCTTTGGCCATTGTCAACGACAAAAGTCTGTTTTGCACCAGAACCTGGTTGAAGTCGTGGAAATATGAGGATGTGTGTAATTCGATGATGAAGCCGGTCCAACTTTTCTTTCAAGATCCCAAGTCTATCAAGCGTATTGAGCAAGGCAGAGCCAGCGATTGAACCGGATCCAACTATGAAGCGCTTCTATTAGCATTATATCAGCTTATGATGACAAAATTAATCATACCCGGAACGCTGTCTTGTATCGTCAAACTTGATTCACTAGAGTTCGTAGAGATAAGTCTTGTCCAACAGTCTTCTACTTCGTGGATAAGCCCATCTTTTAATGATCTTAGGTTCTCCTTCATCAAGCCAACTGCTAGGATCTGGTCAAAGTCTGCTAGCTTATCGAATAATCCATTGGCAACTTCAAACTGCCCACAAGCCTGGTCTAAGGAACCTTCTGTAGCATATGTCTGTGAAGAGCTTACGGCATCTTGCAACTCTTTTAAGTTGTTTAATAGACCCACAAGCTCTTCATTAAAAACCAACTCATCGCTTAGTAGGGTCTGCTGGCTGCTTAGGTCTCGGACTCGATCGTCTAGTTTCTTGATTCGTAAAGATTAGAATGCTAAGTCCGGTTAGAATAAGATAGATTATTCAATTGGGTTACCGACATCTCCGCGCGATTCAAACTGGGTGATGTCCGCTAGGGAATTGTGGTCCTGAGATAGCTCGGTATGAAGTTGACGAGCTTCCTGAATCCATGCGGCGACTTCGGCCTGTTGCGACTCTCCGATATGTTTGATCTCTGACTATGTATTGCTTGGAATTAGTATCTAGAATCACCAAATTATATCAAAGAAGCTAGAAATTCGGTATGTCGAAAACTACCTTGACTCCATCTATTGTCTCCTGCAATAAATTGAGGATGGTGGGTAGGTTATCTGGCGAGAGGTTGGCGCTTGATACTTCGTCGCTTTCGGGAAATAAACCGTCAACCGCCTGCAGGACCGCCTGCGCTATATCCTTCTTGTCGACCATTTTCTGAGACCGGTTGGATATGAAGGAGGGCGGCGAGCGCGATGCTTCCTGTTGAAGAGCTTGCTGATTCGAGCTATGTGTTCTGATTGGTGTCGCTTCGAATGTGGCCTATGTTTCTGGAACGTCATGTGCACGGCCACACAATCCCACTTTCCACTAGCCACCATGTGGCGGGTAGCCTATATCGATAGCACCCCACACTGCAAGCCTTTCCGACATGCAGATGAGATCGAGATTTTGAATCCTTCCAAGGGTCCGAGGTTATTCTTTCGGATCAGATCTCCTAATTCATTGTCTGAATATTTTGGAAGTATATAACCTAATAATTAAGCTAGACTGTCTGAATCCAGCGTAACTGTATTCTGGAAATCTGAAAAGGCCCCGCTAACTTTAAATCTTAAAGCTTCTCTAGGATCAAGATCGCGTGGAACGAAGCGAATACCGATCCTCATATCTCTCGAAATCTGATCCATCTTCCACCTTTTATCGGACTAACTGTCAAACTGTTTCGAAACTATACATCGTTTCTTGCCCAGGGCTTCCAAGGTCCAAGGCTTTTCCATCAGTTCAGACAACGGGTTCTTGCGACTAGCTTATTCCTCGCAACATTCAACAACATGGCACCCTACAATAAGACGAGAGAAGACGGTCAGCACCCGCACTTCAAAACGGTAACCAAATTTACGACGGACTACTCCCCGACGGATATTACCAAATATGAATCGACACGGACGGGCATGTCGATTGTCGTCGTGAACAAGGAGGTCAGGATCTTTCCCAAGGATACAGTATTGGCTTAGACGGTCACTCACGTGCTATAAAGTAGAGCCCTAAAGTTCTTGGATTCTTTGCGTTAGCAACTGAGATCCTGGATGACTCTGGAGCCCGTATGTATACTGAGAGAAGTACTTGTCATTTCCAACATGCTGACTTGTGAATATAGCACATACGCTTGAACATCTTTGTTTCATGGGATCCAAGAATTACCGGTTTAAAGGTATCCTCGACAAATTTGCAACCCGGGCTTACTCCACAACCAATGCATGGACTGCGACGGACCATACTGCCTATACATTAGACACTGCCGGGTGGGAAGGATTCTCTCAAATTGTACGATGATAACCTATTGCAGGATGCTCTTACCATCTTCCCACTAATGATAATATCAAAACATAGCTACCAGTGTACTTGGAACATATTTTATTTCCTATTCTCACGGACAGCGGTTGCTACACAGAAGTCCATCACGTAGATGGCACTGGTCATGATGCTGGGTACGTTAAATCGACAGAAATTTGAGCCTAGGTCTGTAGATTCTGATACTAATGACCTTAGTGTCGTATACTCCGAAATGCAAGGGGTTCAAAATGAAGCCGACACTCTAGTGGCACTTGAAGCCAACCGACAGCTGTATCCACCTGGTATCGGTTTTCGATCCGAAACTGGTGGAATGATGGAACAGCTTAGAGTTCTCACAGCGGATCGAATCCGAGAATTTCACAAAGAGATGTACCAGCCAAGGAACTTGTGCCTTGTTATCATTGGTAGCATCGATGAACCACAGCTATTAGACATCGTTGACAAGTTTGAGGATGGAATCGTGGATCACGTTCCAAGTCCGGGCTCTCCATGGAGAAGACCGTGGGTCGAATCTAAGCCAGTACCACTCCTCAAGAACAATATCACTCGGGAAGTTGAGTTTCCAGAAAAAGATGAGAGTATGGGCAGCGTAACGGTGGGATATTTAGGGCCGTCGTGTGTTGACTTCAAGCATAGTAAGCTGATCTTGACTAACTGATATTTTTGTCCACTAACAAATTTGCAGTGGCTGCTTTGGACGTTATCGGAACCTACCTGGCTGGTTCCTCTGTTTCGGTTTTGGAGAAGCAAATGGTAGAAATACCTGATCCATATACCACTGGTGTAGTATGGTACACTGAGGAACGACCAAACACCGTAATTTGGTTCGAACTCGGCAGTGTTCCCTTCAAGCGACTTCAGGAGACCGAAGCAAAATTCTTCGAGATCTTAGATAAAACAGTCAAAGAACCTCTAGACTTAGACTACCTTCGGGATTGTCTTCACAGGTGCAGACGCCAAAAAAAATTCAGCGTAGAGAATAGCTCCAATCACTTCGTAACACCGATCATTGCCGATTTCTTGTTCGCAAGCCGGGATGGAAAGGACTTGCTTCAATTGGGCGACCTGAAGGTTTATGAGGAGCTTGAAAAATGGACCGAAGAAGACTGGCAGAATTATATCAAGAGGTGGCTAGTGGAAAATCCCCATGTTTCAATCATCGGGAAGCCATCAGCTCAGTTAGCTGCAAAGATCAAACACGACGAAAAGGCTCGAGTTAAAAAGCAAATCAAAGATCTAGGCGAAGATGGCCTGAAGAAGCTAGCAGAAAGGCTCGAACAAGCTAAAAAAGACAACGATCCCGAAATACCAGAGGAAGTACTTCGAGGCTTTAAGACTCCTGGCGTTGATTCTATCCGTTTTATCAGTTCCACTAGCGGAGCTGCTGGGCTCGGGATTTCCAAAGACAAACCGTTTGAGAATAACATCCAAAGCATTCTTGATAGGGACGTACCATCAATAACACCCTTCCCTCTATTCCTACACTACGAGCATGTTCCTTCGAATTTCATCACTATCAATGTGCTTCTATCTACCGCGTCAGTTCCGGTAGAACTTCGCCCACTAGTTTCGCTCTACTTTGAATATTTCTTTGCAGCTCCCATTACGTTGGAAGATGGAACGAAGTTAGAGTACGAGAAAGTAGTCTCATTGTTGGAGAAAGACACTGTCGGCTTCACAATCCAAGGCGGTAGTGGAATGCAAGCTGCTGAATCCTTACGGATCAGAATGGAATTTGAGCCCGAAAAATACTCTGCCGCTATCCGATGGCTGAGGTTGGTAATGTGGAATATTATCTTTGATGCTGAGGTATAAATCCCGGATCTATATTCTATGCTTAGACTTAACGCTGACCTCTGGATAGCGTTTAGCAGTGCTCGCCAATAAGCTTTACAGTGATATCCCAGAAGAAAAGCGCAGCGGAAATGATGTGAGTCACTCTTCCACCAAGTCTGAATTTTTAAAGTCTAATTGATGTGTAGATGGTGTGGTCAGTTGCCTATCTTACCGGGTATGCTGAGGAGTCAATCGGCTATGGTGCCAATACGCTCATTAAAGGAAAATTCCTGAAACAATACATTGAGATGCTTAACTCCAACCCTGAGGAGGCAATCAAGCAAATGACAACATTCCGTGACCGACTCTTCACTCTTGATAATATGAGAATCCTTGTAGTCGCAGATGTTGAGAAGCTTCCGAAGCCCGTATCCTCATGGGAAGATTTCGTGGCTGGAAAGCCTATGGTAAGGGAGACCCGCGAATATGCTGCAATTTTGCATTATCGGTTGTATTAACGCGCGAACAGGGCGGAGAGCTTAAACCAATTGACAGCAGGCTTGATAGGCTTTCTAAAGCTGGCAAAAATCCTGGGGATTTGATGTTCGTTGTTCCGATGCCAACGTTGGACTCCTCATTCGGTGTTTCAGTCTCAAAGGGCCCATCCTCTCATGACGATCCCCGGATACCAGCTCTGCTACTCGCTACGGCGTATTTGGATGCAGTTGAAGGACCCTTATGGAGGTACGAAGCTCTTTTATTAGCTCACAAGCTAGTATCCACCGTTAACATCTAAGTATAGAGCTATTCGAGGCACCGGTCTTGCTTATGGATCGGGCTTCTCGAGAAGAATAGATTCCGGACATATATACTTTAGTATCTATCGTTCCCCGGATGCATATAAAGCCTTCGAGATGGCTAAGAAGATCGTCGGTGAATATGCTGATGGAACCGTAAGTCCCCACCTGCTAAATTGGGAATCTATAGACCTGTTAAATAGCAAACTTTCGTCACATTTAGACCCAATTTGATGAATTCGATCTTGACGGCGCTATCAGTACGGTGGTCAGCAACCTTGTCGATATTGAATCTACTCTTACCGCGGCAGCAACAACGTCTTTCGTGTTGCAAGCCATTAATGGCCTATCCAAAGACTATAACACGGAGATGCTGCGAAAAGTTCGGGGTGTCAAACCTGATGAGATTCGAAAAGTCATGAAAGATGTTCTTATGCCGTTGTTTGACCCCAAGACTGCTGTTGTGGTTGTCACTACCGCTACTGTCAATACCGAGGTACTGTTTCTATCCTCATATATTAATGAAGCATCGGAAGCTAATAACCCATTGATTATTAAATACAGTCCCTTCAAGAGAGATTCAAAGGAGTTGGATTCCCAGTTCAGGTCAAAAAGCTGTCCGACTTCGGTCCTGGAGGTGGCGAAGAGGATGACGAAGAAGCGGAAGGCGCATCTGAAGGGAGTGAAGACGAGGATGAAGACGAGGATATGGAGTCCATAAGCGATGGCTCTATAGAAGATAGGTAGTAGAAAGGCGGAGTATTTAAAGAGGCTAGCTACAGGGGTTCACTTTGGGTTCTCGTTTATCCCATTGCAGATTTTAGTGTCCAACAATATCTGGTAGAGCTTAAAATAGAGGGTAATATCCCAGAAAATACATCAGGCTTTTATTTACATATCAGTGTGAAAAGCATTGAACATGAAGCAATCTGAAACGCTCTTCGTATTATACAACTGAATGAACGCATCATATGAACATTCTCAGGAACTCTACTAGTGCCATCATAGCCATCGCCTGCCCGTAGGGCATACTCGTTCTTTCAATATCCAAATAATGTTTTAAATCCCTCCCCATTCCAGTTCCAAAGCTGGTGTCCATCAATTCCCCATCTTCTCTGATTCTCCCCATAACCCCTTTGATAGCCTTGATTGCCACATCTTCATACTCCTGCTGTAGAAGATATTTCTTCCTAATACCCTTTAACATGCCGTATGCGAAACCTGCGCTGGCCGAAGACTCTAGGTATGAACCTTCCGATTCTGGTACATCCAAGAGAGTCCTCCATAGTCCTGACTTTGGATCCTGCAGGCGCTTCAACGCCTCACATTGCGCATTGAGGACATCCACAAGGAACACATGGAAATGATCGTCGTTGGGCAAATCTAACAATTCGAGTACATCCGGAATCGCAATTGTCAGCCAGCTGTTCCCTCTTGCCCACCTCGCTCGAGCGAAATTGTGCCCTAAACCGCCCGCAGCTTCTTTGTCAAACTGCCATCCATGGAAAAATAGCCCCGATGCCGCGTCAAATAAATACTGCACGTGTATCAAGAACTGCCGTTTTCCTTCTTCGATATAGTGCGGTCTGTTAAAAATCTTGCCGATCTTGATCAATGGCATGACCGTCATCATTAATGTATCGTCCCACAATTGGTTGTGGTTCTCCTCTAGATACGTTATATGCTGCATTCCGCCAAATCTTGTCCGCGGTAAATCGTACATCGCCCATTCAGCCCAGCTGTCTAACCACGGAATATAAGTCTGATCCTTCTTCTGCTCGTATAAATACGCCAGAGTTAAGAATGGTGACATTGTATTTATATTTTTCGTTGTTCCCTCCTTGAACCGTGCGGAGAACCAGTCTTGCATTATTTTCAGGGTGTCTTCGGAGGCGGTTTGGGAGTAGTATTGGTACAGGCCGTAGAGGCCGATACCGTGGGTCCACTCCCAGTCATTCCAGCCTTTTGTATCGATTATGCGACCATCGGGGAGGGTGAGAAGGAAGTGGCCGGTTTTGTCTGTGATGTTTACGAGATTGTGGATTAGCAGGTTTATCTGCTTGTGGATTTCGGTGGCGGTGAGTGAGTGGACTTTAAGCGGCTGCTGGGGCATCTTGAAAATATCAATTTCAATGGAGCTATCTCGCAGTTAACAGATTTAGTGGATCGAGGAGATGATATTGCGAATAAAACGGAAGGGGAAGACAATATGGCGAAATAATAAGCTAGATTATAAAAGGCTTCTGCTCTTCTAATGTCCCAAACCTCTGAAGAAACTCATTTACGTGAACTGAAAGATTCTCGGCTAGATGAGAGAATGCGAATGCAAAGGATGCGATTCCAGCGCCATCAGGATAAGCACGAGACTATGAAATAAAGGCTTCCCGCAGCGAGCCGCCAGAAAATTATATCTTTCTCCGAACTCAATTACCATAAAGCCTCTCTCCGAGCTCAACTGCCATGAAGCTCTTGGACTTCGCCGAAAGAGCATTCGCGATAGGTCGTGAGCAAGACAACTGCAACTTGATTCGACCCTTCGACACGAAAGTCCGAGGTTGGTCGCTCTCCACCGCTTGAAAAATTGGGATTGCGCATCTGCGCATCAAGCTCAAGCCACGGAATGATTAAGCTCTCCCTCTCGACACGAGGCCTGGTGGGTCGGAAGACGACTTCGAACAAGGCCATGGAACCTGGGTGGTCCCGTCACTGCAGAGAAATGTCAATGTCCTCGCATCGGAACCTGGTTTTGCTGGGGAAACCCCTGTCGGCTAAGGTTAAATTACGCCCCGCACCCCGCGTTCGGTGACAGGGTCGGGAAATCTGGTGCAGAAAATCCACAAATCACACGTGCCAAGCTAGGACCTTCGAGACGAGATGGTTCTCTGGTACCGCCTGTGTGACATCGGACAGCTTTAAGCTCTTAAGACTTGGTTATTCTCTGGTGTGAGATCCGGAGGACCGAGGTGGCGTTTGAATCTCGGGCTGCCCTAGCTTGTTTAGTCGAACGGGTTCAAATGGTGGATACATATCTCGAGACGAGATAGACTTTCGACCCACCTACATCTGTCCCTGTTTGAGCGGCAGCAGGAAATTTTTGGGTTGAAGTACTTGTCTAATACGAGTCAGTGAGTTTTTGATATGCTATCGAATGTCTTTGATTAAGAATTATCGCCACCATAGAATCGTGATTAAGAGTTCCCCAGAAAAACGGCTCTCCATAATCTGATTCGGATCAAGTTAGCTTCACCAGCTCCACATATTTCCCCGTGGGTTCGATACGAGAAAGATTGATTTTTGGGGCCAAAAGATAATTTTTCTGCGGAGAAACACGAATCTCATGACACCAGTACCCATCTTCAACCCTAGCATCAAACCCAGTAGCCAATATCTTGGATTTTCGTTTCGAAAACGGGTAAATGGAGCGAGCCATGGAGCTTGCTCATGCAATCGCATGGATTTTAGACGATGATCTCAGTTGATATGAAAAAGCCAAGACTAATACGGAGCTTGCATCCGTATATATCATCTCGAAATATATATATCGCCCATCCTTCCCTTCCCCAGATGAGGAATCCATCCTGGCACCGCACAGTCCATGATCACCTCTCGTCCTACTCCACTTCAAACAATAGCTTGAGCTGTCTCAGACTGTAATTTGTTCAAGTGCTCAACGAGCTGCTCTTTTGTCATTATGGCGGACAATAATATCAATACACGTCCCGCACAAGCGGTGCAGATTGATGAGAAGCCTGCCGAAATCTCGCATCTCGAGCGAGTGACCTCCTCGGACGAATACGCAGTAAAGGACCACCTCGACTTCGAACGTGTTGACAAGGAAATCGCCAAATATGCGGACCCCTCGCGAGTCGTCGAAATCAGCGAAGAGGAAAACAAGCGCCTCAAGCGCATGATTGATAAGCGTGTGCTTGCAGTCATGGTTTTCACTTACTTTCTTCAGGCGCTCGATAAGGGAACTCTGTCGTTTGCCTCTATCATGAACATCCAAAAAGATAACGGTCTCCACGGTCAGCAATACTCTTGGTTAATCACTTGTATATATATCGCCATTCTCATCGTCGAGTATCCTATCAATTGGGCCATTCAGCGTGTCCCAATCGCAAAGGCGCTCGGTGTCTGCATCATGATTTGGGGATCCATTCTCGCATGTCACGCTGCTACTCACAACTTCGCCGGTCTTGTCACTCTTCGAACACTCCTCGGTATTTTCGAAGCTGTCTGCCAGCCTTCGTTTGTCGTTCTCTCCAGTATGTGGTACAAACGTGAGGAACAAGCTCAGGCAGTCACCTACTGGTACATGATGAACGGTGGACAACAGATTGTCGGCGGTCTCCTAGCTTACTGCTTCACCTTGATCAAACCCGGTGGTCCCTTGAAAAGCTGGCAAGCATTGTTTTTGACATACGGTTGCTTTTCGGTCCTCTGGGGTGCGTTTGTTATATTCTGGATGCCGGACAGCCCAATGAGAGCCAAATGTTTCTCGGAGGAAGATAAGGCGTTGATGATTGAGCGTGTTCGTTCCAATCAAACCGG
The DNA here is from genome assembly GCA_036971675.1 of Orbilia ellipsospora. Lineage (NCBI taxonomy): Eukaryota > Fungi > Ascomycota > Orbiliomycetes > Orbiliales > Orbiliaceae > Orbilia > Orbilia ellipsospora. The sequence goes on from JAVHJO010000014.1 coordinate 1,507,208, forward strand.
TTTGCAGAACAGAAAATTCCGTCCAGAGCAAATCAAGGAGGCTTTGTTGGATCCTCAGTGCTGGTGCTATGGAGGAATCCAATTCTGCACAACACTGCCTACATCTGGTCTCGGAGGCTTTGCTAATATCATCATCACTGGATTCCACTTCACAGTTTTGCAGACACAGCTCCTCGCCATGGTTCTCGGTGCCGTTATCATCATTGTGCTTCTCTCCTCAGTTTGGATCGCAAAGAAGACGAAGCAAACCACTCTCACGATGGCTGTCTACATTATACCTTCGTTCATTGGCACGATCGTTCTCATGACTGTTATAAACCATAATTTGGGGACCAAAGTCGGGCTGTTGATCTCGTACTATATCGCCCTTTCATTCTGGGCAGCGCAAAACTTGACAATGTCTTTGGTGGCACAGAACGTGGGTGGGCAGACCAAAAAGACCGTCGCCGTCGCCATGAACTTTGTCTTCTGGGCCGCTGGAAATGCTATCGGCCCTCAAGTTTTCCTGGCTTGGGATGCGCCGAGATATTTCATCGCTTTTTCCACGCATCTGGGATGTTATGTGCTTTTGGTTATCATCATTCTCTTCTTGCGATTTTATTTGAGACGACAGAACAAGAAGAAGGACGCAATGGAGGGCAATAGCGCCAGCAAGGGTGTCGTACATGGATTTGACGATTTGACTGACAAGCAAAATATCAATTTCAGATACATCTACTGAGTGGAGGGTATTGATTTTACGTAATATCTTGTTATGAGTTTATGAATAATACTTGAGCGTATCCTTAAGTATATACTAGTAGTTTTAAATATTTAACCTAGCGATTACTTTTCCATATTTTGGTATTATTTGCGATTACTAGGATTGCAATTGAATAATAGCGTTTCAAATTAAGCATCTTCGCAGCGGATGTATGGGTTATTTCTCATGCTATCAATTTAAGAATATTGAAGCCTCAAAATCCTTAGCCGATTCCCGGGGAAAAATTCAATAGATGGTACGATCTTGGCATCACGACCGGTCTCATCTCTAGATATTCCGTAGGTTAATAACTATTGAGTTATATAATAATAACGTTATAGAAAAGCATGAGCGAGAGTTGAAGTCTGGCTCACTGTGGTCTCGCTGTGAGCACTGCGAGACCAGAGGGTTGGTGACTTGGGAGCTTGTTGGATATTGTGCGTTGCTGTGTTGTCGCAACGGCCAAATTTGCAGGGGTGTTTCGCATCCGCAAATTTTCTGTCGCCAAAACAGATCTTCCTTGATCTTCAATTTCTTCTTCCCTTCGATTCCACTTTCCCACTTCATCAACCTTCATCAATCAACATCCCCTCATCCTGATAGGGCCCATTATCTCCCTATGATCAACTGCTTCTAGCCATCTACCTCGAACAATTTATGCGAAACGACGCTGGCGCATTGACCCTCCATTCATCTTTGCAGTTGCAACGATACCCTTAACTCGTCCCACCACTCATCGCCCACCACGAATATCAACCACATTCAATCTTGCACACCAACTCGTAAACTCGGAAGATACCTACTATACTCTCAGGCTCGACCCGTTCGACCTGAAGATACAATCCATCAAACCCTTTGGCCACTTATTTAAACGGACATTTACCCCCCACCCACCGATACAATGTCTGCTCCGACTGCCGAAAAATTCGAGGGTATGAACCCAAGCCGTCTAGCCATGTTACAACAGATGGATACTGCAGATGCGCAACGTTCCGAGCGAGGAAACGGTCGAGGGAATGGTCGAAGAGGTGGCGGCTCTCAACGAGGTGGTAGAGGTAACGGAAGAGGAAAATTTGGAGGAAAGAGAGGTCAAGGTGGAAGATTTCCTAGAGATGGTAGTCGCCGTGGTGGCAACGAAGGCGGTCATAACAGCGAAGACCAGTCAGCTGTCATGGGCTATTCAGGGGAAGACGCTATCGGAGAGAAGATTGAGACTGTTGGCAAGAGAACAGAATTCAACGGCATGAGCGACAGCACCCCAGAGACCTTTAGCAACGAGAATAAGCGACGATCGCCATCCGATGATGAAGAAGGGAGGACCTCAAAGAAAAGCAAGAAGGAAACCCGCATATTTGACCAAGCCGTTGGGGCCGGTGAACGTGAAGAGAAAAGGAGCAAAAAGGAACGCAAGGAAGAGAGAAGAGCAGAGAAAAGGAGAAGAAAGGAGGAGAAGAAACAGGCCGAGGAGGCTCCCTCTAAAAAGAAGTCGAAGAGCAGCCAAGAGCTGGATCTAGAAAGTCCAGCGGAGCCTCAGACCAAACGTAAGGATGAAGAAGATGCCACCCGAACCTCGAAAAAGCGAAAACAGGATGCGCCAGACGACACAGAACCAAAAGTCGAAGCGCAAGAGCCCCAAGATGCCCAGAAGGATAAAAAATCAAAGAAGGACAAGAAATCAAAGTCAGAAAAAAGCTCTAGCAAAGACGAAGAGCCCCAACCTGAGTCTACCGAAGAGAAGTCGAAAAAGCGCAAATCACGAGAGAGTACGGCCTCTGCCGATACAACTCCTGCCATGGAAGACAAACCCTCGACTAAGAAGCGAGAGGACAAAAAACGAAAAACCAAGCGTGCAAAGAGCCCACCCCTCATTGATCCTACGAAGCCCCGCCTATTCAACTGGGAAGACGAACCTGCGCCACGACGCGGTACAAAGAGGAAGGGCCGAGAGGAAAGTGATAACGAAACCCCCTCCATCAACAAGAAGCAAAAGAAGAAGAAGGGCAAAAGTTGCGATGATAACAAGCCCAATAGTGACGTACAAGTCAACGGCGATGCCCAAGCCAACGGAACTACTACAGAAAAGAAAAAGAAGTCGGATAAGGTTGATTCATCCAAATCACCCTCCTCAGAAGAGGCTTCGAAGAAAAGCCAGAAAAGACAAGCGACAGACGCAGGTGCCTCTTGGAATGCAGACTTATTGGAAGGTAGCGACGCCAGAAAGGCTAAATTCTTGCGCCTCATGGGTGGCGCCAAGTCAGGAGTTGAAGTGAAGATGAACGGTGGATCAAAGATGACCGCTAACGAATTAAAAAAGCAACAGGAAGATCTCGCAAGACAAAGCGAGATGGCGGCACAAATGAAGGAGCATGGAAGGAAGCGCATGGGCCTCGGCTCGGGCTAGCTGCTCAAGTTGTTGTACCGTGTCCAGAACCTGACTGTCTCTGAGGGGAGTGTGTGAAGCGGGAGAAAGAAATCCTTTGAATTGTTGATATTTAAATGTTAGCGTGTGTATTATACTTGGTTCTCATCGACGAAAAGTTTGTTTGTATTCTGTATTTCTTGTTAAAGGGAGGCTTATTTGTCCATAGAAAGGTTTACTAGGTCTTTAGAGGATTACGCTTAGAGAGCGATAGTATAGCTAGAGTAATACAAATATTAATGTCGTTTGGGCCCTTCATATTATACCTTTCCATCTCGGATATAAATCTCAACATGCAATGGGCTCAATTGAAACATTCCGATCTCGAGCCGCCAGTTCGATTGTTTCCGTTCTTCTACATGCGTTCCTCGACGACTGACCACTCAGACCAGTACAAGGTACAGCACGGAGACCTATTATTTCAATTACGGTAGAGACTCGGAGGCGTAAGAAGAGAGAACTGGCGACAGCATATGAGCGCTTTCAATCTTGGCCAATTGAGGACCATTCAATGTGATCAACATCGAGCAAATTCTTTTATTAGACGACAACAAAGCTCAGGGTTGTTTGCTGTCTAACTTTCTTTCTGTTGTGATTTTAGGATTTACTGGTGTACATATATGGAGGTTCTGATTAGTTATTTTAATTGGAGCGATTTTTATTCACGATTATAAAGCCTAGTAACAAAGATTTCGGGTTGGTAATATTGATAGGCTAGGATTCCTGCTTATCAATAGGACAGTCAGCTTGGAGGCCAGCACACAAGCTTGAATTTTTTGAAAATGTCTAGTACTTGAGCTCAGATTGATCTAAGAATCTCTGCTTGCTTGTTATACATAAAGTTGGTAGGTTTATTAGAAAGCTTATAATTAGCTCTTCGAACATCGCTCCAGTCTTTCGAAACCTTGTTGGCTGAGGTCAAAAACGCAAATCCGGGGTAGTTAAATTCAGTCACTTTTGCATGTGCATGTATCGTTATAATCTTAAGATAAATCAATTAGTACCTGATCAGATGGAACTATACACTTACCGTAGTACGACACAACTTAGTTTCGCATCGTTCTCGCGGCATGTTACTATTCGTGATAGCCGGCAGGAGGCTGAACGCAGCTACAAGGGACAGCGTCCCGACCTGAATCGAATCCAGTTTTCCGACCCTCGAGAATCGATGCAGAGATGATGATTTTTGATCTTGAACGAATAGGATCGGTCCCACCTTCGCTTAAGCTTCGTGCCATGAATCGTGAATTGACAGTCTGTTCAGCCTCAAAACCTTTCTGCCGCTATGATGCCCGCATGTCAGATATCATGTCTCAATGTGCCGGTTGAGGTGCAGTTTGCTTGAGAAACCTTACCGAGTTCGTAAGATGCCGCACGAGGTGAGGGCAGGGTCCCACATTTAGGACCACTCTGTCAACGGACGTAGGTCCAAGGAGGGTAGTAATCTAATCGTCGACGGGGCAGGGCGGCGGCCTTGATCTGATAGGTTGGCTGCCGGTTAGGCTAGGGCTGGCAGGTTAGCCGTTCCATTTCGAGCATGCCATTCCTGCGTGAGAAATACGGGATTTGGATTTCTCACACTCTCAGCTATCGTTGCATTGCCTTGCTACTTTTATCCATTCTGATCTAATTTATACACGCTCCTTTGCTATTTGATTAGATACTCACCTACTTCTTTCATACCATCGTCTACACTGCACCGCACTGCGCTGCACCCCGTCAGACATCACTTCAACACATATCGACTGCATCGGCCAGCGACATTAGCTCTTCGACACACATCGCATGACACCCAGCATCAGCATCTTCACACTCTCCATCTAACCGCTATTCATTCTAGGGGTCTTCGTTCATCTACTGATCATCATGCCTACAGGTTTCTCAGAGTCGTTCTGGTCGCCAGACTACGCTGGAGGTTCGCATCTACCCCTCTCTTCCTATCTACAGTTCGGCGGATTCACTCTCCGTCCCGCAGTTCACTGGATAGATCGCTGACCGCAGAGCTTATCTAACCATCACCAATCTGAATCATTCTCCTAGGCCTTGGAAAACTCTTCTCAAAGCTACAACAAGGTGTCGTCGAGAACCAGCAGATCCTTACAATCGCTCGTTTACGATCCGACGCTGAAGATGCCTATGGCGACAAGCTAAAGTCAATTTCACCAGCTGCCGAGAATCCAGACGGGTTTCTGAAGGATGAAGGAGCTAGCACCCGGAAGGTTCGTCAAAGAAACCAGAAAAAAAACAAAAAATGGCCCACGATCATCAAGAGCAGAAAAAAACTATTTGAGATATTTTCCATGGTGTTGCTGTGCTGTGCTTCGCTGGCAGGGGCACCTGAGCTTAGCATTCAAGCTAGCTCTTTGTTTAGCTGAGGCTGAAGTTCTGGTGGAGGTGGGACCTGGCTGACGGGATTTCGGTGATATTCTATTTTTAGGCATACGAGGGAATCAAAAAGGAAATGGAATCGGTATGTTGCGACACTTCTCCACCAACTGCAAGATAGGACCGTTTTGCTCTCCCTTGTAGCTCGCTTTTCAGCTTGCATCGTGGGGTTTCCATCATGGTGGTGGTGGTGGTGGCGGTGGTTGTTAGTGGTGGTGGTGTTTTGCTTTCTGCGACAACACCCAATTTGATCGGAAAGAGTGATGGTAGCTAATGACAGGTAATCGGGAACGTTGTTTCCTCCATGCGATCGATACAACGAAAATTTAGGCAGGCGACAGCCACAAGAAAGTCGCAGAGAACATTCGTAAACTGGTGATCGAGCCGTTTTCACAATGGGCTGAGGCCCACGAGCAGCGCGTGGAGATGTCCCACGATGATCTCCAAACCAAGATCCGAAACCACGATAAACAGACCGAAACCGTCAAGAAGCTGCGAAACAACTTCTTCAACAAGTGTAGGCTCTTAGAGGATTACGACCAGGAGAAAGAATTGGGATTTTCGAGCATCGACAAGTCAAAGGAGGCTCCTAAGCCTACTACCAATGGAGAAAAGGAGGTTAGTTCGCCGGTTGCCTCTTCCTCGCGCGCAGCAGCAGCACCAGCAGCCCCACAGATCAAAGTTGCCGAGGCAGAGGAGGATGAGTATGAGATTGGAGATATGTTTTATCCGCCATCGCAGCTGAAGAAAATACTTGCGAGTGCTCTCGACACTTTGCCGATGAACGAGGTCAAGGTTACTCTCCTAGGAACGTATCAGAACTGCACTCCAGGAGACGTTATTGTCCAGCATCTGCAGAAGCATCTCGGTGCCACAACGGTCAGCGCAGCTGAAAGGATTGGACAAGATCTCATCGGTCATGGATTCTTGCGACTGGTGGGCAACATAGGCAATACCTTCGCCAATTCGTCAAAAATGAACTATCAATGGAAGCCCAAGGCATTTGAGATGGCTGGCAAAGGCCCCGCGCCGCAACTACAGAGGAAGGGCACTTTGGCTAGCATGCTCACGACCGTTGAAGAAGATGACGATCTTACCCCTGAGAGTCCGGGAAACGCACTCAGCGACATGTTTAATAGATACCTCAGCCAACCGCGTCCTGGTGAGACTCAATACGACAAGCTGAGGAGAGAAGCCACGGAGGCGGACGACAAGTACAAGAGTGGTGTTCAGAAGCTCGATTTGATTCGCTGCAACCTTGAAGAGTCCATCATGGATCATCTCAAATTCATGGAAAGGTGCGAATTAGATCGATTGAAGGCCATCAAGGCTGTCATTCTCGATTTCTCGGGAGCTGTTTCCAATGTTATTCCAACATTGCAGTCCACAGTGGACACCATGATGCTATTCCAGGAGACTGTACAACCCCAGGGTGATCTGAGGTTCATGATTGACACTTATAGGACTGGCTCATTTTTGCCAAAGGTTACTACGTATGAGAGCTACTATAACTCTGCTGGCGGTAAGGTTTTGACCACCAAAGTGTTTTAAACAAGACTCTAGCTGACAATATTTGTAGACCAGACTTTTGGTGTTGATCTCGAACTGCGAGCTAGAGGCGATCGTAAGAGAGTGCCTCTAATTGTCACCTCGATTCTTCAATACCTTGATAATCGTACGTTGTCCAATATTAGGCTAGAACTAAGTAGCTACTAACAAGCTTCATAGATTACCCCGATCTTGAAACCGATGAGGCCAGACGAGGGATCTGGACTGTCGATGTTCCACTCAAGGCTACTCACCATCTTCGAAATGCTATCAACAACGGCAAAGCGATCCCAAGAGATGTCTTGGAGAAATATGATATGCCAATCGTCGCTAGCACGCTCAAGCTCTATCTTCTCGAGCTTCCTGGTAAGATATATTTCTCGCATCGTATGTCTACGTCCTTCTAACTGTTGCTAGACTCTTTGGTTTCCTCCCGAGTTTATGACGTGATCAAGACCATCTATCATACTCACGGCGGTGAAAACGATGACCAAACCCGTCTCTCAGTCATTCAAAATACTCTTGGTGGTCTCCTTCTTGCCAATATTGCAACTCTTGATGCACTCGTCTCTCACTTTACCCGTCTCATCGAACTTACGTCTGCGGAGGAACAATATTATAATGATCTCGGCACGGCTTTTGCACCTTGTATCTTGAGACCCCGCGTTGAGAGCATTGTTACCCAGCACGACAAACATGCCGCAAGACTCTTCCGTGATTTACTCTCCCACAAGGAGTTGATCTTTGGTGAATTGAAGCGTGAACGTTCTTTGAACGCAGGGAGGAACCGTGCCCCAAGTTCCACCGATGAGTCGAGCCGTAAAGCCAATGAACAAGCTCGAGCTCGTGCCGTGATTGCCGCACGCAGCAGGCCCTCATCACCAGCGTCCGCAGGGTCCCGCAACAGGAGAGATTCTTCAAAGGGTGGTGAATTCCCTAGAATACCCATCAATCCTACCACTACCTCACCTACCAATAGCACGGCTACGTCGAGATACCGCCAGTCCTTGGAAGTCCCTGGACTCGGTGGACTCGGTGATATCGACCCACAACAGGCAGCCTTCGCAACTGAGTCTTCAAGCAACTTCTCTCAGACCGCTGACCATTTTGAACAAAGCCCAGAGGAGGAGGCCGCGCAGCAAGACAACAAGTTGCCTCACCAGCCACCCCCGAAAACGGAAGAAGGTATCAGAAGAGCCCCAGTGAGAGGATATCAGCGAAGGAATATTAGAGCAGAAGGTATTAGCTTGAGTGATAAGCCAGTGGATGATTAAATCTGAATCTTTGATACGATTATCCTCGAGTTTTGTTAATCATCCTTCTGGAATTAAGAGAGGTGAAGGAGGGGTATGGTGGGGGTGATTCCTTTGTCTGTATCTATTCTTTCAGTTTCCGACCTTTGCTCTTGGCTTTTTTTTGGATACGGAATTTCATGTCATGGAATGTTTGCGAAGAAAAAAACCGAATGTATCCCGAAAATCATTTATGCTTCTTGACCGTCTCATATCCTACTCACGTGAACTTCTTTTCGTAATTTCCCAGCATTATTTCTCAACGTCGTGGCAACTGAGTTTCTTATTTCGACCGGAATCGATATCGAATCAGGGAACGGAACTTTGTTGATGCCGATTAAGCGGGGGTCCCACCAGCGCCGTGGGTGAAGCGGGCCACATGCCTGCCACATGCCCTTGCACATGTTGCTAAATAAGCCTGTCAGTGGCCCTGAAGGAATTGAGTGATCCTCAACGTCTTTCACATGGAAGATCCGTAGCCTCTAATCGTCTCTCAAAAAGTTCGAATATCATCCAGATGAGATGTCGATGGATCCATCCCTCCCATCTACGAGCCTCCTCAATAATGCATGCTTGCCTGTCTGCGTCCTAAGGGCCCTGGCGGAATTCCGCCGCCCTGCCTGAGATTAAGTTGCATACAGGAAACATGAATCGCTAGCCAATGGATTGCCCCATGACCATGACGTCCCGGTATTTGCAATATTGCCGCTGGTCGTCGGCCGCTTTGTAATTTGGGGGCGGGCTTTAGCCGGGCTGAAACCCAACAGAAAAGCCGTCAGTTTAGCTCGGCCTGGCGAAACCTTCGTCTTTCCTTTTCGACCTGGTCGCTTTCACCTTCTTCTTTCCCGCTGCGATTACTCTTTCCTTCGTTCACCGTTTGGTGAGATTTCGATCAATGCAGGTCCGATGATGCGAAGCTGTTAGGTTAACAGACGCAGGCACACTCCCTTTTTTCCTATATTTCCTTTATTTCCTTTTATTTCCTTCTTCCTCTTCTCTCCGGTCCTTTAACCTCTTGTTTTCTTCTTTTTCTCCGTGTTCTTATTATCTCTGTATCGGTGGAATCTTATTCAGGGCCGCTCGTCAGCATTACTATTGTCGTTTAATTGCTTTGGTCCCCCAACAATAAACAAACAAAAACAAAGGAGGACGATCCGATCAACAACAGCATCAACTCCAACAACACATTAAAACTGTCTGTCGCACAAATTCGAAAGCGGCAACAATGACGGCAGATACCGCTACGACCTCTGCCGTCGACGGATCGGAATCATGGCCGTTGCAGACTGCCGTCAATCGTATCCGCCGTCTATCGTTCAGTAACAGTCTGCGTCACTACTCTCTACCCGAAGATGAGGAGCAATTCCTCGAAATGGTGAGTGGTCCTCATCCAAATTCAAACATTCGGACCGGCCGGCGTCGCTCGGATATATTGGGGATATATTGGAGCAAGAGCTATTGTTAACAATGTATTGTTGTAATCCAGCTAGATGACTTCCTCGCCGACCTTGAAGAACGTCTCGATCGCTTTGAAAAACACCTCGACGAATACCGTACCCTTGGAACCGAAACACTCGATCAACAGCTCGAAAAGACGTATACCACACTTTCCACCATTCGCTCGGAATGCGGTCGGGTATCGGATCAAGTGGTGGCTCGGGGGCGCAGGAAGGCTCGATTGATTGTTGAGATTTTGGAGGCGAGTTACAATGAGGCATTGCTGGCGAAGGGTGTTTGGGAGAACGATTTCCACGACAAGGCGAAAGCCGGGTTGGCATTCTTGAGTGAAATGCTGGTGGAATTCGATCAACGGGCCCAGGCTAGCATGGATAGGAAGCTTTCGAGAGCAAAGCTAAAGCTCGAGAAGGCTGTTGAGGGTGCTAGTGAACTTGCGGAGAGTATTGAGAGAGCGATCATGAAGGCTCGAGAGGGTAAGCTGTTGAGCTACGCCGGTAAGTTTTTAAATACCAATTCAAATATTTTGATTGATATGGCTCACGCTAATGTTGAATTTATAGATATGCCGAGCCCTTGGAAGGTCAACGCCCATATACTCTCCGGCTATCGTTTCTCTGAAAAGAAACTCGACTGCGTTATCTCTGTGTTCACCCAGATCCACAATGAGACTTGTAATATTTGGTCCCACCTTCTTGCCTTTGTTTTCGTTCTCGCCCTCGCGTTCTATCTGTATCCTACCTCGACAAACTTTTCGATCCACACCACTGCTGACAAGTATATCAATGCTTTATTCTTCTTTGCTGCTGCAAAGGCGTTTGCATGCAGTACTGTCTGGCATACGATGAGCAGTATTGCAGAGTTGACGACTATGGAGAGATTCGCTTGCGTTGATTACACTGGTATCAGTTTGCTGGTGGCGTCGAGCATTCTCACCACTGAGGTTAGTATCATGCTTGTCCATCACAATTCAACACCTCTTACCATCGAATACGGAAATACTAACGGCGTCGACTATTTGGATATCTAGTACACGGCATTCTACAATGAACCCATCTCTCGCACCTTGTACATGTCCTTCACTGTCCTTCTCGGTACCATCGGCGTTATCTTCCCCTGGAGACCGATATTCAATAGAACCGATTACCGAGTATTCAGAGTGATGTTTTACGTATGTCTCGGCGCCTCTGGCTTTTTCCCGCTAGCGCAACTACTCTACACCAGAGGCATGAGCTGGTGTCTCGGCTTTTATCTCCCGATATTCAAGAGTTTGGCGGTATACCTCGCAGGAGCTACAGTGTACGCGATGCAAATCCCGGAGAGATGGAGACCTGGCATGTTTGACCTTGTGGGTGGGAGTCATAATATCTGGCATTTGGCTGTCGTCGGTGGAGTTTGGTTTCATTGGACTGCATTGCAGGGCATGTTTGAGGATGCCTTTCAGAGAGCAGGAGTCCTCGAGAAGATGGTCTTGGCTTAGGATTGATTATCGAACGCAGTATGCTACTGCTAATTTTAATTACCTCTTGGGATAGACTTTAGAGGGCCATAGATTTCATCCGTTTGGCTTGGTGAGCGGTAGAGTTCTCGTTCATTTTTTTTTTCTTTTGGCTTTTATCCGTTCGTTTAGCTTTTTAATAGCATTGGTGGGAGTGGAGGGTTTGGTAATTGGTAAAGATTCGTGTACATACCATAGGGAGAACGGAAGGTTGTAAATATGATGAAAGTGATGAGGGGTACGCGTGGTGATATAAGATGATAATGTCAGGTAGGGCTCGAAGAGAGAGAGAGAGAGAGAGAGAGGAAGAAGATAGCATACTAATTCTACCTTTGTGGCTGAACGAGCAGCAATCTAATTCGATGGATTGCTGCTTCAAATTTTTGCAGTTGATTCTATAATCTGATAGTCTACTGTTATTTTTAGTTTGCTGAGGGTAAAGCTTTGCAGAATGTCAGGTATTTGCTTAGGCATTCCTGTCGATTAGTGAAATTCAATATTAAGATTTATCCTATGTCCAGCATATATAAAACTTTCATGAGAAACTCTCTACCACATACTCATTACATCTAGTATTATAAATTTTATGTACAAATCTATTACTGCCTTTGGTTATACTTTATATCACCCACATGCGAAACCACAAACTTTGCAACAGCGTCTGCTTCCATCCGGTACATCCAATGTAAGGGCCAAATGATAGGCCATCCCTTACAGATCGGGTCCAAGGAGTAGCAAAACGACTTTGTCCTCGCATCTAACCCTTTATCTAGGGCCGTACCATTCTTGGGGTCTCCCAATAATATCACGGCCTTTACTTTATCCGCCGCGCTTTGTGACATTAGAGCCGCGGCTTTGTGAACCAGTTGGGCCCCTTGGCTATATATATAGAAAGTCATTAGTCCCAAATGCATTTTTCACATATTTACTTATTATTCGTGGCGAGGATTTGTTACGTACCTGTAGCCCGCCAGTATAACAGCAGTTCCATTACAAGCGGCCTCTGTCATATCCGCCATATTACGAGATCCAATAGGATCTCCATCGACAAAATAGCTCTGCAAAGAAGCGGTATAATTCACGCCCTGGGAATCTAGCGCATCCGCACCGCCTGGAAGAGCCTTTTGCAAGGCTTTCACCAGCGATGGACCCACTAGTACGCCCATACCGCCGCCCCATTCCATTGTCCCACGAGCGTATATGAACGTAACCGGCTTGCATCCCCCACTCTTCATATCCTTCACATCCTTCACGTAACTTCCATTCTTATAACTGTCGTACGTAGTGTTGTCGTGCGTCCGACGGGGGATGATGTATGCCGATGCAGCGTTGAGGATATGAAGGATTGATAACAATGTTATCAGAATTCGAATCATGGAGGCGATTTTAGCACTAGGTTGGAATGATGGATAATTGTAAGAGCCGGTAACCGGTTCGAGTTTGGTAAAGTCAGAGAGGAGGGTATCCAGATACTCTCGTCCGGGGAGGGTCGGGTTGGCGTAGAGGTTAATGCATAAGTATATTAAAAATGAGCGACGGGGATGGGATATTTGCAGGTTCAATAACGATAAATCCAGAGAACCATCGTTATTATATGAACCCTGGTCGAAGTCCATCCTATATAGTATAATATTATATTGAATTAATTTGTGATTTTTTTACATTGGGGTTGTTATTGTTTAGGTGAGTTTCCTTACTGGGGCATTGTATTCTCCTGCTGAGACATTGGATAGGTTTTCTTCCCGAGACAGCGGAGGGAAAACTGGGGCAGACAGGCGCGGTGCCAGAGTATAATCTAACGTTTAGATCTGCAGGGTCCTCCTAGATGGCTTTACGAGAAAAAACTATTATGAATCTTTGCTGGAGGTGAAACTCCGGTGATACCGGCAGGATAGTGCCATATCTGAGATTTTTAAATTTTTCTTCAGACTTGAAGCCATCTATTGGGAGCTGAGGGGAGAACTTCAAACGTGATCAAACGTTGTCTAGGCTAAGCAAATGCGGTTAAGCCAAGCTAGCCGCCCGTATGCATGTGAGAATCGTCGACATTGAAAGATGTGTGGTTTTTTTCTTCCATGGGCGTGGGTCTAGTCTACAAAGCTTTGGAGATGCATTAGTTAGATGGAATAAGATATCAAGACCCCAGTGTTGATTATTAACATTTATTTGCTTGAAGATCTATTTCTTTTGGTACCTTCTATAGTTGGCTTTTGAAAAAGATTGACAGCTTGTGGTTTGTTGGAGCTAGTGCGATATCAGTTGAGTCGCGGAGATTTTGTGTGACAGCACCTCGTTGGGTTGCAAGGGTTTAAGCTCATCGGCTGCCTCATCGAGATGCGATGCTCCTCAGCTGATGTTTCCGCATATATTTCTCAGGTTGAAAGGGAAGAAAAATATTGAAATTGGGAATCAATGTTTAGCGAAGTAGTGGTATCCGCACAATAGATATCTATCTAAGTCTTTGATTTAAGACTATCTTTGCGGTTGATTCAAATTAATTACTGGCTCAGAATTAAAACGTGGTTGGGTATCGATATATATAAGTGTAATCATAGAGTATTCGATACATTAGTAAAATTAAGACAAGAACGGTCTCCTAGTGAGTCTGATCAAGATGCCGGACCGTCATGACAGTCCAAAATCAAGATCTAAATCTTTTCGATTCATGTACCATGAACTATCCTTCTCGTTTCCCCGCTCCGCATCCGTGCTAGCAGGAATAGCAGGGATACTCGTACATGCCATCTCCTTCCCACCAGAATATTTGGGAAGACAATGGTACCCTGTTTCGCAGACCTCGCCCTTTGGTAAGTCACAAGGTTCTACGTTGTAGAAATATCAAATCAGTTTCTTCCATTTCTCAAGGAAAAGGATGGCTGCTTACGTACGTCCTGGTTTTCTTATCTTGCTATCATTTGTAAGGGGTTCCTTTTGGATAGCAGTATATGCAGAATTTTCGATGACTTCTTGCTCTAATATTCTCAAGAGAGTGGTTTTAGTTGGGTATTCCTCTGCAATGCAGTGATTGTGGTATTTTGATGGTTTGTTTTGTTTCTAGCGCAGCCGGTGCCGGCGCTGGCTGGTTGTACGAACCTGTTGCGATATGTAGCGGTGATGCGACAAGAGATGCAGCGAAAAGCGCAACTACGAGAGTGAGATATGAGATATGAGGATACATCTTGTATATTAAAGGCCAAGGAAGTGCCGTCGCATCTTGGGAGGATGTGCTCAAGTTTAAGTTCGAGAGCGCTCGAGCGCGCGATGCGATTGCGACCCCCTCTTGCACATGCACCTGACGCGATACAGCTTGGACTTCGTTTCGAGGCTCGAGTCAAGCACCCAACGCAAACATGGCGCCCGAAGTGGATCCACGGGATGATTGGCTAATTTTTACAGTATATCCTTGATAGGTATCTCGTATCAATATGTGATTGCAGAATGATGGCCAAAGCAAATACAGGGTAGGTATGACAAAAAATCGCAGGTCATTACGAAGTTATGATCGGACTGGTTCGTGAATGAAAGATTTGGCATTTCCTATTATAAAAGTATGCAGATTACCTAAAACGCCTTTCTTTGCCCGAACCAAATTAATGCCCTAAATCCAAAATCTCTCAGGTTGTTCGCCTCATATTCAATCGAACCCTCTCGAGCAGCTGATCTCTGGTAGCTGTTGGCGATGGGTATAGATTCCTCTACAATCAATAAACTATTAGTACGAGAATGAGCTAATATTTTTGTAGAGGAAAATGATAAAATACCAATTCCAACCAGCGTCTTAACTCATCAGTCGACCATGTAGTCGGATCTAAATAGTGAGGAAGGTAGTGATGAGTAAATATAGCTATGAGGCCTAACAACTGATAGTTTAATACGTACCACCTTTCGGATCATCGGGTTTAGGAAAGATGGGCTGGTCACCATTACCCCAAACTGTAAATGCCGTCGCGAGGGCTACTAAACCGCCGAACGCCAGAACAGCATTCTCCAGAGGAGAGGTTAGCACTTTGACATTGTCATTCATAGTATAATTATATGGCATTATAGAAATAACTGTCGTCAAAGTAGAGAATACTCAAGAGATCGAAATAAAGGGTTTCAAACAATCAAGCGAACTAGCCTTCAAAAAGGCGAGTGACGGGAGACATACTTTGGAATTCAGCATTCTGTTTTGTTCAGTCGAGTTGCCGGACATTGCGCGTGAGAGTGAAATATGTTAGAAATGTTTGAGTTGAGTAATCTGAGACCTTATTTCTCAGTTTATTGAAAAGATGGCTTGGAAATAAAAGTACCTGTCCAAGGGTGTCATTTTTTATTCACTTATATATAAATCAGAGATATGCGGATGGTGAATGGCTTCGCAGCAGAGTGCGTTGTATCTGTGGTCGAAGATGGTGAGTGGCGATTGGTACGTGATGAGCCCCGATCGAGAAAGACGATGAGAAACGGTCGAAGAGGACAGATATCGAGATTTTGGGAATGTAAAAATGCAGTTTATAAGCGAGCGGGGTCTAGAATCATAGATTTTAAACAGTCTCGGAGTCAGAGGAAGGCTGAGATGCGTTTTGCTCTTGATGCCAATGGTTGAATGTTAGGCGAAGTCTACGGGCCTTGCGAGATTACGTGTTGCTCCGCGTAAACGATCTCAAGCCTCCTTCGGTCCAGCTTAAGCCTGCTTTTCCTGGTTAACATGTTCATTACTTATTTGCGACTAAACGAAATATGAGCTGCGAGCCGCGGCTTGGTTTTTTCTCACAAAATAGGACTATCATAATGAAATGCGTCCATCCATATCAAGCTTCGCAACTGTAAACAAGAGTCACAGTTGCTTGGCAGTGTACAGCTAAGAGAGGTTATTATCGTCTCAAAACCAAACCCTCGAAGGCAAGGTTATTGCAGATTCAGTTACGTCGCAGATACTATTGCTACTGCTTATAATGCTTTTTTCGCAATTAATTCTGCGAAATTGATATCTATATGTATACGACGTTAGAAAGGCTCAACAGCAGCTCCAATGTCGATTCTACTTTTTCCCAAACTTGAGCCATTTCGGTACTTTTGTTCCACCACTACTCGAGCCACCACCCCCCCCTCCACTGCTCCCTCCTTTTTTTACTTGGCTTGCTGGAACTTCTTCATCTACTAGCATTGCATCTGGTTCTTTGGGAACCTCCATCTTGCGTGCCTTCTCCCGATATTCGGCCGAAAGTGGATCTTGCTTCTTGATGGAAGCATTAACACCTTCTTTCCAGTAGAAATTTAAAATTGTAGCATGTGTAATACCCAAATCCACTATTATCTTTTTGCTATCCGACGGAATGGGTTCCTGCTTTGGTCCGGGCAAAGCTATGAGTCAATGTCTGTTAGCATAAACTCTCATCCACGAAATTGAATACGTTCTAAATCATACCAAGATAAAAATCTTCTCCGGGGTTCCTCATAACCCCCTTCACAAAGCTATAAAGATCTTCTGTAACATCTTTCTGTGTAAAAACGCTCTGGATGACGCTGCCTTCCGGAAACCGAACCCGCACGTCAACTTTATCAACAGCTAACCTCCGTGCCCTCTCCTCATCCGCGAGTTTCTGCTTCTGTGCCTCCGTTAAAAGTCGCTTGTTCACCGTCGCGGCTTTAAGTTGGGCCTGATACTGCCGTGCTTGGTTGATGGACATATCATACTCTTTCTCGTCCACGGATACGGCCGCCGCCGACGGGGTAGTAGATGTATTAGGGTTGAACACCGAAATTTCACGGTTATTTGGACCAATATCAGTGTTCTCGCGGTGTACAGGCTCAACCGGAGCACGCGGAGACTCAGACGGGGGGTCAATTTGGTCGGGGAAGGTAGGAATAGGATATGTTTCAGTGTTGATGGCAGGTGTAGAGGACGCTGGAGTTGCGGTTTCCGGTGTAATGAGTTCCGAGCCAGGTTCCGATGTAGACGCCTCGTCGATGGCTGGTGCCGCTGAGGTTGAAGCACTTGCAGACGATGAAGCTTCCGCGGTTTCCGTCTTCCCACTGAGCTCGGCGAAATGTACGATGGCTTCTTCGAAAGGGATATTGGTTTGCGTGAACCGTATTTTGAGTAGGGCTGTTCCTGAGGTGAATCCCAGCGACGAGAGAGACTTTTTCAAATCCTCTAGAGATGCGAGCTATGATTGATTTAGCAGCTAGCTCTCCCGTTAGCTACAATGGAGCTATTCACCTCTTTGTTTATAATCTGTATTGTCGGCATCTCGTAGAATAACCTCCCGGCACCCTGTTTGGTCCCATCCGGTACCCCTCTCTCGGTCAGCAAGAGCTTCCCACCGGAGTTTTCTTCAAATTTCTTCAGAATCTCCCATAAGGTCGCCGAGCTAGGGAACTTTTCGATCATTCGGGGTATAGAGTTATCGATAAACTGTAACGCAACTGTGATCGTTGAACCAGCTTTACCTCCCTCCCGCTTGACGAGGTCCAGCTTCGCACCGGGGCCGAGCCTCGATAGTCGGAAGGGTAGTGTGAGGTCGACATTCGTCTTGCCATGTCTGCATATAACCCACAATTTATTAACCAGTTTCTTGTTAAGCGGTCTGGGGCTTAAAGATTAATACCTTAGAGCGAAACTATCGGCTGCGAGACCGAATCTGTCACATGCTTGACTGAGTACGTCGTTCAAAACAGTGCCTGGGGTGACTTTGATGTTGAGCCGCCGCTGGTTCGGACCGTTGACCACAACTGTCGCCATCGCTGTGAGCTTCCTATGAGGTGATTCCGGATATTTTGGATAGAGTTAACAGGAACGAAGGATTATTGACAGTTTCGGGGGAGTCTTTTAAGCTACCGGCGCGGGTTTGGATTTGTCAGAGGAAGCATGGCCGCAGCTGCGGGCGGTGGTTAATTACACGTCCTTGCTTGTTCGTTATGGCAAGCCCCGCGACAGGATCCTTTGGCAACACACTTCTGGAATATTCGACACTGTCTTGCCATTAGTGCCACGTACGACGCTTAGGCTCGATATCAACGAGAATAACTCGAGAGCAAATTGGTTTAAATTTTTCGGCGCGAGTTTCAGACTACGAGACTAACATCTATTTTACCATTTAATCGCAATGAGGATACTATGCAATTTGGTTGGACACTTTTTGAATTGTGGATGTGTTCGCGGATCCCGAGCCTCATCATCTAGTGTAGTAATATATTTTTATGGGCACGCCGTGCTCAAGGACAAGTGATAACTACCAAGCTGCTTGGTTTAAAATAATGTTCCGTCACTACGGATCAAAATAGGACTTGACTTTGTTTCCGGGCGATGCTTAGCTGCGATTTCTCTGCCCGATTTCCACGTTCCAGCCTCCAGCACCTGGGCCATGCTCAAGCCAACCGTCATCCTAGCTGCAATCATTTCGTAGAGATGATCTAGTAACGCTAGTGTCATAGCTCGCCATTCCACAATAACATCACTGCTAGCATCATACAGTGGTAAGTCCTGACCGGAAGCTTGTAGACCTTTGTCTAGTGTTTCTTTCTTCAAAGTCAAAACTCCCAAATCAACAAAGAGACCACCATTGCGGTATTCCGGAAGGCCTGTGAGTGAGCCTGCGTTGCTCCAAGTCTTGTGCAATATCCTCTGGAATGGAACCATAAGGGAATATGTCAACCATTGAGTCAGTTTGTGGAATGGTTGGATGCCATCTGTGCTGTCGCTCTTCCCAAGCCTAGCCTGTTCGGCCTTTAGAGTGCTGAGAGGCCAAGCGTCACCGAGGGCGGATCCGTTGACACTTGTTCGGTCTTTCGGCCAGCTGGGGATAAGAACGGTCTGGAGGACGTCCCAGAGTTTTAGGATATCGAGCTCTGCAGTTCCCTCGGACAGTATATAGTCTACAGAGTATTAATATTAATGCCTGAATTAGGTATATATCTTGATACACTCACCAACAATGTTGCCAGGTCGGCCCTCTGGTCCAAATATTTGAGGGAGGGAAAGCAGAGATTTTCCTAAACTCTGCAAGAGACCTGTGCGAGAGTCTACCCCAAGCATTTCATTTGTGCTTGATACTTGGAATCCAGCAGCGAGCTCTTCCACCTTGAGGTTCTCCAATCCCTTTCCTGAATTTGGCATTATTATTAGCAGAGTGTTACCCGTGATTTAGTTCGGTAATATGTCGCTCACCATCGACTTTTGGAGTCTTGTCATCCTTGTTGGCAGTGAAGGCTAACTCATTGAACATGTACAAACTAGCCACTGCAATACCCTCACTTCTCTCATATTTATTGCTCGTATTGGGCTCGATGTAACGCCAGACGTCACCAGCACCTGCGTCAAGCAGGACCGACACGAAGAATAGATCGATCAAACGTCGACAAATCTCAGTGTCCTCCAGTCCGCTGTCCGCTGCTTTCCAGCTTTCAATCAGCTTGCTGACTCGTGGTACATTTCCTACTTCGAAATGTTGCCAGCGGCCATGGGGTGGGATGGTGTCGAATTTATCGGGACCAAAATCTCGCTACAAGAATAGAACATCAAGTATTAGCCATGAGCTAAATCTCTCCTGAACAACAGAAAGATTAAGCTAAAATACATACCTCGATAACGCCGGTAACAAACTTGGCGACAACCTCGAGCTTGTCTTCGTGTAGGTCGAAGTGAGAAAGTCTGCCGGCCTTCGCCGCACCCCAAACGATTTGAGACCGCTCCCTGACCGCTTTCAAAGATAACAAATACTTGACGTCAGAGCTCATTTTCCGTGCCAATTGATCGATTTAATCGGCTAAATTAAAGTTATGAACGCGCACAAGCTCGACCAGTTTGATTTTAAAATTTGGGTCTCGAATTTGAAATGGAAATTATTGATGAGGAACGAGATCGGTTGTTCAAAATCGATAAGAATTCGAGCTTAAATACCATGGAACGGCGGTTTCAATCGGCTACTTTTCCTGGATACACGCGACGAGCTATGGCTCGCTGGGAGCTTCATTCCACAGCTGCTGAAAGCGGCGTGGAGGAAGTCGCCTGGCTCCGATGCCACAAGGTCACGTGAATCACTCAGAAAGCATGGCGGTTTGAAATGACCACAGGCAACGCAGTAAACCGAGATGTCTCATGGCAAATGGGAGCAATCGGATGGCTCGTGGTATACTCGCTCTTGGTAGTTCTGGGAGCTAGATCTGCAAAACAAAGGCCGCGATATATTTCTCCGCAGGTTGCATAGCGAAAGAAAGAGTACGTTCTCCTACAGAACACCATAAATTATTGCCCGATGAGCTGATATTAAGAGCATATAAAATACATTTATATCCGACAATTTCGAGTCTTCAATCTAACGTTAGGGTTTCGAAGAGATTCAACGATGTCGTGGAAATTTGATTAACAGGGCCTTCTTTCGCGAAATTTCGGCTCGGGATATTCTTAAAGTTGGACGCAGTAGACTATAGCATTTCGCTGATTAAAAATTAAGTCTGAGTGATCTACTATGTTTGTTGACGCATATATATTAGTCTATGATCTGTATTGGATCTTAGCGATATTCATTTCTATGCGTCTTTGATATTGAGTAAAATTCGTAAACCGATCGTCCCATAACTCATAGAAAACTGTTTTTCTGAGTGGACTAGTAGTTCGAACCATGTGTCTCGTGCGCACATTTTCTAACCTTCGCGCATTGGCCGGGGTTGCAACGAGAAGATCTATAGGATAAATATAATTTTTGTTCTTTTCGAGATCGAGCAGATCGAGTAGGGCTCACTATATATTTATATAAATCCGCAAGCCCTAGAATCTATTTTGACAGTGTATGTGATCTTTATATTTGGCACCTTAGCACGTTACAATTGTGTAGACCTTGTAAACTTCCTACTTTCTTATAGGTGAATACCTCTATTCCAAACATCTAGAGATTTCTAAACCTTGTACGCATATACTACCTGATACTTCCATCTACTCATAAAATTAAAGACCGAACCGATCTTTTTTCGGAATCTCTAGTCAATCTGGATCCCGGGGTGATCTTTGATTTCAAGGCTTTTCCCGAAGACCTAAATTTATAAGCGTTATAAATAATCTGACGCTGTTCATATCTTAGTTGAGTATTCACGACTCGAACATCCATTGACGAAGGCACCTAATTCTGTCACCATGGATAATAATAAAACCCAAACAACAAACAATGCTAGCGACCGGGGGTCTGCGATCCGCAGGTGGTCTCCGAGTGCTTCTGGAGGACTAGACGAGTCTAGCAGGCAACGTCCTTCCGTCTATCCACCTATCATACCTTCTGCTTCTACGGAACAACTTCCAACATTGTCAACTAGGAGAAGGGAAATTGGCGAAATTGACGAATCTTCTCATTCTATATTTGCAGAAAGAGCGACAGATACGCAACAAATTCTAACGAAGACAAGAAAACTCTCTGGCTATAATGGCATATCGATACCAGAATACATGGAAAATCTAGAAATAGTCTCAATCGGGTCAGCATTGGTGATGATGAGGAAGACAAAGGAGCAAACCTCAAACGAAAAGACAGACTTCGGACGGCTTCTCGAGGCGTCGCGGCCGGTTTCCGAGACAAGTCGGTCTTCCGCCTCTGCACAGGCTATAAACACAGGCTTGGGTATACGGACAGAGCTTTCGGGACCGAGCACAAGGATCACAGAACTGGCTCCAATGAAGGCCGAATTTAGTCGGCAGCTGAAGCGAGGAGACCTTCCTGGCCTTAAGAATGCTATCAATACGGTATTTCAAGCCGCTGTGCATTTAGACCGGATATCTGAGCTTGACGAATCCCAGAGAGCACATCGACTCTGTATATCCGGCTATATGAAAGAACATGAAAAGACTCTGATAAACTGCGTCAAATATCTTGAGGGCGAGGATGGCGAGCCTTCCAGACATACCTGCTGTTGCACTAGTCATAGGGTCAGGATGGTGCTAGAGGCTTATTATCTATATTTTCTTGGAGAAAGAAATGGCGGAGAGACGAAGGCACTCCTTGGGCTCTATCATGAGCTAGTTGAAAGTCTGGTCCATGCGGAAAAAGTCGTCGGACAATTCCATAAGGAGGGTGGCTTGCAGTACTTTACCGGTGGACTTTTTAGCGGGTCCATGGCATCCGCCGAAGCTTCCGGAAGACCGTTTCTAGGATATACAACGGATCGGATGGAGCTAAGAATGAAGTTAGACCGCCTTTACAGAATTCTGAACAGAAGGGTTGGGATTTTGAAAATAGAGAAGAGTAGTGCTTTGGACTTGTTGCACGCTTGTCAGCGGCTGGAAACAGCACAACGGGAGAAGCAAGCGTGCTGTACCTGTAACTGGGGAGATTGGGTTGGTGCGTATTTGGCAGAATTCTCAGATTCTAATTATCCCCCCCTTTGAGCGAGTCTATCCCTAGCCCCCACGGTTATACTTATCTTTCATTTCTTGTGTCTATCCTTCTTCTTCCATAGTTGTTTTTATTTGCCAAGTCTATGCACATCGTGACTGGTTTTGAAATCACATAGTATTGATGTTTATACTTATATCTGATGTTTGTGTGTACTCGATGTCCTTGCCTGTCCCTAGTTATTTTGATTAGTATACAGTTTTCGGGTGCGTCTTGTTCCATAACGCTAGGGAATAACTGCTGGGCTCTATTATTTCCACCTTTTGTAAATACGGGTTTGCCGAAAGGGCAGATTAAACAGTCCAAGTTCTATCCTTCTTACAATTCCTAGATGCCAACTCGATCATAAACTGTTAACTTGGGTACTACCTCTGCGGCCATAGACGTCTATGCAATGCAATGGCTCCGCAAGGTCATCTCGACAAGGGTTCTGATGTTCTCGCTTGGATTACCTCTTCCGGTTAGTCCAGAATCCCTGCCTGTCCAAAAAGACCGAAATCCAAAAATTAATTTTCTTCGCGCAGAGCCAGGCACTCATTCACTTCAGCGCCGACTAAACCTCGCGATACCCCTCATCCACGCATGTATATCCGGTAGCCTCGTTTCCGACATAGCTACTCCTGTAGCATACATCATCTTTCCCTAAACCATCTAATTCGAGCAATAAGCCACAATCATGGCGCCACCATTACTAAAAACATCTTTCAAACCGATCAAAGTTCTTCAATCGTTCTATACCGGCGGCAAGTGCGCCCTCTCCGGAGATGGTCGCATACTCGTCAGCACGCTCGACGAAGATGTCATTCTCACAAATATGGAAACAGGCCAAGAGTTGGCGAGGATAGAAGGAGTACGTCACGTAATCTTCATACCTCGACCCACAATGTGCATCATGGCTGACCAAACTTGCAATCGCATCAAGTAGGATACCGAATTGATATCTACTCTAGCTAGTATGTTCTCCCGTTAACCCTAGCACCATCACTAGCTGTTGCTAACTAATTGGCTTGGAATATGCTAGTCACACCATCCGCCTCACATCTGATAACATGTTCTAAATCCTTCATGATGCGAATATACTCCCTCACCCTCACCACTCCACTAACGAGCATAACACCCACCCTAACCCGCGCCGTCAAAGCACACGATGCACCCGTTATAACCTCCAGCATAGACCCGACCGGTACCCTCCTCGCAACCGGCGGCTCCGATGGCTTTGTCAAAGTATGGGACATCAAGGGCGGTTTCGTAACCCACAACTTCAAAGGTCACGGTGGCGTCATATCCGCTCTATCATTCTACGCCCCACAAGATCGTAACGCGAAGAAATGGAGGCTAGCGTCCGGTGCCGATGATACGAAGGTTATAATATGGGACCTAAGTAGCAGGAAGATGGTGAAGGCGTTGGAAGGGCATACTAGTGTGGTCAGGGGGTTGGATTGGAGTCAGGATGGGAGTGTGTTGGTCAGCGGTGGGAGAGATTCAGTATTTATTATTTGGGAGACGAAGGATTGGTCTGCGAGGGGCCAGGTACCCGTTATGGAGACCTTGGAGACGGTGGGATTGCTGGAACCAGGCGTCGACGTGGGGCAAGGGCAAGCGGATGGCGGGCAGGTGGTGTATACTGCTGGCGATAAAGGTTCGATAAGACTTTGGAGCTCGAGTACGGGTAAATCCATCCCGATGACAAAAGCGGAGCAGGAAGATGAGATTGTCGATGTGATGTGAGTATTAAGCTGTCACTTGTAGGATCGCATTTTACTGATGGGATTGGCACGCAGCTACTCGAAGGCTTTGAAAGCCCTGATATCCATACATAATGACCAAACTTTCGTCATACGTTCCATCACACCGAATCTGCCAATCAAAGGTCGCATATCCGGGCATCACGATGAAATTATCGATCTACAGTATCTCACTCCTACCGATTCCCTCATCGCCTTGGCTACGAATAGCGAAGATATCAGAATTCTATCCCCCAATGAATCTTCGTTTGGAGATATTGGAGTTTTGAAAGGGCACTCTGATATCACCATCTGCTTGGATAGAGATTCAACTGGAAGTTGGCTCGCCAGCGGTGGAAAAGATAACGAAGCACGGTTATGGAAGATTGACCCCGATGCGAGTGATGAGAAAGAGAGGTTCACCTGCTACGCCAGGTTTGTAGGACACACGGAGAGTCTCGGAGCTGTCGCACTCTCTCGCGCGGAAGCACCAGCAGCAGATTCAACGTCAGAATTCCCAGATCCGCCAAAATTTATGATTACGGGGTCCAAAGACTCTACTATAAAAAGATGGGAGGTACCCAAAGCACCGGAAGGCCAGACCAAAGTAATCATTAAATCCTCTAAAGCGCTGTTCACGAGAAAAGCGCACGATAAAGATATAAACTTTATCGATATCTCCTCAGATGATAAATTGTTCGCTACTGCGTCGCAGGATCGAACGGTAAAAGTATGGTCTACGGAGACCGGAGAGACGTTGGGAATATGTAAAGGACACCGTAGGGGTGTTTGGTCCGTACGCTTCGGACCGAGCCATGTAACTGCTAGCACTGTTGGTGGAGAGGGCGCTGGAAGGTTGCTGGTCACAGCGAGTGGTGACAAGACCGTCAGGCTGTGGAACTTGGCGGACTACTCTTGTATCAAGACTTTGGAGGGGCATTCTGGGATCGTATTGAAGGCGATGTGGTTGAATAATGGACTGCAGGTTGTTTCGGCTGGTGGAGAGGGGTTGGTGAAGGTTTGGGAGGCGAGAAGCGGAGAGTGTGTTAGCACATTGGATGGACATGAGGATAAAGTATGGGCTTTGGCAGGGAGGAAAGATGAAACTATTATCGTAACTGGAGGCGGTGATTCGATCGTTAACTTCTGGAAAGACGTGAGCGAAGAAACAAGAGAAGAGAAGCAAAAGGAGGCCGAAGAGGCTGTTGAGCAGTAAGTTTCAACATGAAAGTGACTCTTTATAACTCGAAGCTAACTTTAGAATTACAGACAGCAAAAACTGGCAAATTATATCCAAGCCAAAGATTATAAATCCGCTATTATTCTAGCGTTAGAACTTAACTACCCGTACAAGTTGCTAAACTTGTTCACAGCGGTGATAACTTCCCCGGACGCCGAAAAAGATTCTATAATCGGTCTGAAATCTGTTGACGAGGTTTTGGCAAACTTGAACGATTACCATTTGTACCTTCTCCTCTGCCGGGTTCGAGATTGGAATACAAACTCCAAGACGTCAAACGTCGCGCAGCGAGTACTATCGGTATTGTTAAAATCATTCTCAGCGGAAAAATTAGCGGATCTCAAAGTTCCTGGACGGAAGAAGAGTAATGACGATAAGGGCAGCAGGAAGAAGAAGGGCGAGACTATGCCTATTAGAGATATGATGGAGGCGATGGAAAGATATACTGAACGGCATTACGGGCGGGTGGAAGAGTTGATCGGGGAAAGCTACATCGTGGAGTATACCTTGAATCAGATGGAAGAAGCTGCATTCGTGGATGGAAGAAAGGAGGCTAGGGTATTGACAGGTAAAGGGCAGGTCAACGGCGTTCACAATGATGAGAGTGGCGAAGACGGGGAAGAAGTGGAAGACAATAGTGATGAGGATGAAGAGGATGAAGATGAGGACGTCGAGATGGAATAGTTATTGTTATCTCGTGGTGTAGGAATATTTGTGGATGTTGATGGAGTTTTGTTGGATGGCTTTTTGTACTATATGGGCAAAAGTTTGATAGCTAATATCACTTTGTTTTAGATGGATAGAATATGATATGCCAATCAAGCGCGATCAGACTAATTCATCTTAACGTAATTGTAAATGTTTGGCTAGAATATGCACTGTAATGGTTTAGCTTCTAGCGTTTCAATGCCGTCTATTACGGTAACCTTGACATTACAACTCCCTCTTGGGATCAACTCTAATCCTGTCTGCTCTTTAATAATCTTTTTGTGACCTTATCTTTCGTGATTATGTATACGTGAGCGCCCCTATAATATCACTACACGTCAGTACCTGTCTGAAACATGAATCACAGAAAGAGCGAGAAAACATACCAACCAGCCAAAGCATCTCTATCCAACGAATTCAACAATGTCTGACTGACAGTCTCGAACAGATCTTCAGGCTCCAGATCTGGTTCCCATAACCCTTCAGCCACACCAAACAACTGATCGCTTGCGGTTCCGCTGACGATAAAGTCCTTCGCAAAGTCGATACATCCGATAGAATCGAATCCGCAGATGAATGGCTTGCCTGTACGTTGGTTGATGCCAGCTACAACGGGGGAAACAAAGTAGGGACCGAAACGACGTTCGTAGAGGGTCGAAGAGACAAGGTTCGCCATTGTTTCGGGTTCGATTTCGCGTTCTTCGCGGAGACGGTAGAGGTTGACTTTATAGCGGAAGAGGGAATGCCTATTTCCGTTCCGTTATTCATACGGTAAGCAGTGCCTGGCACGATAGGGTCATGATAAGAATGACTGACATTGTTTGTACGTCCGTGGCGAGACCTGTTAAACCCAGAAATACGTCGCCATAGTTGAAGACTTTGGGAAAGTTATTGGATAGCGTTAAAGCTTGTTGGCCTGTGGGGTTCGCGGGTCGGTTAGTATTGGCGGTACGGCGGGACATAATGGTGGAGAGAGGAACCTAGTCTTAGATCGCATGCAATTGCTGTTGGATCGAGTTGTAACGTTAGTCGTGATGCGAGATCATATCAATATGATGTATCGATGGCGGGGTTCTCTTACCGACACAATCCTTTCCAGCCTGTGTTTTGCATTAGTACCGAACATTGAAGTAAAAGGAGGGTGTGTAGAGCGTACCATTGCTAGGCAGGCACCGCCATCTATGAAGAAGATACGGTTAGCATCGAAGGATATTGAATGGAGAGAAGGCGAATCGTTAAAGGTGTTAATGAAAGGAACGTACTGAGCGTGAACGGATTCGACTGAGGGAGGGACAAAAGGTTAGCTCAAATTCCAAACAATATTAGCTAAGAACGGGGCAGTTACCATCTCGAAAGTCTGATTAAAGATGTGATGATGAGTTTATGATAGCGATCTAAGGTAGGAGGGTGTTAAGCCGGCGGGAAGAGGGTTGAAAATCGGGAGGGTGGAGCTTGAAGGTTGGTAGAATTGCGCGTCGTCGTTGGTAATGTCGTCGTGCTGCGAGGTGTTGGACTAAATTGTGGCTGGTGATATTTTAACTGCCACAAGACCTCATGCGCCACCAACTCTTCAACACCTCTAAAAATAGTCACACCCATCTGAGTAATTAATTCTGAACCAGGACGAGAAATGAATCCGTATTTTCGAAAATATCGTCTATATAAAGCTAAGACAGAATGTTCAAGACGGTGGTTGTTACAAATAAGTCTCTCAGCTAAGTAAACACAGATGCATGTACCCATCTATGCATAGATATACACAGGCCGCTTATGATTTCGAGATTTATTACCACTCAAGTATGTGAGACTCCTTTCAAAAGCTACTGGCTTTTCATTGTGCTTTATTCGGTAACAATAACTGGTTCAAGTTCCTATTAGCCAAGGGAGCTTCTTATCATTAAGAGTTAGAGTGTTGAGTCCATCAAATTTATGACACATGAAAAGCGTAAGCTATGGAACTGTTTGTATCAGTCCTTATGGTTACTTAAGTAGTGAGTATATCCGATATAATGTTAAACCAGTATAGTATTTTGAGTGTATTTATATGGAAATACCGTTTTCCATTAAAAGCGGTACAGTCAATTGACCATCTGAGGAACCTTGAAGCCTGTAGCCTAGACGAAAGCTTGAAAGCTCTTCAGCAGACTGGTTTTTTGACAAGACTTTCCAGTATATACCTCGCTAGTACGTGCGCACTTACTGATAGCACAATTTTATTTAATATATGCAAAGCCCTTCTATAAAACTTCTCTTTAGAAGACATAGGATAAAAGGAAGTGATCTCTCTAGTCACAGAGGATTTTCAACGTCTGGGAGACAGACACGACAACAGCAGATAAAATGATACAAACTGGACGATCGCGATGATTAAAGCATAGTAGATAACGCCCCTCACAAGACACAGCGGATTTTTTTTAAAAAGAAAAAGTAATATAAAGAGCAGTCTCTCTCTTCTTTCCCTTTTCCTCTTCCTTCTTCTTTCCCTCCTCGCCACCATCAATTCAGCATAAGGGGATCACAAGCTCCTCGTTGGTTCAGACCAACGGCTTTTGTTCCTCTTTGGTGAGCCACTCTGCTCGGATAATCTTCTTCAAGATCTTTCCAGAAGGTAATTTTGGTATCTGGTCGACAAAGAAGACACCTCCATCCAACGCCTTGTACTTCGAAAGCTTGGACAAAACGAACTTCTTAACTTCGTCCTCGGTAATGTTCCAACCTTCCATTCGCACCACATAAGCTCGTGGAACCTCGTGTTCGGCATCCTCGGTTCCAACCTTGATTCCAATGACAGCTGCATCTTTTATTCCGGGATGTAGGACCAAAACAGCCTCCAGTTCAGCAGGTGCAACTTGCCATCCTCGGACTTTGATCATCTCCTGTACAATTTAAGGTTAGTAAATTCGCATTTCCTACATGCGGACTCCTCAAAGCAGTATATACTAACTTTCTTGCGGTCCAAGATGTACAGCAAACCATCTCTAAAATATGCAACATCACCAGTGCGAACCCAGCCATTTTCGAGAAAGGTCTCTGCAGTAGCCATCTCGTTTCCGAAATAGCCCAAACTCGACTGCGGAGTACGTATCTGAACTTCACCTTCCTCGCCTGTGTGGGTGACATTGACTCCAGCGTCGTTGATGATTCTAGCCTCTGTATTGGGAAGAAGCTTGCTCGCAGAGCCTGTTCTGTCTATTTCATCGTACTTCAAGCCAACAGATATGCCAATTTCCGTCATTCCCCAAATGTTCACAATTTCAGCATCCTCGGCAAAACAATTACGAGACTCTGTCTGGAGTTTAATATTCATCGGAGCACCGCCGCACCAAACTCGCTTGATAGACTTGAGTTTCTTCTTTGTTTCTGGGCGTAACTTGAGAAAGGCCTGAAGACAGGGTGGAGCGACCGCTGTCTCATTGATTTCATGGTTTCCAACAGCATTGCAAAACGGCTCCAATTCAAAACGTGGAAGGATAAAGGTTGTTTGTCCCATTCGAAGAGGAACCCCAATAGTCAATGGTGCAGCGAACCCATGAAAAGATGGAAGGCACATCAAACGTTTCACCTTATTTGAGCGTCCGGTTAGTCTATCGGAATCATACAATCTTCTGTCGTATAAACTAACCTCGTATGGTCGCTCCAAGCTCTCACGAAGCATAATGCTCCCTGCAACCCAAGCGAAGTGGGAAATTGCGATAACTTTTGGCATCCCAGTAGTTCCAGAACTGGCGAATAGTCCCATAAGAGTCTCCTTGGCAGTCTTCTCGTCGTCAAACTTGATCCATTCGTCCTCGCCCTGTTTGAGAAGCTCTTTGAAGGATCGGAACTCATCGCCTTCTTGGATAACTTGACCTGGAGTGTCAAATGCAATGATATTTGAAGAGTCAATTCCCACCAGCTCGGCAGCGACCTTTAAATTTCCCATCAAGCTTGGTTGAGCAATAACAAATTTCGAGTGAGAGATACGCAAATGGTGATCCAACTCGAAAACTGTATACCCAGGATTCGTCCCGACAAATCTTCCTCCGATGCCAATGATTGCGAGAAAGACAATTGGATATAAGATCTTGTTCAAGGTTAGTATTTCTTCGATTTAAATCGATAGCTGAACATTTACTAACATCGTTGAAAGAGTGGATGCAGATAGCGTCACCGGGCTTGACACCAAGGCTTTTCAACCCAGCAATCATTCGTTTCACCATACTCTTAACTTCAGTTAGACTCATTGAACGCTCTCGATGATTTGCGTCCACAAAAATCTATTCCTCATAAACCAGGTTAGTCCTCAATATATCGACTGATTCAATTCAAGTCGTGCCCGAGGAATCAAGGGCACTCCTATCATCCTAGCAATATTTGGGCTAATCCAGAGTCAGGAAACTTACTGGTTTGTCGTGGTCATATTGGTCATTGCCGAAAAGCCATGTGAGAAGATCTACGTGCGGGATTTCATATGTTTTCTCACCGCGCATAATTGGTTCATCAGTATCCTCTGTTTGTGACATCATCATCGCTACTTGAGATACGGATTCTTCCTCTGAAGCGGGAGGCGATATATGAATTTTTTTCTTAAATTCGCGGAGGAAGGATCTCTTTGATTTTGACGATTTTGATGATTTTGAGTTAGGAGCAGGTGAAGTAGAAGCAGAGTCGGTGAGGGTAGATGTTGCTTTATGGAGGATTTTGAATCGTTTCGCAATGAATCGCAAAGACAAAGCTCTCTTTAGTTTCTGACGGAATGGTTTATGGGCAACGATATCAGCGTGGTGAGGTGACAATAACAGTTGCAGGAAAGATGGAAAGGGTTTTGTGTCCGCCATCTTTTATATTTTTATATTTTAATAGTTGGGCAACAAATCCTTCCCTCTGCCGTTTCCTGCAAGTTGCACGTATCGACACAGATTCTGAACACTTCAAACCAACAATTCTAGTCGCTCTGGTATCTGGTCGAACTTCAGCCGTGCACCGGATATTAACTTTTATCCTGTTCAGTATACTCACTCGTTTAGATCTGAAAATCCAGACTATGTCGTTCTTTTTAGTATGCTATCTCTTTGTGACACCTAACCTGTGGCAGTCCATCAGCAACTACCCGCATCCTTATAAGTTTTTACACCATCGGCAAGCGACATTCTTTGACATATAGCCTATGCGGGTGCCAGGATGCTGTAAGGCACCCGTAATACAACTTGGCCGCGATCACATTCATTTCGAGAAGGTTTACAGTTTCAGAACCCGCTAAATTTCATCTATCTAACTACATTCCTCATCTCCGCAAAACGGTACTGCGAATTAGTGCTCGCAACAGCATTCCTCGCTCGCTCGCTCGGGCCAGGGACAGATTTTTTAAGTTCTGCGGCTCACTTCGTTATAGTCCTCGACAAGCTGAGAAAGTACCGAGAACGAGAGCTATTTTACCGTTGCACTTAGGCAACGAACGGTATGATATGGTCTCCGCCTGACCTTACTCCTTTCTACCCCGGTTCAGATTCCAACCTTTGTTAGTACGCTAGTACACTAGACTACAACTTTTTCCCCAGACAAATTTCCTTTAGATCCGATAACGATAACTCTGATTCAATATATAACTACTCCTTTGGTTGAATTTAGGTTGTACCCCTTGAGTTCTCCGCCCGGTTATAGTTTACAACAGCGATGAAGGGTCGAATTTTGTTCTCGAATGGGGAGGGAATCCGATCTTCCCAACTGTCGGGTAACATTACTCATTGCTCGAAGTGGGTGATAAGGGAATGTCGAATTCATCTGACACGGATAGTTAGGTTTACTAGCAACCAAGATATCAGAGCTTTGATACTAGGAATCAATGACACAATGTCGATGAGTCTATAGTAAAACATTTTTATCGCCAGAATTCACCTTACAATATTAAACCCGGATTAAAATGAACATCCAGAAATTCATAAGATGATGATACCTTGCGATGTAAGTAATTCGGAGCTGTAGAAAGAAAGTAAGGATACGAGTATTCATATCTGATATAAAATACGATCCCCTTAAGCCTACTCACCTATGCCTCCCAAAACGATATTTTTCCCCTATTTGATGGTCTGATCCAACATATAGATTTCTACCCCATGCATTAAATCTCGTGCCTACCATGCCTCTTATCGATAAGACAGGGTATGGAGCGGAGAGATTTTCAGATACCAGCATATTGTTAGTCTTACCATTCCGGGGCCATGCATAGTTTTATTGACCTACATCAACCCTCCAACTGGTTGATGTCTGTAAACCATTTTTGAGTGGTTGAGAGGAAAAGGCAGAAGTGCGAAGCGAAAAGGGCTACACTTATGATCATCTGTGGCTATTATCTATAGTGCATTGTGTAGAGAATTCTTTTTATTATCCGTCGATGACTCGTGTTTGAAATACTATCCCCAAAAGGGTGATAGTGGTGCACAGTTTGGAATTCAATCAATGGAGAATATTAAAAGCTACAACAACCAACACAATGACGCCTACAGGATGGCGAAGGAGTCGAACAGGAGTTAAGGCGATTTTTCGTAAGTATCTAAACATCACCGGTTCACTAGGTTTCGAGTTGGACATCCGATGATGACCAAATAAAATTCGAAAGGAGGAGAAAGCTTCAAAAGAAGACGGCTTTTTCGCAAAAGTTGGTCCATGGATGAAAGCCAAATCCACAATGGTGGGGGTTGTTTCATTGGTGACAAGTCAGCTAACATTGAACCATTCTGAAAGGAGCCATATTATTCACTATCTTGTAGCAGGCCGAAGATTAGTTTCTCTTTTAAAGTTACACTGACTCTATATCCTACATTCCGTTCTTTGAGCTAACATGATAAACGATTAGATGATGGTGACAATTCGTGTCTTGGTGTGATGACTTGAACCTGGAATCCCTGGAACCGCGTAAACGCGGCCTAGGAATTAGTATAACAGGCGAACACTTCGGTTGGCAAACGATTGTAGAGCGCAAAGAGCCTTCCAGCGTTTAGATTTACCACATGCACAGTGAAAGTCGACTCTAAACAAACCACAAGAACAGAATCTTTGCCGAAGCTAGTTTCTGTCTTTCTTCTTTTTTTCTTCTTGAAACCAGATTTAACTACATTTGTTTTCAATTTTCGGCCCGGATCTCGACCGTGAGCCGATTCAGATAGATTCTGTGCACGTGTTGAACGGTTCCTGGAATGTAGAATCTGTTGCATATTGTAGCTCAATGCATGTAGGCGGACGGTTGGAATTCGATTCCTGTCAAAAATGACGGCTTGCAGGTATTGATGCGGGAAGAGATTAAGCCAAACTCGTGAATTCATAGCTAGGAAGCCGTTTGTTGATCCATTTTGTGTACAGGAATATGACCACAGGTTAGTCCAGGGAACCTATAGGTTAGCTTTATAGGCGGCCCTATTGCGAGCCTCGTTCTGATTCGAGCGAATGGTAACTTTGTAAATTAATTCTTGTGAGTGTGCCCAAACACCCATCAAACAGCGATTCGTTGCTTTAATTTTCTTCAGAAGACTCAGGCGACGGTGAATAGATAGAACCCCGGAAATCGACTGAAACTCTCGGTTGGTATTTCTTCGGTGAATATAAATTCTTTTGATGCGGCTGCATGTACCCCTGCCTGGTTATCGGGGCCCTAATTGACGGAACTTCGAAATAAAGGACTAACTTGGGAAGCAGACTATTTCCCCTTCTTTCAAAGAACCAGGATTGTAATCGGAATGTTGGATCTTATTCCCTATGAGGAGAGCCTGAGGCAGGGGTTGGCTAACTCGGCTTTGTGGTATTTTGTAGCTGTTTCATGTTCTTCTTTGAAGCCTTCTTAGTCGTAGAAATCGTACTGATCCATTCCAAACAAACCAAGAATATGGAGCTTGGGAGTAGATTGGATTCTAGATTTCTTCTAATAAATGATCTGTAACCATCCACGAGTCCGCCTGAAATAGAGGCTAGTTGTTGTGAAGAAAAACAATCAGAGAGACAAAACTATGCAACGACACGACAGGGCAAATTGACCAGGCATCAACCATACCTGTAGCAATAACACAAGTTTCCTGCCAATTGCAATTGCCAACCACCAATGAATCGACCGTAAAGTTGCTGTCGGCAGGGAGCTACGGGATCTCATGACGCACAAGAAGGCGAGACATCGGTTTTTGGGTACCGAATCATCAACTAGCTTGCCAAAGGACCGGGTCACGGTACCGCGCTAACGGGATGGTATGATATTTCGCCATACGGTAGTAAAGCTTAAGTACCCAGTTCTGCAGTATGACGATTCGCCCGTTTCCTTATATTCCGGCTACCAGGGTATGTATATATATAGATGAAGATGCTTGTAAACATACTGTGCTAGCAGATAGCGGGCCTGATCTTGTCGCCTTACCAGCATACGAAATCACTAGACATCTCATAACTGACAGTAGGTCAGACTTTTCGTCGCAATATAATAGCTAAGGTCATATCAGTTTAAACCAAATCCTGCAGACATTAAGTTCTAAAACCAAAAACTTCTCAAAGGCGTTTTTTTGCAAATTTTTCGAGAGAAAGCTTCGAAAGGAGTTCAAAATGTCGAGAGAGGTTTTGATGCAGAGCGTGCAATCAGCAGAGAGCAGCAACACTGCGGGTCGTACCGTGAGCAGCAGCAGCCATGATGCTCTCTCTGCTGAGCATCTTCAACCTCAACTTCAACCTCAATCCCCTCCGTTGCTTCCTTCGCTCCCCCCCTTCGCACTCTATCAGACTCTGACTTCGTCCACAATCGCTTGTCCCCACGGCACTCAGCGTCCTCAAAGTGGCGATATTCGACATCAGACTTGGCTACCCTCATCTTCAAGTTTAGCAACTCCCATAGCGTCCGGACAATCAACATCATCATCGCTAAGTTCTCCAGACAAAAAGGCGAAGTCTATCAGCACAGAGTCGTACCAATCCACTTCTAACGTATTGACAACCACGTCATCCAACATGGCTGGATCATCTATCTACCTAACAAACGACAAGCTCAATTTCATCTATAGTGATGGATATGATGTGTCCCAGTCACATGAAGCCATTGATTATGAGCATAGACGATATCGAGCCAATAGCATCTTTTCTCGAACTCCTATTCTCAACTACGACCTCGAAAAATCCGGTCAGATCCTCCCAGGTCCTCTTCCTAGAACAAAGTCCTTGATCAGGGCAAGAATTCGACATGCTTTCTTTTCCGCGTATCGACGCCTCTTCTCTCTCATCTTCTTGGGGAACCTTGCTGGTTTGCTATATATTGCTTTCACCTTTATGAGTGGAAACAGAGTTGCAAATTTAACCACTGCCGTCGCCGCTAATCTCCTGGTCGCCGTTCTTATCCGTCAAGATTTCATTGTCAATGCTCTCTTCTCGCTCTTCGCCATCACTCCACAGTGGTTCCCTCTTCGTCTCCGTCGCTGGATTGCAAAAATATATGAATATGGGGGAGTTCACAGTGGAGCCGCGATTGGAGCAACAATGTGGTACATATTTCTCACCGAAGAAATCACTCGGACTTACGTGACGGCTTATCACAATGGAGTCCGCCTCAAACACATGATAGCTGTTTTGACACTCACCTGGATCCCAATGATCATGCTCCTCTTGATCGTCATATTCTCCTTGCCGAATCTTCGTCGCCGTTTCCACGACTCTTTCGAAGCATCCCATCGTTTCGGCGGCTGGCTTTCAATCGCAGTCATATGGGCCCAGGCTGTTGTATTAACTGATGCCACTCGTGGTTTCAAGCGTCTGGGCTTGGCACTTGTGCAAAGTCCATCTTTCTGGTTTCTCCTCATTATTACTATTTGCATTATTGTTCCTTGGCTTCGTCTTCGAAAGGTTACTGTTCGCCCGGAACGCCTCTCGAATCATGCCACTCGCCTCTGGTTCGATACCGTCAAGATTGGATTCTGTCAAGGTTTTGCCGTCAGTGATCGCCCTCTATTCGAATGGCATACTTTCGCCTCATTACCAGAGCCAGACTACAAGTCTTGTTCTCTCCTAGTTTCTAATGCCGGAGACTGGACTAAAAAGCAAATCAATCAAGGACCCCACCAGCTCTGGATTCGCGGCATTCCTCGTACTGGTGTTCTTCGAATTGCACCGATTTTCAAGTGCGCCATCATGATAGCAACAGGTAGCGGCATTGGCCCGCAACTCTCCTTTTTGCTAGGCTGCGGTAAATCTCTCAAATATCGCTTGCTTTGGTCCACTCGAAGTCCCCTCCAGACCTACGGGCAGGTTATCATGGATCTTGTCAATCAAGTTGACCCGGAGGCCGTCATAATCGACACCAAAAAAACAGGCCGCCCCGATATCGTCCAGATTGCCTACGATTTATATGTTACAATGGAAGCTGAGGCGGTATTTGTTATATCCAATCAGAAAATCACCCGCGAGACAGTTTACGCTTTGGAGTCTCGAGGAATTCCTGCCTACGGCCCGGTGTTCGACTCTTGAGTGCCCTATTTTTCCTACGATTCAACATACCTTCGTTCTACCTAGTTTTTCTCAAATCCTCTATCTTCTTGTTCAATCACTCTCCTCCCGTTAATTTCGACCTGGTCGTCGATAATTTCACCTAACCTTTTATCACCACTAAACCTGTTACTAGTGAGCCTGTAAACATTGTCTTTCTCTTTTCTTTCTTGCTTTATCACTGCGTTGTATGGCCTTCTTTCTGGAGGTCCGGGTGTTCTTAAGGCAAATTCTATTGTTCTTCTTTTTCCTTTGCCATTTTGGCTTTGCTATCATGAATTAAAAATAATAATACGTTTCAATTCTACTTTTCTCTTGCTCTAAAATGCTTTTAAAGGTCCTTTTCCGCAGGATCGTATAGTAGCCCCTTTCCGAGGTTGTTTAGTGCAAATCCCTAAAACTAAACTTGCCTACCTATACCTAAATTTTATTCAATCAAAGATTGTTACAAACTTTAAACAAAACAACGAATGATCTATAGTAAATATAATTTTATTATATCGGAGCCTAGCTAATTTTCGATAACTTCGAATTAGACACGCACTTTCACTGCGTCAACAGCCGCACTCTCCAACACATAATCCGATCAGGTGTTGGCAAGCCGCTTCAGTACTAATAGCTACTTGGGTAACTTATGAATTTGTGGATTTTAGTAGCTATCGGAACCCGAACTAATACCCCCATCACCGGGAAATATATATTTCTAGCCCAGAAGTGGGAAGGAATACTTAGAAAGGTACCCAAGTATTGTTTGCTGGAAATAGCCCAGCCACCTGATATGGATGGCGGGCGCATGTCGAGGTAGGGATCAATCACATGGCTCTGCATGCTGCATGCTCGCCTCACGCAGCTGCTAAAACATATCAGTAGTGTCGGTCCACGTATGTCACACACTAACCAAAAATAAAAAGAAGGCGAAAAGAGTATTCATAAGTCCAGAGATACAGGATGTGAACTAAAGCATAAGTTTGTTCTAATTGCTACATATAGAGGCTGCTCCCAGTTACATCTTGGGTTAATCGACTAGTCTACTTACACTTACCCCTCAACAACATTCGCAATATTTCTCGCAAGACTTCGATACCAAAAATGCGATTCGATATACCCTCCCCGCATACCGCTTTCCTTGCTCTCTATCTCATCATATCAAATACCTTCGGTATGTTCCTCAACACGCCCAGATGGCCATGGTTTTGGTCTTTGCGGTCCTCTGAATAAACCAACGAGGCGTTCTTTCAAAAATAAAAGGGCTACCCGTACCGCCGCCGAGATCATTCATCGAACAACCCAAGCCAATACTTGCGTCCGCCGCGCTCTTACATATTGGTGTGGACTGCAACTGGTTAGAATGCAACTGGGACTGTATCAAGCACGGAAGCAGAGGAGCCTGTACGGAACAAGGATGTCTCTGTGTCGGAAATGGGGAATAGCACACTAGCCGACCGCAACATTATATAGGTCCGTCTCAAAAACGGGGCTTGGGGGTGTCTATATGATGGAGTATATTCGGAGAAGCTTCGAAAAAGGCGGGACAATATATCGGATAATGACAAACTTTTATTATTATTCTATTTTACACATCAAATTGAATATTCACAAATGTACCAAATAGTCCATGAAAATACGATATTACAACATCATTTTGATCGATCCAGCAATCAAACGCAAGTAGCCTCGTAGAACTGCCATACGCATCCTGCATCCACAGCAGGATCGCAGGTATCTATCCTAGTTTCCCACGGACCAGCATAGGCATAGCAATTACCCTGCGCATCGCCACCTGATCTCCATTCAACACTCAAACACCAACCCCAAGAAGTGGCGCAGTAGTTGAGACAATCCGCTTGTGTGAAGTTCCCGGCTAGGTTGGGATTGGTTCTAACCTGTTCCTGAAGTTCCGTCTTGGGCCATCCGTAGACGCCGCAGCTAGTCTTTCGTTGTGCTGCGGTTAACGCTGTGTTCTCCTTTGTCGGACTCTTCGCAATGATAGCAGCGGTCGAGTTGACGTCGCATGCAGCGTCGTACATGTAAATCGGGGAATGGACATCTCTAGTAGCCCATTGCATGTTCCAGGCGAAATCTTGGACGTAGATCTCGCAGTAACTTTCTTGTGGGTACCAGGAGTAGGACTTGCAGTCGCCCCATTTCCAGTCATGGTTGTCGTAGCAGTGGTTCGCGCATGCCTGGAGAGATGGAACGTCAAAATAAATATCGGTAGGAGAACGATTGACGTTTTCAAACCACATTTGTACGCCGCAGTTCGTAGAAGTGGCCGAAGGGGCTGGCGATGTCGTGGTTTTGGATGTCGTAGTCTTGACGGTACTAGTGGTAGTTTTCGCCTTCGTAGTGGTAGTTTTAGCAGTGGTAGTAATGAGTTCAGTAGTGGTGCTAGTAGTTTTAGCCGTACTAGTGGAAGCTTTGGCTGAGGTGGTGGTCGTCTTTTGGGTCGTGCTGGTTGTCTTTGATGTCGTCGAACCCGAGGAAGCGCCTTTGTTGTAAGCCGATACGACTCCTGTTATGGCGCCTTGGCCATCCCAGTTTTTAACGGTAGCATCATTCGCAGTAAATGCGACATCCCACCAGCCGCAATAGGTAGCGCTCGCTGTGGAAGAAACTGCGAAGAATTTACAATTCGACGTCTTGGTGCAAATATCTGCACAAGTCTGATCGGAATTTGTGGCGCTGATCGATTGCCAGTTAATGCACTCGTCAAACGAGGGTACTGCTTTAGCAGTTGTGAAAGTGATTTTAGTGTAGCCCGCTACATCTCGTTTCCAATGGGGAATTTCGGATATCTGGGGTGATAAAGCCAGGAACGTTGGGTAGGCTAGTGCATATAATGCAACCATTTTGAGTAGCGCGCTACTTTGTGCCTTTTTAAATTTACAAATGGAATATTGAATAAGAACGATAATTTCGATTATCCGAGACTATACAGTTATATCGATATTGGCTTTGACATAAATTGTGAAAATATCATTGCTAACCAGACCTCTCGGTTCTTTATATACCCAAGGACCCTGCAGGTCTGAGACTGTTCAGGTACTAAAGCCACCAGTTGCCACGAGCCTAGATCGCAAACCTAGAACTGTATCAGATCATTACTAGCCGCAGCAAGGTCTAGGTGCGAGGCCCTGCATGCCCGGGATGTGTGCCCATGGTTCGAGACCCGCGTGAAAGTTCAAGACATGTTTTCGGTACCTGCTTAAGCGATCGTCCGGATGCGGTATTTTTCTAAATATTAAGGTCGGGCTCGACCGGGCGACAACCAGATTTTCGAATTCCAAGAACGGCTTAAATTTCGACCCTTCTAGCTTCCTAAGCTTAGAAGAGATTGTAAGAGGCAATTGCAGTTAGCTTCTCAGATTCATCTAGCCTTTATTTTTGATTGGTCACGAAACAGGGACGTCCCGACGTGACTTTTGCAATTTTGCCATTGCTAAGGATTGATACCTGCTCCTTCGAATTTGCGAAGCGCAGGAGAAGCAACACATTTGTAGTGTTGCAATCGTTGCAATTTGGTATTCGCCAGCCCTGGTTCGCTGTGTGACCAGCCCTGGCCTGGTCTCCATCCAGTCAAGCCCAGTTGATCGTGATAATAATCGGCTCAAATATTTTTATATATTCAGGAATAGGAGCCTAGGTGCAACTATTTTGACAGTTATATATGTAAAAATATTATTAAATCAAATTTATCTTAATGTAAATAAACTCCTTCAAAGTTAACTAGTTGACAGCATTTGCAAAAAGATCTGAACTAAAAAAGAATTAAGCTACCTTATAACTCTAAATCCCCCGATATTTCGTTTCAACAATTTTGCGTTCAGACTCTAGCGCGCTACTTCATATTGTGATTTGTTCAATGCCAAATCTTGGGTGTATAGAGATGGCAGGGAGGCGTTCAAATATGGACGAGCAGATGCGCAAGGCTTTGATAAAAGTACCAGCCCGATCGATCTAATATCAAATTCGTATCCAGAATTCTAACTCAGCCGTTCAATCCTGATATGATCCTTCTAAATTCAACATCCAACATGTCAGGCATTATTCTCGGTTCAGTGCTACGAGGACGGACGGGACGTCGACAACCAGACGTCGACCGACAAACTCATCGGATGTTCCTACTCCCAGAAATCCTCGAATCTATCCTACTCCAACTTCCCGCTATCACGGTTCTGATCAGGTGTCGGAGAGTTTCCAAAACATGGCAAGCCTTAATCGATACATCGCCGTCGCTGCGGTACTACACAAGCACTGGGCTGGACAAACAGCTGCAACACAGACCCTTGTTCTACAGCTTGGTCCCGGAAAATACAGATGATCCCAGCCAACCACCCAAGGTCGTCACCCCAATGGCGATGGAAGTTCTCTCCTCTTTTTGGATAAAACTCATGTCAAAGGGATACGATATCCACTTAAGAGCTTACCAAGACAATATTTTCCCACGCGTTGCACATGTACCCTATCCCGAATATATTAGTGACGCCAGTCTCAGTGATACCACAAACGCTAGCGCTTCGCTTGAACCACAAAACATAGTCGCGGCCTCATTATCCAACTTAAGTGCCATTCGCAGGCGAGTAACCGAGTCGAAAGAAGATAGAAGCAGGCGGCGACTTAAACCTGAAATCCAGCGGTTAATTAATCAATTCGCCGCAATAACGCATCGAGTCCCCCTGCTCGATCCCACACTCAACGTCTCCAACCTAAGCGATATGAAAGTAGCAGAACGCTGCGAATGGGGTTATATCATGCGAGGTGACCCCGTCGCCGCTGCCTCGGAAGAACTCCCAAAGGTGGAAAACGTAGTCGGAGAGCAATGGGTAGAGCTTATGACAAAACTGGTACGGAATGTTTATTTTCGCACGCAGCACTCCCCAGACTCGACAATGAGCATCCAGTTTCCTCAACGAGAATCCTTAAGAATCCGTTATGATCATCCTTTCCTCTTGGGGGTGAATAACGGATCGCTGCTCGTATATCGCATTTCGTACAATGCCGGTATTGACGCTAGATCTGGCCGTCGGTGGGTGTACGAGACTACCCTCTTTATGGGGACTTATAATTGTTACTATCTACGGATTCGAAAATATTCATCAACTATGACTTTTGCTGTTTTGGGTCGGGTCTGAGTCACTGTGATTAACTTTTACTCAAATACGGTCCTCGGCGCTCAGCCAGATATACTTGTATTTAGTCGGTCACAATAATAATCCATATAGAGAGATCGAGAGTATCTTAGTCTAATAGTAATTAATTAACCAATCTAAGACCTAATTATATATATTATGCTTTTGCCCAAGA
Organism: Orbilia ellipsospora; assembly: GCA_036971675.1. Classification (NCBI taxonomy): domain Eukaryota; kingdom Fungi; phylum Ascomycota; class Orbiliomycetes; order Orbiliales; family Orbiliaceae; genus Orbilia; species Orbilia ellipsospora. The sequence continues at coordinate 1,549,365 of JAVHJO010000014.1, forward strand.
AAAAAAATGGAAGCAAATTAAATTACAGTGAAATATGAACCAGTGCAATATCTAAAATCTACCAAACTCCGCTTCATGCACAGTTACAAAAGAAAGGGTATTACATTATCAAAGATGACAAGTCATAATAACCGATAGATTTATGGGGGTCCCGTTGCAAGTGCTAAACGCCGGATTGCCCGCTGTCGCAAGGTCAATGAAATTCCTGACGTTTGGGCAAACATAGTACGTATTCTTCCCACTGTTTGTGCACTTCAACAAGCCGTTTGTGATTGCGCAGTTGTAAGCGACCTTACCAGTTTGCGGAAAGTACTGTGGTTGATTGAACTGGAAGTAGTATGGGAAGCTAGAATTACCATCCGACATGATCCAGCCGCTTGAATCGTACATTGTCGTGCCTTGTAGCGTGAAGCGGGACGAATCGGCCCAGTCTGTAACCGCGATTATGGTATGCAAATCTGCGACACCATCATAACCTGTGTATTCACCGATGTATTGGTTGTTGTATGGGCCGCCGCCGGTGATCTGGAGAGCGAAAGTTGGGACTGCATTTGGGCATGCGGTAGTGACTGTGATGGAGTTAACGTTCGTAACGGTGGCCACAGTTTTGACGGTGACGACTGCCGGTTTGGTGAGCGTATCGACCTTGGTCGAGACACTGGTGACGGTAGCGGTGTTAGTCAATGTATTCGTAACAGTGCCAGTTGTGATTGTCTTGACGACGGTTCCATCAGTGGTGACAAAGGTGGTCAAAGCTCCGATGGTGTTGGTGACTGTAGCAGTGGTAATGTAATCCGTCTGCACCTTATCAGTGAAAATGATAGTTTGGGTTGCGACTGTGACCGTTTGGGTGACCGTAGCGGCGGTAATGTAGGCCGTGTCAGTGCTAGCAGTGATGTATGTAGTGACGGTGGCATCGATATCTGTGAAAGTTTGAGTTGTGACCGTAGTGTAGACAGTGAGAGTGCTGGTTGAAGTTGAAGGAACGATAACCGTCGAGTATTCGGTTGCAGTTGAATCAATTATCGTGTTGGTCGATGTAGCGATAGCAGAAGACTGACCGACAGTCACAGTAACAGTGGGTGTTTCAAGAGTGATGGTCGTGGGGGAAACACCAATACATTCACAAGCACTTGAGTATCGGACGACGCCGCTGCATGGCGAAGCGTATGCTGGTATGTTGGTGGGATATTCTGTTTGTTGGCGCTTTTCCAAGTCTCTCTTCTTTAGGGTCGTATAAATCGTTTGTGTAGTGGTAAAGGTTGTATACTGGGTTATGGTAGGAGTGTAAGGCGTAACGATCTCCGTCACAGTAGTGGTGGTGACAGTCTTAGTGGTATGTGCAGTGTCTATCTCAATAACATCCGTTGTAACCGTCTGAGTTGCATGGTTCGTGACGGTCGAGACCGATGTCACCGCCGTCTCAGCATGAGTGTAGACATCTTGAGTATATGTAGTGTGAACATTCACGGTAGCAGTAATATCTTTCTCGGCGGTGGAAGTCTCATAGATTGTGCTCGTAAAGGTTTCATAAACGGTTGCAGATGCGGTCTGTTCAACTGTAGTTGAAGCAGTCTCATCTATAATTGATGTATCCACGACTCCGATGACATTTGTCACAGAAGTTGGAACTGTGGTTGATACGGTGATATGGACGCTAGTTGAAGCGGTATAGGGAATCGGAGTTGTAGCAGTGACAGTCCTATAGTTATTGTTAAACTAATGACTACGAAATATTAGAGTGTTCTGTTTAATCAGATACTTACACTGTGGCTGGAGTGACTATTGTCGAGAAAAAGGAAGAGCAGTCTGCGCTTGCTGAACGAGTAGGAAAGGCAGATCCACGGATGGCTGTTTCCCGTGATTAGCGGACTGAAGGTGAAACCATAAAATTTTTACAGCGAACATACCTCTCAAGCAATTATCAGCTGCACAAGCATTGGGGAAGGCCGCCGGAGCAGCAGCAGCAAATGCTGCGAAAAAGTATGCGGAAAGAAGAGTTTTTGCAATCATAGCTGTTGTTGATAACCAGATATCTAGATATCTTGTTTGCCTGATGTTTAGAATGGGTATATTCAACCAAGAAGATCTAACGGGACCATTTATATAATAACATGTCTCACGATATAAGTGAACTCGAAAGCCGCAAAGCCATGCCGCCTGTTGCCAAGTCCAACCCTGTAGATTCAAAAGGGTATTCTGAAAAAAAGGATGCCTTGGCCTCTCAGGAAAGACGCGCATCACAGGAGTCCGAACAATAATAGTCGGAAAGTATCATTACCTCGAACGCCACAAGGTTGCATGCATGCAAGCGGCAGAGGCTCCCACAGGGTCGCATGAGTCGGCGTGGTCATGCATTCGAAGAGCCGTCAGTTGTAATTGCAATCAATCTGTATGGATATCTTTGGGACCCTTCTTTGCGTTAACCGAGATTTAGCACTAGTCAAGCCATCTCGCGGAATCTAACCAGTTTAGGACATCGACCTCGCTTCGCTCCCAAACTAGGTAGATTTGCCTCACATGGCGCAGCAGTTGTCTGAGGAATTGGCTATCTCGAAAATCCTGGCTTCGTTTAAAACCCTGTCACCCAGTTATACTACACAATCCCTGAATAGATATTTTATTGCTATGGTACGGAAATAGGAAGAAACAAGTTTTGCAGTTTTTAGATTTTTTTGGAGGCATTTAGGTGTTTAAAATCAGCGAAAGATAGTTTCTAAGCTTTGCTAAGCCATAATCGGTCGTGTTTTTATATATCTTAAAATCATACGAAGCAATTCTGGAGAGAGTCGATTAATTCGTCCTTTGGCAGAGTGAGTTTCAACGAAGACGGATCCACCGGTGTTTTGCTGGCTTCTCTCCTCGACTGCTCCTGGTTGGGATGGTGCTTCCATAGTTTAATTGGCTGGCTGTTGCTGGTAGATACCAAATTAGGAACCGAAGCCCTCGAAATATAGGGTGCCGACCACGACCACAGTATCGGTCCTGCCGCGTTCCAGGAAACAACGAAACGAATACGGCTCTTAGGGCTCTAAATTCTCAAGGTACACGGTAGACACATATAGATTGATATCGGTTCCAAGCGAAGCAGGCCTCCCGACTAGGTGGTGCAGAATACCACACGGTCAACACCTCCCTTACCAAGCAGGCAAGTCATAGCGAATATGGGTTATACTGCAGCGTCATGAGGTATACCGAGGCCTCACGAGCTTGAACGACTATATAGAACTGTATATAAGGTCCGTGAACCAGCACCAATAAAACCAGCGCTGGATAACCTAGTTACCTACTAGTCATTGGAATCTAGTCGTCGTCGCGCTTACGAGGCACCTCGAGGGGTCTCTAGGGGCAAGCTCTCACAATTTACTTTTTTAAAAATTAGTTTTAAAAATCAATAAAAAATATTAGGAGTTAATAGATTTAAAAAATATTTAAGAGTTTTAATATTATTAATTCAAAACAATTATCAGAAATATAAATAATTATACAAGGCTTTACCGATGCACTTGCAAGGCCATATGATGGGAATATCTCGGATGCAGCCGCCAAGGACAGACGGTGCCCCTCAGGCTCAGGAGGACGAGTCAAACCTGGAGGGCCTTGGGCCATATGCCAATAACACGGTACGATCCCTCCTTTCGGTACTCAACAATCAGCAATGTTTGTCTGGTAACAACGGGGCCATTTATATACAACTATCTTCACATTTTTTTACGGCTCCCGCTCTATCTTGAGATCAATTCGTCACATAACTCCAGAAGTTTATAGGATATTAGCGTTGCCGAATAATTTAGCCTTAATTTACAGGAAACATAAAACTAGCCACCAACATGCATATAGTGTCACCGCAAATGCAGCATACCGCATTATACCCTCCTGTATCTCGCCATTTCTTATGAGCAGCGAATCGGGAGTTGGATTCTTACTTGGCACCGGTGTGCCTTTCGGTGGCGATTCTTTCCCGAAAAACTCACAAATTGGCTCCCACCCCATGCCAGGATGCCACACAAGGACGTCGCGACCGCGTTGTTTTGCCTCATGTTGAATCCATTCGAGATACCGATCATAAAACTCCGGTACCATCCACTCAGAGCCCTTTTGCACCCAAAAGCTTGACGATTTGTCCGGTAAGAGTCCCTTTTGACGCCAGAGATCTGTGTGCAGGCGATAGTACTTCCACCCAAAACGGTACCGCGACACCGGCCAAGATGTAATCATACACCAAGGCGAAGTTAAGTGACCGACAGCCTGGCGACAGCTCCGAGCCCAGGCAACCGATGGTGGTTCCCCGTTGCGGGGAGGTGGCCGTACGTTCAGGATAAATTTGGCGTTTGGATACATATCCATCATGTCGGTGGCCAGAGACTGGAGAGCGCTCCCGCTTCCGGCGTAGCCACTGAAAACTTCGTATAGGATCGATTGTCTTCGTTTGGTGTCATCTGTACCCACCAGACGAAGTGCGTCGAGTATCAGGTCGGGACCCATTCCTCCAGCGGCAGACCAGAAACCATGCATGGTAGGTCGAATGCTCAGATAGTCAGAGTTTAGCATGGCGGAGACTGTGGTTGTTGCGCAGCGTGGAAGACCTAAAACCACTGCCTGGATTTCATCGTTGCGCTTGTCGGTCATTTTTTTTATTTTATTTTATTTTATTTATTATTATTATTATTCTTTTACGGCCTTGGAGAACCGGCAGCTTTCAATCGCAAGTGATTGATTTCGAGAAATAAAGGCGCTGGTTTACCCTATAGTGTTATGATATTAAGATAGAAGAAGAGGGATATTTGTTGGTTTTAAATGATTCTAAAACTTGGGGGTGGCTGGATCGGATCTTTCCATCGCGTCCACACGATCGATCTGTGATCGACCTGCAATCGACCCGCAGGCGGAAAAGCGGAGTGACAATGCCTGCATTCCAAGTGCAAGCTGAGCAGTCCGGAATGCTTGCCTGTTGGTCCAGGCTCTGGAAAACGCTCAACTGGAATGTGACAACTCAAACAACCTGTGAGCTCTCCTCAGCTTAAGCTAGCTTCGCACCAACCGAAACTGTATATTTCCGCTCCTCTTCAGCTCTGATACTAATTTGAACACCATGGGTTCTGGCTGCATTGAATTATTTCGTACTACATTCGATAATGGCAACTGATTCGCGCGCTACTCAGAAAACCCAGCTAGCGCAAGGCTTGGACACCAAGAATTCGGAAAGAGAGATCGAGGATTGGCTGAAAATCGCCGAACGGAACAAATTCTTGGCGTCTGCCGATCGTTCCGTGCGGAGCAGGGATGGAATGTTCATCCAAACCCATGATGCTTTCCCTCACATTCACCGTCCTTTGCCGTGTCATGCAAGCCGCAACAAACCGTGATACCTTGCTTTTCATCTACTCAAGAGCTCAGCTGCATGGCAAGTCTGGCTTCTTGCAGGGACAAGATTTGTGTTGCCCACCGATATCTGGGATCCCATCAAAGCGCGTTCTGGCAGCGTACGAGATCTCTCTTTACTCAGCCATGTTTGTGAAAGCTCCACATTCTGTCCCGATATCGATATTTGTATTTCTAGCATCACCAGCAAAAAGGACTTCAATTTTTTGATAAAAAGGCCATACCTTCAAATAAGAAACATCTGAGGACTCAATTCTGTCACAGGTTGCGAACTACGGGCTAATGCTAGTATTTGTCTTGATGACGTCTAGAATATGAAAATGTTATAGAAATCTAGAGGTATATACATCGTACGAGCTGTGAATATCTGTTAGGTTCTATCAAAATATTAGTCACCGAAAAGGCATTTCTTCCTTCAGTCAAGCTTCTTCTCTTGCACTGCCAATCCGACGATAAAAGACAGTGAGGCACTAATCAGAGTAACTCCTACCGAGTATATCAGCATTCTCGCGTCCGAAAACATGGTTTCAAATCTTCAATAGAACTGAGGATGCTTACCATAGGAGTATTTCAAGCCGGTAACATAGCATGAAACCACAATATCCCGAAGGTCTCCCTTCAGGCTACCAATGTATCCGACGTCCTTGATTGCTTTCTCGATGATCTTATCCATGCAAAAAATTGTTAGAATATCTGTTGTAATTGTCCACAAAGAGGTGCAGGTTTGCGCATTTACCTCTTTACTCCCTGGACCGGTCAATCTTTTACCCAACGTCCTTTTGACCATGTTTTCCAGAACCACATTGACAAGACTGACTCCAGCCACAGCTCCGATACTACCCGACAAAAACAATCCACTCGTAGCGACCGCGTAGTGTTCTTTCTCGAGCCCAGCTGTCATCCCCACAAAGTTCGCTGCCTGCGAAAGTCCCTGTCCAAACCCTCCGGGGAAAATATACAATGACTCCAGGAACCCAGTATGCCCATTCCACCTAAGAATAAGTAAGGTCGAGGCAACGCTAGAAATTAGACCAGCCAGAACTACTGTAAGCTTATACCTCCCAGTTCTCTTGACAGAAATCCCAGTGATTAGGCCGCCGACAACGTTCCCGACAACTGCAGGGACCAATTGGGCGCCAGCAGCGGCTACCGATGAGTTCCTTGTGATCTGGAAATAGCGTGGGACAGTGTACATTATCCCTACCTGCGATATTGTAGAGAATCCCAGGGACGCGTAGCTTGTTGCTATGTTGTTTTTCCGGAGTAGATAGAGTGGGAAAACGGGCTCGGAGGCGATATAAACCTCTACTAGACAGAAGCCGATCAGGAAGATTATTGACAAGATAGAGAGGCCTGCGATATAAGGTGAATCCCAAGGCACCTTTTGACCACCAAGATCGAGTACTAGGAGCACAGTAACGATTGTAACGGCAAGGAGAAATGAACCGAAGAAATCGATGCGAGATAGTTTAGATTTTTTCGTATCCGACGTGGCCGATGGAGCTGTTGGCATAGTATCATGTAATCCGAAGAAGACTAGAAGGCCAGCTATCCCTATCAGAGGACCTTGCCCTGCGAATGACCTTTATGTATGAAGCTAATATTAATTTCTGGTCTTCTGATATCGATCATTCGCGATGACAGGACTGAGAAGCTTAGTAGAGGTTACTTACCATCTCCAACCTACTGTGTCCGTCAGATACCCTCCTGCAGGTCCACCTAAGCTTCGTCCAGTCGTAGCCGCAATATTGACATATGCTCTCCATGCTGCCACTTCCCTTTGAGGTACAAGATCTTGGCAACCGTTAATATACGTAACGTCTATTTCTGCAAACTATCGGCCCAATATGCAGAGAATCTAAGTTTGGGGGGGGGACCATACCAGTAATCAGGATGCTAACTATAGCCATCATACCTGCCCCACCAATGCCACTTATTGTCCTTCCAATGATCACTCCTAGTAGAGACCGTGCGACCCCGCTGTATGAGAATGCATTAGAGCCCACAAGCTATTCTAAGAAATAGACTGAACTAGAAATTTACCTGTAAACACACCCCGCCCCAAAAAAGGCGTACGAAGCCAAAAGGACCGATTTCCGACCATATATGTCACTCAGTTTTCCACACTGTTCCCCTCATACCGGGACGAAATACCGAAAATTAGCGCACAAACTCTCTGCAAAGCTGTTTAAGGCTTTGATCCGAACGGCCTATAAAAAGGGCGTGTAAATCCTACCAGCGGCTGAAGAGCACACATGCTCAACATATAGACAGTCACCAGCCAACTTGCATCTTCAAGACGCCCGAATTCTGAGGATATAACGCCATTGGTTACGAGGACAAATGAACCGTCAGCGTTGGCAAGGAAGACACCTGTACAGATTTTGCACGATGTTAGCTGCATGCAACCCCCTTCAATTCAGTTGTGCATGGCCGTACCGAGTAATAACACAGCAACAACCTTGCCCGTTGATTTTTCATCCCTCTTCGCAAATGCCGCTATGCTATCGTCATCCTTTAGGCCACTTAAGAGTCGTGCCTCTTCGTCCGTATTCGACGGTTCAGAATACCGACAACTCCCATCGCTTGAGATTGAGGTTGTGTCCGATTCCGATCGCACAACATATGGTGCCTTCTTTGGTGATTCAGGGCCTCTAAATGTCGATATCGTGCCATAACTTCGTGTTTTGTTTGGTGGTTCGTCTGCGGCCATTCTAGAGCGATCGTATTTGCCGTTTATCGGTGAATTTGAAGGATCGTGGATGTCCGGGACGTCTGGTATGTGTTCCTGGAATATATCAGATACTTACTTCAATTTGAGACTCCGAGGGACGGCGATCCAGAATGAAATCGAGGTGCATGCAGCTAGGAACAAGGTTAGCTCCTCAATCGATCAGTGTCACCTGGCGATATACCAAAGTGTTATCGCTCGGATCCCAAAAGTTAGCAGATAATGCAGCGAGTCCTCGCTGTCTGCATCTCGAAATCTATCGCGGTTTTTAATTCGACAGGAGGGATAGTAGAGTTTATTGACTCAAGGGTACCCCTTGCTCCTGGAAAAGCTACGGGGAATTTGCTATGGGTCGCATTTTGCTTCCGAGCGTTCTAGAATCACCGCCCTGCACCGCTAGTGGCTGCTCTGACTAACTAATTCAGTATTTTACACCGCTAATCAATCACAATCTTTAATGTGCATCTGCAATTGCCAACCCATTTGGAAAAATGACTCTCACACCCAGTGGCTCTAATGAGCGCTATGTCTGGTATAGCTCAAAGCGTCCTTCAGCATCTACAATTGTGCCCTTACGTGATTTGAGAACGAGAAGTAGATAATCCAACCGGCCACAGTGCACCAAGAATTGTGATACTCTCCTCATGGTCCGCGTAGCCAGGGTGAATATTGCGGAGTTGGTAGGGATCAGCCTGTGTGTTGAGTGATTCTTATTTGAGAATTTGCTGGAGAAGAGGAAGGTGCTCAAGGTCAACGTACCATCAGATCGTAAAGTTGGTGTTCGTTATTGCACCAAACGGAGCAATACAGACACAGGAAGCTGTTGCACGGTGTAATGGGAGCGAGACATCGAGGAGGCTGAGTGGACTACATGCAGCCCAAGAATCTGCAAGATCTCGATCTTTATCGTGAATTCGAGCTCTGGTGGACAAAATGAGGTGCTATGACGTTGAAATCTGCAGGTTTGCTTCAGCTAGGGTTTGTCCGAACGACGAAAGAGCCCTTAAAATAGTTCACCCGGAAAGAAAGTTGAAAATGTTCCGTTAGACTAAAAAAGTATCACCCGATTTGATTCTAACTACGGGACCGATCTTAACAGTTTCTGAATGATGATTGGAATGTTGTACCCCCCCTTCCCTACGTTGTGTAGGCGTTGCGTCCCCCAGGCTACGTCCTCCGTGATGCCTGTAATGTATTGCAAATGTTTGAGCGATTTTGGCGCAGCTGAGGGCGTACCTCAGGGCTAAATCTGGTTGGTTGTCGAAAATACGGAACGAGAAATTTTGCAAGATCTTTGAAGCGACGATGCATGCAAGTTCAGTCGCCTGTAAGCACACAAAAGACAACGGGTGTAACGTCGCCCAAACCCGAACCCAATCTCCAGAGCAAAATTGATGAAACTTCCACTTGAAGGTCGTACGAATGCTACGTTACCACGAAAGACTGCACCTAGTAATATTCTTTGCAAAACATGTCAATATTCACAGATGTTCTCACCGGTTCGTAGACCCGCAATCTAGACGACTATTTAGCCATGCCTCATTACTAAGTTTACTGGTATTACTAATTTTGGATTTCCTAAAATTCTTTGTAGACTAACCAACTTGATGTGCGTCGGTGCCTCCGGTGTGTCTACGGGACAAATCGATACCGGCCCACTTCGGGTAACTCTGGGGGTATATCCAGTCAGTTTTACAGTTATAAGATATTATGATATTACTTCTTCACTTTTGTTATACAAGGCTCTTTAATAAATCAAGTACTCTTATAGGCCAGCATTTGAATATTGATTCGAATTCTAAAGTACGAAATAATCTCGGTTTGATAAAGATGTTGTTTCGTGGATCTAGTGCCTAGAATCGATTCCCCACTTCTCGCTACGAACCATCCCCGGCTTGGAGACTTTGTCAGCAGAGCCTCGGTTACAGTGGAATTGCAACTCAGGCTCCTCTCAACTTACTAGTTTCATTAACAGTGCCGCGTAATAGAAGTTTTGACTTCGCAAAGCTAGCTCTTTCGGGAACTGTTAGGTTTAATATGATACCAATATACTATTTTAACAAGAAAGATGCACGGATGATAGACTACCGCGATCTAGTTGTCGGGACAGTCGGCTCCGTGCTCGCAGATTTGTAAATGGCCACATCAACTCATGTTCAGATCTTATAGTCCTTGGCACGACCGAAAATATTGTTGGCTATCACTGCTGCAAACGAAATTCAAAAGCACCTGAGTTGGTAAAACTCAGTCCTCCCCATGGGATCTTGTAGGCCTTGGATATGTATATTATATCTGTATGCTTAAATAGTTACGTATGCATATATGAGATTCGCTCAAGCTTTTGATCAATTGAAGAAGTTGCCGATCAGTCAATGAACCCATGTTGATCTCGGTTAACGTGGAATGGCGATATTTTAATAAGCCCTACTAAAAGAGTGGATTTAACGGCGCAAAGCACTTGAAGAGATTAAGGCATGGTGGAGTCAGTAACAAAGGCACCTATTTATTTTACTCTATTTTTTTTTTTTTTTTTTTCCCTTTCGAAAGAAGAAACCCGCAGCTATATATTTCTCTAGCAAAATTTTTATACTTTATTTGCGAGTGGGTAAAAAATTTATAAAACTCTCGGACAATTAAGCCGTTCCTGTGTTCATATTTGGCGTTAGTATCCGTGTATCAGCGTGCTATAGCTAGGGAGTTCGTGATTTGACTAATATTTCGTGTTCTGTACTTCGATAAGCCGGAATTTCTGAAGTTGGAATATCGAATTAATTCCATATTCAGACTATTATTCTCTATGAAGAATTCTACCTCTTTCGGGTTGAGCCCAGCGATGCCTTGCGGGTAATATTTCGTGTTTGTCCGAACAGGACGCGGAGGCTCCGTGTGGCCGTGTGTGCAAAGCGCGAGCTGAAATCAATTTAATGCCCGGATTGGTGCCGGTTCACGTCTTATTGTTTTGTGACGCGATGGGGCCCTGGTGTTCTGGGTTCTCCTTTCAAGGGCGGCCAAGCGTGGCCCAGCCAATCAAGTCGCGTAACAGCCACTTGGGCTTCCAGAACGGGAAATCAAATTAACCAGCCAAAGAACGCCCAATCTAAACCGCGCCCTCAATCAATTTCCCTTCCCTTTTCCCTTCAAGCAAAGTTCCGTGTTCTTTGTTCCTGAATCTTCCTTTACTCCTACTCAGATCTCTCGTCTCTCGTTTACTATCACCACGTCTTTTCCATGCTCGTTTCATCATAGCCGGTCTGAAAGGTTTATATTCGACAGTTTCCGAAAGTACACTCGTTTTTGAGATCATCTCGATCATCATCGCCCTTTGGAACGTCAGGTCAACACATTTCCCACTTTGTTTGTTTACATACACCAAAATACCAAAACAACCCACCATCTCGAAGATACACACCGTCGACATCGAGACCAACCAATATCCCTTCCGACCGACGTATAACCCATTTAACCTTATCAACCACAATGGCCACCGTATCGCTCAGAAAGCGTACTCGCTCGACATTCGAAACCGAGGGTATGGCAACATCCTCATGTACTCGTTGTCCAGGCGATATAAAGTCAACAAACTAACATGTTAAATAGGACCGGTCTCGGTTCCCACAAAACGTCGTGCCACTCGACGGGCTGTCATTAAAAGCAAAGAGAATGTAATCACAATATTTTCTCCTCCCGAGGATAAGATAGTGGTTCAAAGGCCAAAGGACGACTCCAGCGACGATGTTATGGACATTGACGCCAAGTCGTCACCACTCAAGCCTTCCAGCCCCTCTAAAAAAAACGTCGGGTCACCTGTAAAAGTTAACGAAGTTTACAAGATTTCAAAGCCTTGTATGTTGTTCATTCTGTAGCTTTCACACCTATTTGACCACTATTGCTCACAATCAACCTTGCAGCTTTCAATATTGAAAATACGAAAAAACCAGCCCCCTCAACACCCAGCAAACGCGACCGAATCCAAGTCCTTCCGATCACCCCCAGACACCGCGTGCTGTTACCTGGATCTGCGAAACGAACACCCAAGACGCCGGCTGGGAGGATAATCGATGCTGTCACTCCGGGAACCCCAACCACTCCTTCATCAAAAACAATCTTCACCGCCGGCAAGAACCTCTTTGTGCGAAGCTCCGCTCCAGGAAGACTCATCGGGCGTGAAAAGGAACGAGAACAACTCACCGAATTTTTGAAGAACAGATTGGAGAAAAAGGTTGGAGGATGCATGTACGTCAGCGGACCACCCGGTACCGGGAAAAGCGCTCTGCTGGCAGACGTTATTTCGGAAATTACCACTGAGGGTACCAAGATGGTTTACGTAAACTGCATGGCAACAAAAGATCCCAAAGGCATCTACTCTAAACTCGCCGAAGACTTCTTGGGTGATGAATCCGTCCTTGGAAACTACATCGATGCCCTGGAAAAACTGTTCGTCCCCAAGAAAAAGTCGACCGCAGGTGTCTCAATCATAGTACTGGATGAGATTGACTCGTTGTTAACGAAGGATCAAGAGATTTTGTACAAGATTTTCGAATGGTCGTTTGAGAAGAACTCAAAGCTTGTCCTCGTTGGTATTGCCAACGCTTTGGATTTCACAGACCGTTTCTTGCCACGCTTGAAGGCGAGAAACTTCGAGCCAACCTTACTTCCAGTGTTACCCTACTCTGCCGAACAAATCGCACAGGTCGTCACATCAAAGTTAAGGAGTTTGAACGATGAAACTTGCGATGCCGCTTGGGTCCCTCTCATCCATCCATCCGCCATAACACTCTGCTCAAAGAAGGTAGCGCAATCGACCGGCGATCTGAGAAAATGCTTCGATATCTGCCGTAAGGCGATTGATATGGTCGAGCACGAAACCCGCACAAAGATGATGGCACAGTTACAAGAACAAAGCCAATCTACAGCCTCATCTGGTGTTGAGAATACACCCACAAAGAGCGGCATCACTCCTATGGCCATCACACCCGCCACCACCCCACGCAAGCCATTGTCCGAGACCGTCGTGGACAGTAACGCTCCTACTCCAACAAAGGCAGCCGGTACCCGACCTAACCCAATGCAATCTCTCACCGCATTATCCGCACCTCGCGCTTCACTCGCGCATATCGCGAGAATTTCTACAACATCTTTCGGAATCACTTCCAACACAAGATTAAAGACCCTAAACATCAACCAAAAGGCCGTCGTCTGCGCGCTGATAGTGTTAAGCCGAAAATGCAACGGCGGTGGTGTTCCCGTGAAGGACTTGTGGCAACGATATCTCGAGCTGTGCAAATCCGACAACGTGCTGTTTCCCACTGTCACAAAGATGGAGTTTTTGGATATATTAAGCGGGTTGGAGTCTGCTGGTGTTGCAGAGGTGGATGGTGGCGCTAACGGTGGTGCTGTTGGGTTAGGGAGTATGACACCTAGCAAGAGAGGAAGAGGAAAGGCAAGCGGTGGAAAGGATGAAAAGATGATTAGGGCTACTGTTAAAGAGGAAGAGGTTAAGGCAGTTGTTGGGGCGGATGGAGGTCAGATTTTGTTGAAGATGTTTAGTGAGGCTTGAGCCTTTACTTGTTTTGGGTATCTTGCTTTTCTTACTTGGTGTTTTTACTCCGCTCTCTTACGCCTCGATTTTGAGGCCAAGTTCTATTTACTTCGGGGCAGCGTGCATGTATCTTTCGAAGAGCTTTGAGTGTTTTGTTTTATTAGCATAGTCCCATGGAATCGATTCAATTAGCGACGCAGCATGTGTTTGGTGTATTCATTTTTAGAGCTATATATATTTTCTGAAATAAATTTATAGTCCACTTAATCTTTATTAGGTCTTACCTTGGTGACTACTTTGATGTATAAGTTTCATTTCACAACAGTTGTTTCTCACAAGGCAAAAAGAAAATATAAATATTGTATGAAGATATAATTGTTACTAAGTACACAACTTCTATCTAACTATGAGGTACCTATGGTTCTATATCGATGAAGACTGAAGATACATGATATACAACTAAGCTACTAGGGTAAAAGGACTATGTTAAGATATAGAAACTCCAAAGACTGCTTATGCCTGAGGGTATCGGTTTGGGTAGGCTCCACTGCCTGACTTTGCGCTGCCTGGGCTGCCTGACTTTGCACTGCCTGGGCTGCCTGATTTTGCGCTGCCTGGGCTGCCTGACTTTGCGCGAGGTTGGTAAGATCCCGGAGCTGCAGCTGGGTAATTTTCTGGAGCTGCGGCGGGGTAATTTCCTGGAGCTGAGGCGGGATAATTTCCTGGAGCTGAAGCCGGGTAAGCACCATCTCTACCGCCACGCTTAGCAAGAGACTCTTGGGCTTCTACAGAAACGCCATTGCCATAGTAGTAGTTTCCGCTTGGTTGCTTTGCGTGGGCTGGAGTTCCATTACCTAACTTGGCATGAGCTGGGTAAGACTCGCCGCCTGCCTTCGCGTGAGCTGGGTAAGTTCCTGGAGCTGGGTAGTTTGCGGAAGCCGGGTAAGTGTCATCGCTACCACCGCGCTTAACAAGGGATTCTTGGGCTTCTACAGAAACGCCATTGCCATAGTAGTAGTTTCCGCTTGGTTGCTTTGCGTGGGCTGGAGTTCCATTACCTAATTTGGCATTAGCTGGGTAAGGCTCGCCGCCTGACTTTGCATGGGCTGGGTATGTCCCGCTTCCTGCTTTTGCGTTAGCTGGGTAAGTTTCTGGAGCTGAAGCCGGGTAAGTGTTATCGCTGCCGCCACGCTTAACAAGAGATTCCTGAGCTTGTGCGAAGTCTGGATTATATTCTGACTTTGCGCGGGCTGGGTATCCGCCGACGGGGGAAGCCCCGTTATTTGCAACTGGATAGTTTTGATATGGATCGTTGCTACCACCACGCTTAGCAAGGCTCTCCTCAACAGGGTGACCATCACCGTTGTTGTTGTCCGTTGCTTGGGGGTATGGAGAGTGGGCAACAGGAGTGCCGTTGGATGGCAAGGGCCCGCCACCACGCTTTTTTATTTCCCCTTCTTTGCTTGAGCCGTCTCCAGAAGCTTCTGCTGCAGATTTACTTGGCTCAGCGGCGGATTCCACTTCGGTACTTGCCACCTTGTTTGGGTCTGCTACAGGGGTTGGCGTGGGCCGTGGGCGTGGGATTGCTTGGTTAGGTCCCGGTACTGGTCTCGCTGGATAAGGCACCGGCATTCCTGGATGAGGTCCTGGTCTCCCTGGGTAGTTTGGAACGGGATATGGCCTGCCTCCTGGTAATTTGTTCGTACCAGGCGGCATATTTACATTGGGCATATTTACATTGGGCATATTGACGTTGGGCATATTGGGCATGTTGGGGCCTCCTGGTGGCATTGGCCATGGCCCACCGCCTCTTTTGTCTAACTTTTCACCCGCATCTTGGGCCTTTTGTTGGACGGCGTAGCGACGATATCTTCCGATTGGAGTCGTGGACGCATTCTTGGTAGACACTTTGCTAACATGTGCGGATTTCCCAACCGTTGGGTGCTCGTTCATGCCGCTATGAACGACTGCCGCGGAGACGAGAAGAGGTGTGAATAAAAGAAGAGATCGCATTTTGATAGATACTTGAAGTCAACCTTTTGTATATATATAATCAAAATCACGTGAAATCGTAAAGTAATAAAGTAATTAACAATTGAAAATTGTTGTAAAGGCGTTGATTTCAAGTTGTAAATAGATAAAATTCAAAATAAGCGTTACCAGCACGCTTATATCCTACCAGAGGAGAGAATTGAAGAGTTAATGTGGATTGATGAATTGAGATTGAGCTGATGATTAGAAAAAAGAGAAGCTTTCAAAGCGACGAGAAGTTGTATTTATAGAGGAATTAGCGGCTTATCCGCACCATGGCCTTTGAAAGTATGAATTCAATTCTTAGGCCAAGAACTGGGAAGAACTACCAATTCGTGCTTGGAAGAGTAGCAATACCATTGGCAGTATGAAGATATAGAGTCCTATGATACAAGGGATCTAACCGACGCGATTAGTCTTGAGTATGTGGTAAAGTGTATCAAGCCTCCGAGCTCCTCAAGCCCAGGTCTGAGTGGCGTCGAACATCGATGTTTAGTCGTTTACTAGGCCAGCCGCTGGAGATTCTAGAATCCTCCTTGTCGAGAGTCCTTCTGTTCTAGAATCCTCAATCCTAGGACGGTTTTGTGCAACTAGAATGGGATTTTAAAATTTCCCACCTTCTACGGAACAGACGACCAAAATATGCAAGGGCTGCCGATTTTCCGACCCGGTGTTGCATTTTTCGGGATTGCCGTCTAGTGCTTGCCAGTTTGGGTGGTTCTTTCGGCAGCCAGCCAATAGGAAACCGAGTTGGAGATACCTAAAACCACCGGAATTTCTATTTTGCGTTAACCCTGCTTCGTCAGTTTCGAAGAAGATGCTTCTAGTGGGTGTCACAATATCCCTAATATCATACGCGAGGGGAATATCATAAAATCGTACCACATTGAACACGAGGGTTTTAGAATCTCAGAGCTCTGCGCTATAAGAGTAACCGCACAATATCAGTGACTCCTCCAGCTATGAGTTCGATACCACGTTTAACGCCTAGTTGACTCCCTCGAATGTATTATTGGTTCCAGAAATGGAGACTGAGTTCTGAATGCCCTTCGTATAGTCTTATTAACTTTCGATGTTGCTCACAAGGGCTACCAAGGAGTTTGTAACACCTTCGCTTGGTCGGCTAGTCGAACTCGGAGATTAGACCTCTTCGTAATTTTACGTTTATGAGACGTCGGGACTTGATGTCATCGGAGATTCCGAGACTAATAGGATATATGTAAAAGCTAGAAGGGTATTATCATACGATTGCGAGTTCCTCTTCACACGATCATCAAGCTCATTCATGGATTCACAACTTCAAATTAATAGTTGGGTAGTTTATAATTAGATCCCTCAGGTTGAGAACTGAACCGAGAAATTAATCTCATGCAGATGGGGATCCTAGGAATTCGACTTTGAGCAAAGCGGGGGAGTTGGTGCTCGATAAAGAAGACATCTTCAAAATTTAATTAGTAGATCTTTGAACAGTTAGGTCCTCGTCCAAGCTCAAAAATGATATAGGTTCTAGAAAATTTGAATAATTCCTTTGGAAACGTATAGAGGATTGCCAATAATGTTGAGTGAATGTATTAATGAGGTTTCCTTGGAATATTTGTGTGAGTAACGAGACAATGCGTGACTCTCATGATGTCACCGGAACTCGATAGATCACTAGTCTCCTATTCACACTCATAACCGGTCCAATACGTTTATTTCGTGTGCGCGAAGTGAATGTGAACATGTTAATTCGTAGCTATCAAGAAACTAGTAGGCCCTGTCTTTGTTAGCATTGCTCATCTGTTGTCGTTGTTGTGCGACACTAGCTCAAGCGAATCCCGGCTGCACCAACACTCCTTAGTCGCGCTATCAGGACACGATGAATTCCCCGATATCCAACCAAGCACCATCACCACCGCTCCATCGTTCGCAAGCATAGGTTCCGTGCATTCTCAGTCGCGAATGCAGCTACCGGCGGCTCATTATGGGTAGGAATGCCTACCTCTACCTCTTAAGCCTGGGTCGGCAGTGCTACGAGCCCCAGCATCATGCCCCGCCACGAGCGGACGCTTCGTCTACCTCGCCAAATGTCACTACACAGTCGCCAAATCAGTCCTCCGCGACACAACCAAATGCAAATACAAACTCTCCGGCCCCTGCAGCCCCTGCAGCTAGAACATCTATACCATCATCGTCCGCGGTAGTCCCGGCACGCCCTGCACAGGCGTCCATAGATCTTCAACGATCACTCCGGAAGGCTCAGAATGATGTGCTCAATACGATCGGACTGCAGCTCCATAAGGGTGGCAGCAGGCGTGAAAAGTCACGTGCTGAAAGGTCAGCTCTACAGGAAAAGGAGGATGATATGGGACTTCTCCTTGGAGGCATTGATCTTGCTTGCATGTACTTCTTCACGTGGCCGTTAATCGGAATACGGAACGAATTGCAGGTATATAACTTTATTGCAACGTTTGAAGCTATCAAATAAAGCGGTACTGATATATTTCCGTGTTGCTAGACATTCCGAGCATTGGATCATATATCATATACCGACCTCATTAGACTTCTCGCAAAGAACCGAACGATTCTCGATTGCTTCGCAGGTGTATCAGCCCATATCGTTTACCAGCTCGTCAACGTTCTCCGAGAATACCTCCAATCTCTCTTATTTAAGTGGCTTAAAAAACAAGCGATATTTCGAGACTCCAAAACAAGGAAACCGAATCGCCGGGTTTTGAATTTAATGTATAAAGGGTGCGTATACAAGGCTTTGATCCTCCGTCGACTGAAAGCCCACCTCTGACTTTCGAATTCTAGAATGACCCTCTCAGCATTTTTTCTAATATATCCTATCTACCGTCACTCCGTTCTTCAATCTTTACATCTCATCCCAGCAACTCCCATTCTCCCACCACTATCCGACTTTCTCCCCTTCCGGTCAATCTTCAGTCTCCCCTGGATGTCGATATTGACAACATTCCTCTCTCCGTACACATACCTCGAGTCTCCCTACATTTGGTCTCTGCTCCAGCAAAAGGCAGTCTTCAGACTTCACATCTTATTCCTCAATATTTTCAACAGAAACCTGCCACGAACCGATAAATTCGAAAAAGCAGAGCTAAGTGCTGGTTTTGTAGTCGGCGAGGCAGAATATGACGAGTTTTTGAGTTTGAGCGATGATGAAGGTGAAGTCGGAGAACTGGGGGTGGGTGAAGGAGACGAGGAGCTGGCTGCGGTGATGGCTGGCAGGAGAGGTGGTGGCGGTATGGTGGACGGCATTAATGGTGTTATGGAAAGTAATGGACTTATGGGTAGTGCTGGAGAATGGATGCCGTTTCCCGTTGACGAAAGCGCTGGTGTTGGGATCGATACAACCTCTGGGCCGTCAAGACGAAGAGGAGGGCGCAGGAGAGGGAGCAGTAGTGCAATTGAAACCCAAACCTTTACAGCTACGATCACTCCCGACACACCAGTTCTAGAGCGCCATCCGGATAATGGAAGCAATGGTGGTATGAATCTGGACGATAGTGGGTTCTTAGACCCAAATAACATCAATCATGATACCGATGATGCCCGCTCAGGGATCTCGGAAATAGAAGTACAAGTTACAACTAGTATGCGGGGATCACCGCAGATGAACTCGTTGGATCAACACCAAAATCACGATGGTGGTCATCATGGCCACAGCAGTCGACATGTACAAGATGGGAGATCGAGAGGTCGGAGGGAGAGAGATACGAGACGGTATAGGAATACCCATCTATCAACGCATCCCGTTGAAGTCTTGAGTAGTCATATGGCTGATACGGTAGCTATGGCGCTGACTCTGGGATTGGAGAGCATGGTTATGAGAGCGAATGCTTATAGTTTGTTGTCGGCCGTGCCTGGTGGGGAGGCAATACTCCCAAATAGTAACATGCTCGTTCTAGCAGGAAATGCGGGAATGCTAGGTTTGAGTGGCGCTGGTTTGCTAGGGACACGAATGCTTTCCGGTAGTGTCCTCAGGCGAACGGGAAATATGGATATGATTTTTGGTATATGGGAAACGGGTAGTAATTGGGTGAGTGTTAGTAAGGCCCTCGCGGTGGAGTGGGGGCTTGCATGGGGGTTGTTCGAGGTGGCATATTTTGTTAGTAGGTGGGTGGGAATTGCGTGGTATGGTTATCGATCATGAGATTCGTGTCACAATAGGTTGCAGACATGATATCCATATAAATTATTGTTTTTCTCAAGAGACGACTTGTAATTTAGTAGATGGCCTATATCCTGACTAATATATCCGTCAAGAAATATCGATAATATCGAAATACTTAAGTATTTGTTGCGCAGCAAACGTCTCTGTGGCGATAACTTCGATGGATTCGTGTTAGCTTGTGCCTTAAGCAGCTGTCTTCTTCTTTATATCCCTTCGCCTTTCCCAAACCTAAGATGAGCAAGACCATGTTAGAGAATGTAGACCTAGGATGTGAGACTAACAGCTAAACTGACCTGGATATAACTCTCGCCAAGAAACAGGATTTCTTTACGAATATCTTCCACAAATAAATCCTGTACCTGAACCCACTCATCTCTACCCTTATCCTTTAGTTGCACCTTATACGCGTGTCCTTCCTCCCCAGCTTCGGACTTCGCTCCGCTAGTCGTGCCTTTTTTGGCTACGCTTTCGTGCACAATGTTGGCGGTTAAATCATACCAAATAGGCCCCGTCGCTCCTTCAACATAGGGTGACATGTCTAATGAGGTCGACGGGAAAGTTACAATGGTTGGATTCTTCTCAAATACGAATTTATTTTTAGAGAACCGTTTGATATGGAATATCAAGTATGGTGGTAATGGTTGTAATAATTTGAATCTTCTTCGCTGTCCGAGAAGTTCTTGTGATCTCGTGCCGTCATATTTCGATAATATGGATGTGAGGGGTACTTGTGGGATGATGTTCTTGTCCACCTCATCTTGGAAGAGAGGCGCAGGAGGGAGCTCAAGAGTGAGCATCATGTAACGTTGAAGGTCTGTCTTGACTTCACCAGCTTCTTCGAACCGTAGCCGGTCGCTCGCATCAGCTTTCGCCGTTATGGCTTGCGATTCAATGCGTAGTTTCCCTTGGAAGACTTTTTGTACGATGCTGGAACCGGGTGCCGTTTTTGAGCCGCCTAAGGAGAGATGCAGGTTGTTCATAAACCAGGAGAGAAAGTCTATGGGGTCGGATTGGGTCGTCAATGTGAATTTTTTCGATGACCTTAACGAGATTTCTTGAAGCAATTCGTGAGGGGAGACGTGGCCCCTGAATGCCCGAGAGTTCCAAATTTTGCGAACTAGTATCGAGAATCGTTGTGCTAGAACAGGAGATTAGTTTTAGTATCTAGATAATACTTTAGCGAGAGTGCTTCGTACCCAGCTCAGGTCGCGAGGACAAGTTCTCCAACATCATATAATTTCGCAAAGGTGTAACATGTGCTAGCGCGTGCACCACAACATTGAGATAATCATTCTCCTTGATATTATTTAATCCTACAAAGCCGGGTGTGTACCTCTTTCCGCTTAGATCCCACTTTCGCGCTTCCTCTTTGTCTAGCTTTGCGACGTCTTCTTTCGTATATGTTGGGTTTACGACATATTTGATATCGTCGAGGGATTTCTGTTTTACTTCGTAGGATTCGGGAAGAACGTAGATACGAAGGGTGGCCATGTTAATGAAAACATGGTGGTTTTCGTCGAGAGCGTGAAAGTAGGCGTGTGAGTTTTGACCGCGACCTTGAAAGTACTTTCCGCATACGAGACAAGCGTAGACGTTGATGTTGGATAACGATATGGAGCAGAGCTTCTCAAAGTCAAAATCGAGTAGATTGCGATTCACTACCGCATATGTTAGTCAGACGCTACTCTCAGGAAATGAAGCAATTCATACCTGTATCGAGATAGAGGTCCGAGAATTCGGCAGGAGGACCGTCCTTCCATTTCTTTGACTCCCTCTCTTCAACCATTTCTTCCATATCATCATCTTCTTCTTCATTGTCGGAGACCACTGTCGGTTGTAGGCTTAACTTTCCTACTCCATTTGCTGGTGTTTCCGAGGCATTCAGCAGCTCTTCTTCGTCGGCGATACTATCGGTTTTGACGCGCTTGGCTCGTGGGGAGCCAATGCCCGACAGCACCAGCTCCTCCAATGTTTGATCCGGAGCGCGTTTGGACATCCTCTGGAGAGCGATAATTAGCACGGGCAGTTCGAAATCGAGAGTATGTTTTGCTGATATCGGGACAAAAGGCGTACCTGAGGCTGGGCGGTGGCCTGGCGATGGTGTTTTTGTATGGAAATGACTGGTGTTGAGTTTTGCGTGTCGCCGGAAAAAGCAAAGTGCGGGATCTGACGCTTGAATGCGGGCAGCTCGACAGCTTCTAAACTTCACTTACGACAACCACCACAACGGCATCAGTCCAATCTCACTCGACACCTTCGACATTAAAGGACGGGCGCACGGTTAGTAGAGAGTCTCCTATCGTGTGTCTGTTCTGTTTCATCTCCATCGACTATTCTTCTCAGCTTCATCAGCAGCCATGGCAAATCCCGAAGTCAACTTGCTGTTCCATCAGCCTATTGTTGATCACGCCTTCTCAGCGGATCGATCGGTTCTTGCAGTCACCAAAGACAACTCTGTTGAGCTCTATCAAAGGGATGGACACGGCTTCAAGCTAAAGGACGAGCTTAAGGGGCATGACATGGTGGTTACTAGTGTTGATATTGCCCCTAATAGTGGCAAGGTTGTGACTTGCTCTCAAGGTATTGTCATGGTCCTGTATTTCGTTGGCACTTTGGCTGACTAGTTCTATAGATAGAAATGCGTACGTTTGGGAACCCACCGCTACGGGCTGGAAAGAAGGTCTTGTGCTTCTCAGAATCAACCGTGCCGCGACATTCGTTCGTTGGTCTCCTTCCGAAGCAAAGTTTGCTGTTGGTTCTGGTGCTCGGGTCATCGCAGTCTGCTATTTCGAGGAAGAGAACAACTGGTGGGTTTCGAAACATCTCAAAAAGCCAATTCGCTCGACCATTCTCTCTGTGAGCTGGCATCCGAATTCTGTCCTTCTTGCGGCCGGCTCCGCCGATGCACACGCTCGGGTTTTCTCAGCATTCATCAAAGGTGTTGACCAACGACCTGAACCATCCGCCTGGGGTGAAAGACTACCATTCAATACAGTCTGTGGGGAATTCTTGAATAACAGCGGTGGTTGGGTTCATGATGTCGCTTTCAGTCCAAGCGGCAATGCCCTTGCGTTTACTGCTCATGATAGCAGCGTTACGATTGTGTACCCATCGGCTCCAGATCAACCGCCACAGGCTGTTATGACAGTCACGACACACCAACTCCCATTCACCACTTTGACATGGATTACCGAAGAGGAAATTGTGGCGGCCGGTAAGTCTTGCAGTGGCTTCTTCATTCTGCTGTACACCCTTCTCAGCTTCTAGAACCACCCAAGAATGTTTCAGATGAGTTCAAAGTGTTCGGCAAACTAACGAGTAAACCCTGTACCAAAACCCTTTGGGATCATAGGTCATGATTGTGAACCGTTCCGTTTCCGCGGCTCCCTCACCCAAGGTTGGAGCTCCGTGGGTGCGCTTGACTCTTCTAAGTCTCGATCATCTTCCATTGCCCGGGAGTCGTCTGCCCGTGATCTCTTCAAACAGATGGATTTGAAGGGCAAGAATGTTAACACCGCTGCCGCTGATGATATCCAACTCAAGACCATCCATCAAAATGCCATCACTGTTATTCGTCCATTCGAAGGGGATGCCGCCCATGGTGGAGTCAAGAAAATCAGCTCAAGCGGAATCGACGGCCGTGTTGTCATCTTCCCGGTAGGAGGGGCTCGGCCGGCTTTCACCCATTGAGTAGGCGATACAGCCGCCGCTCCAAGTGCGATAAGAAAGTTTTTGCTGCGTCAATCATATCTTCCGTTTTTTTGTTGCATGATGTAACTCGATGGTGTATACATTTGCAAGCCTGTCAGATACGAAAATTTACATACAAATTACTTGATGAATGCAGGTAACCTTGAGCCTTTTGAGAAATGGAAAAACAAAACATAGCATCCAAAAACATCATGATTATTGTTCCTGCCGTCTTTGCGTTTAGCAACCCCTCCTTTCCAAAGTGCTGGGACTGGTGTAGCTATTTTCGACAACAAAGTTCTGAAGGCTTCTGTGTGGCATTTCAAGCTTTTGCTTTTTCGACTAGCTCGTGGTCGGAGTGGGGCTTCGCCAGATATGCAGCCATTGACAGGGCTTCAAATCCGCGAAGCATTCTAAGCGCCCACGGTCGGCGCCAATGGGAAGCTAGATTCTGGATATCCTTTGATGAGGCAAATTGAAATCGACAGGGTCATCTGCGCAGTCCAAAGCTGATGTGTCTGAGGAGGGACACCGGCGAAGAGTATGAGAGGACAAGAAAAAGATTCTTCACAGGATAACTTGTCCTTCATTCGACAGCCAATCTCGCAATTCAAAAGTATGAAGGAACATAGGGGACCTTTTGAGCTTTTGAGTGCAAGGCCAAGGAAATCTTGTGGGGTCCAAAATGAACAATGGTGAACTCACTGAAGGGCTCGTGAGAAGAGATTTGTCCAACTGAAGATGCGAAATTGCACCTTACCAAGATGCACAGCGATACCAGAGCAAACCGCCAGGCTCACGGAATTCGAATTAATATTAATATCGGAAAGAAGATTTTATTTTTTCTGGAGAGACAGGGGTTGTTCGGCCCATGCAAGCACGGGAGTCAGGAACATTCGCACTGGCGCCTTTGCCAGTTTCAGCCAATCAACTGCGCTCGCCGGCTGCTTTACTCGGTTGGAGCTAGAAATGTCTCGACTGAACAAAAGGTCTTTATTCGCCTGACAAGACTGTGGGCGAATTTTCTCCGGTCTGAAACTCGTCATCATTGTTCTCTTTCCTCTTATCCTCTTCTTCTTCGAGTCCCTTTTCTGCTATATTCTTCAGCATTTCACTTCGCTTCAATTTCATCTTCATCGTTCGATTCTTCCAAGAAGAAAGGTTAACAGTTTGGATTTCGGTGACGTTTGAACTCGTAAGTACTCCCCAACACTTGGCCGGGATTTCGCCCCTCCATTTCGTCTTTGAGGCCTGCCATCCCGCTTTTGCTGTCGTATTTTCCGCGAAGGAGAGACTAACGTTCCCGCGTGCTTTTGTAGGATCCGAGCTGACTGTTTCCCCGTTTTTTCTAATCGTATATATTATTGAATCGCGGGTCCTTTACCTGATATCCATTTTTAATACATTTACATACAGCTTTTAAGCACTAATCTTAACGCTTACTTTCGTACACATTCACGGCTTCGCCCACCTCTCCACAATGGCCGGCCGTCGCGGAGACGAACTTTTTATCGACACTGAAAACATAGCCCCTATCAGGGTTAATAGGCAACAACCAAGGAAAGACTCTATAGATGGTGCCAATCTCGCTGCCCAGGAGCGGACTCTACGGCAGGAACCGCCGCTGCCTCGCATGAGACGGACCCAAACCCAGCCTATGGAGCCTCAGCTACCTTATCCTGACCGACCTGCTGCGGAACGGGAGCAGCAGCTACAAGCTACTATTGCCCCACTTCGCACAGCTTCGGCTTCACCTCCAGCAGCTCTACAAGTAGGGCCACCAAAGGGGAGTCTCCCGGCCCCGCCTGCGTTTAGAGGTAGTCGCGCACCAAAATTGCAACCCGCCCCTGGGGGGCGAGGAGATCGGGCTGATAAGGTTGCTTCGCCAACTTCAAGCGCTGGGACCCCGGAGCTTCCTATGAATCCATACCCAGAATACCACCAGCAATACTGGCCGCCTTCAGCCGGCTTAGATCGATCATTCTCCACCGCTTCAAATATAACAGTAGCTGCGAGACGAGGATCTCCAGCGCCTCCAGAGACACCAGAAATGGAACCGAGTGAAGTTTTTTCGTATTCTACGCATGGCGGTGGCCGAAATGGTCCTCTACCAGACAGAGGAGCCCCAGCGCTTCACTATAGCACGTCTCAGGCATCCACCAATTCTGGTGCCATCCCAATCCTCCTTGACCCCACCTCACCGAGCCTCAGCCAAGCATCACACCAAACCTCGAATTCGAGGAAAGGCACGTCTCGTGCATCGCAAATATTTGGAACCCAAGGTGTTCACGAGGAAGATGATGAGGCTACGCCTGTGAGAGAAACACCACAAAATCGCCCGTGGACCCCAACAGAATCCACCGGATCCTATAACCACGGACCATTGACATCATATCAGGGTGCGAAGAGACAAGAACCTCAACAGAGAGCGGCGCAATCAAGCGCCTCGACTACAAGTAGCCAAGCTGGGGGACGCCGGGATCCGCTGGAAGCTGATTTCGCAAAACTAAACGTTGGCGAAGATGCGCCGCCAGCATATGACACCTTAGCCGCTGCAGGACAAGCGCCAGCTACCACTTCATACCCCGCTGACAAGCCAGCCGCGACAACTACAGAAACTGCAGCAGTTCAGCCTCAACCTCAGGCTCAGGTACAACATCAAGCTCAGCCTCAAGCTCCGGTACAACCTCAGCAACAGGTTCCAGTCCAGCAGCAGCAGCTACCACAGCAGTCCATGACCCCACAACCCCAAGGAATTGGAATGCAAATGCCCCAAGCAGGCGTGCCGCAGCAAATTTATCAACAGCAAATGCCAAACGGCCATATCCAGCAACAGCAACCACAGCAAGCGGTGCCAATGCAACCGGGCTTATCTCAGCAAGGGCAGCCACAACAGGGATACCAGCTAGTTGATCAAAAGTCGGAGACTATCACGACCCAGTATGTGACTTTGCCGGATACCAAGCACTATATGGATCCAGGTCCGGCCTCTCCACCTCCACTGCCCGATGGCTGGATGAGTCATCTCGACCAAGCCTCTGGTCAATACTATTACATCCACATTCCAACCCAGCGAACGCAATGGGAATTTCCGGCTCCAGAGACAGGAATTAGCTTGATGAGTGGAGGTCCAGTATCACCAGGATTTGGTCCAATGTCTCCTGGCGTCATGTCACCAGGCCTTTTCTCTGAGGCGGCGATGATGAGCCCTGCTCCATCTACGTTTGGAATGCAGATGACCTTGCCTCCCGTAACACCGGCTCAAGTTCCTATCAACATTCCCGGAGTTTCAATGTTCAAGGTTGCACCAAGTAATGGAGTCTATTTCGGCCCTTATCTCAGATATACAAATATGGATCTGGAGCAAGGTATCTGGCTTGGATCCATTCTTCTCGTCACCGCTGTTGAACCACCAACAATTCATCTGCACCAAACCATCGATTTATCACCAAATCCTAGACAACTAGAGGGACATCCGATCTTCGCTCACAAAAATTGGACATTTTATCGATATGATATCGATATCAGGATGGGTGATGCGCCAGCAAAATGGACATATGCTGTAACTTCTGTAGCGGGATGTACAAGATATGAATTCTTGGTCGCGGCAAAACATGACCGTAGCTGGAGATTCATCGCACATAGCTGTAATGATTTTTCGCCGAGTTACCCGCAGCAAGAAAGGTCGAAAATTGGAGGTACAGGATATATGTGGAAGGATGTTATGCAAAAGCATATCGAAGTTGGAGGGTTTCATTGCCAAATTGGCACTGGTAACCAAGTATATGCCGATAAAATGTGGAAAGAAATACCGCTGCTCAAGGTAAATACCATATACACTAGCGTGATCAAATATCTTAAACCCCTACTAATGATGGCATATAGGACTGGCTTGATATCAAGGGTAAAGACGTTCGAAAGGATGCTGCCTGGACTGCCAGACACGAAGAAGATGTCCAACACGCCTACTTCCACTACTATACTTCAACCTTCGATCAACCGCATCTCCGAGAGGCATGGGCGCAAATTCCTCATATTTGCCAGATCGATTCGCATGATATGTAAGTTCCAGATTAAATCAAAATGTTTTTAAGGACTATAGACTTATATCTGTTTAGTTTCGATGGCTTTGGATCTTATCCTGAATACATGCAATTTTCCAACATGTTCAAAAATATCGGTAGAATAGCTCTCGATTGGTACCTCCTCTTCCAACATCATACAACCTTGAGCATTCTGAAGGCCGTTCCGGACGATCGAGACCTCTTCACTGTAACCGGTACAGGTTGGCATTTTATCAAGTATCTCGGACCTGGATTGGCTGTAGTTGGACCGGATACTAGATCAGAAAGAAATCCTCATCAAGTTATGGCGGGACCTACTTACCAAGGCCTCTTCCCGAGAATTGCTACTTTACCATCTTCTGTGCAACACGTGTTACTGATCTTGTCAGTTCCAATCATCTTCCCGAGAATGGATATGGCGGAGTCCGTGGCGAACACGATGCAATCTGGAAAGAAGGCAGTCAATGGTCTCTTCAATATGACTGGAAAAGTAGCTGGTGGTGTTGCGGGTATTGTTGGTGCCAAAGGTCTCGTGGGAGAAGGCTTCAACAGCGTGAAGCGAGCCGTTGGCAAGACTGGTATGCTGAGCAACGTCGTCTCGATATTTGGTGAAGTCGACTTGCTTGACGATTTGAGAGATCACTGGACTCATCAATCGAAGGTAAAATCAACTCTCCTCCGATATTTGACTTTGGGACGTCAATTCTAATAGATTTTCGTAGGACTTGGAGCGAACATATCTCATCAGAACATTGCAAGGGATTGCTCACGCACGTGGTATCCGTTTCACGTTCCTGAGTGGAAGTAGGTTATATAACAATTCGCAAGAACCTAAAGCTCATCACTAACAATTGTCTCCTCTAGACACACAATGCTGTGGCGCAGGTCTTGTCCATGATCCATCCAAGCCAGGCGACCACAAGACAATGTATCAGGTCATTTCCTCTGCCATCGTCAACGGGCCTCCAGCCAATATGATGATGAAGCTTCTCAACAACAACAAGCAACTCTTCATTCCACAAAACGGAATGAGAAGCACCAACGCGCCAAGCGACACTAAAGAAGACATGATTGAACTTTTTGGAACCGATATCAATGGTACTCCACGTGCTGAAAAGAAACTGATGGCTAGGAGAAATTATGCCATCTTTGCAGCTTATGAGACACAACAGGTCGAATATATGCAAGCGCATCAACCTGAGAAATACGTTCCGCCATTGAGTCTTGCAGTAGACTTTATTATCCAAGGCGATGGTGTCTATTCCACAACTAGCAAATATGGACCGATTGTTATCCCAAGGTGCGAATATGGATATTAAGAGCAGTAGGGGGTGGGGAATCATTTATATTGAATGTTTTGATTCAATATCCAATGATGGCATTTCCGGAGTGGTAATTTGAAAATAGTTTACATAATAATCTGGCGTAGGCAGCATTTTCCTTCTTCATTTCAGTTTCACCAGCTTTTCAGACTATAGCATCTTTCTAGATTACATTAACGGCCGCATTTTATCTGTATAATTTTTCATTTTTTCATTTTTTCATGATGGAGCATATTTATCTAGCCAATTTGTTTTCTTTTTCTTTGTCACCGTTGTATCTTCTTCAAGTAACCATTTGTAGGTCTAGTGACACTCTCGTACCTAAAATATATTTCAAACTAAGTGTCGAGCTCATATTGAGAAGCCGTCTGGCAAAGAGTGATTCATTAACTATGAGTTTTGCTAATTGATAGAGTATGTGGATGTTTTTTGAGGAGCGTATGTCTAGAAGTTAGAGAGCTTCTAAGATACAAATCTTCTCGCATTTAAAAGAGGATCAAGCACCCTAGCAGTTTTCGCCTTTGTCTTCGGAATCTTCGACTTCATGTCCACCATCTTTAGCTTCCGTTTGCGCTTATCGCTTCCTTCGTCTTCGTACTTCTTTACCCAAACCTCGTCGTAGATTGTCTTTCTTTTCATGTTCAGGATTTTCAACTTTTGTCTTCAGAATACGGATAACATTCGTCAGGGTTGGAATGCCATTCGCCAAATTTAGCTTTGTTTTCACACCAAAGTTTGGTATCCCAAGGATGCTCAGAAGGTGGATCATCGTTTTTCGCCTTTGTTGTGCCTTCCGCCCACCGTAGATACCAACCCTCCTCTTTGCGTACTGTATTAAATCGTAAAACTTTTCGATCTCGATAATGTCCCTCTTCAAAACATTCCCAGGATGATAGGTCGTAAGGCTCCAAGAATACAATATCTTCCAAATCATGTAATCCAGCTTCAATCAATTCTGTTACCTCTTTCTTCAGCGTTGAGTGAATTTTCAAGCCCTCGTTTGCATACCGCACCCAGTTCACAGTGGCGGCGTATTCTGGACTCTTACACCAAGTGACTCTCATCGTTTTTAGCCTTTTCAAGCTAGAAAGCTGTCGGTAAGGATTATCCGAAGTGGAGTTGCACACGGGCAACGAGATAGCACGCGTTGCCCAGATGCTGTTGTCAAATGTAAGGTGTTCTAAGTTGGGAAACATGTACGTTATCATTAGTACATCTTTCGCACACCACCAGTTCGATTGACGGAGGTAGACCCGTTTCATGTTTGGGAAACAATAATCAAACGGATCTTCGTCCCGCGTGCACAATCCTCTCTCAAGTCTCAAAATACGGGTCGAAATGGTGAGAGTCTCGAGCGTCTGCAACGAATTTAAGAAGAATAAGAACGGCGAGCTGGACTCGAAGATGTTAACTTCTCCTGTGTCGACATAGATTATCGCCGTATGAAGATTACGCGGAAAGAGAGACCGAATTTCTCTACCTGAGCTGTATCTCTTGTACAGCCGAAAACATTTTCGATATCTGTCGCGAAAGCCATCATCAGGACTACCGCTCTTTCTCTTGATATGTTCACGAAATGGGATGAGGAGGTCGTTCGTTTTTGGCAAACGTCCAGGCATATAAACGGCTAGACTTTTAATGTTATTATAGAAAGATATTTCTGAAATCGCATCCAGTAGCGCTATCATGAACGGGGCAGAATAGAATCGGGGAAAGTCAAAAGGAATCGAGAGGCCTGTTATTCCTGGGAATAGTTCCAAACTCCTGCAATACACGGGTATGAGAGACCCTGTATGGATCAAATCCGAAGACTGAAGGCCGGTAAGCGTTACATAGCTATTTAAAGACAAACAAATTAATAAAATGCTCTTTGACTACTGTGGAGCCTAACTATAGGGAGGAATTTTAAGAGAGAAATCTGTACTTGACTCTGTGGCGGAGATGTGACAAATTGCCACCGGTCTCAAACACCGCGATGGATTCCGAGGAGAGTTTCATCTTTTGAACGAGAAATGGGAGAATGAAGTCCCGATCCGGAAAGCAGTAGCTAAGTTTCTTAATGTCGCTATGGTCCAAATATGAGAAAATTATAGCCAAGAGTTCTCGAGGCAAGGATACTAGATTTCTGTTAATCATTTTCGGTTGAGATTAAAGTTGCAAAGCCAACTTGGTTGGATAAAAGAATATTTTTTATATACTCGCTGAGCCCAGTCGACTTTCATTTAGTTGACTAGTCGGAAGAATGGCTTTTGGAAGATAGTGCGGCGGCAATAGTCATAAGGAAAAGACATTCAAGTAAGCTGTTTGCCTGTGACACACATACCTTGCTAGCGTAGGGATGTAATCACGGATTGATGGGTAGAGTTGGTAGGCAATTGCTCTTCAGGCGCAACGCAGCTGGGCTTAAAATCAAACATCAAATCTGCCGCTAGGATGACGCCAATCGATTGTAATCTTTAGCCGAACATTTGCCCTTAAACTTAGCCTTTAAATGTTACAATTAGAGTGAGCGACAAAAGAGTATTCCTCGAAGTAACGGTATATTTACTTGTCTCAAATTTCGAACTGGTGATTGATTGAACTGTGTCGCATACGTGTGTGTAGCGCGACAAGAAGCGGATGTCCTACTTTGATTTCTTTCAAAATTTCCATAGCCACGATACAGTAGCATCTAATGACAAGATGAAATATTTATACTTCAAGTCTTTGAAATAATCAATTCTCCTATCTTAATAACTACATGAGAAATATATACATAAAGTGATTTGATGAGGAGACTAACACCGTGATATCTTGAAAACAAAAACAAATACAAAAAAATAGAATATAAATACACAATTCCGGAACTCCGTTTACCGTATTTCAGGATGTGGGATATCGACTAAGAATAAAAATAAACTAGAGCACTTTTTTGATATAAAAGTTAGCGAAACAAACCGTAAGACCTAGGCCTATGGAAAAGTGTGGTAATAAATGTCGATGAAGTGCCTTTGCGATGGTAAAGCGAATAAATATTAAATAAATATTTTGTTGATGAGGTCGAAAGTTTAATCATGATGGGTAACTCTTTCTCCATCTTGCTTTTTGTGCATTCAATTGTTTTTCCGCCTCTCTTTGTCGAAGCACCACAGCTAGATGCATTATCTCTCGCACTGAAAGAATTAATCGAGGCGACGATGTTCTTCCCATCGCCTTCTTTTCCTCTCTCAACTTCTTGGCAATGTAATTGATGTATTCCGTTATGAACATCACATCGCTTATAATACTCGTTTCCAAAACACCACAGGAAATCAACCCTCTCACCACTGTTTTAGCGGATGCTTCGCGGACTTTACGCAGGCCCAATTCGTGAAGTTTATCTAATAATATTTCCTCCAGAGTTGGTTGCTCGGACTTTGGTCGCCAAACACCTGTTTTGAGACCAGGAGGTGTTTGTAAGAGTAAGCCAACGACCTCCCTTTGTATTGTTTCAAAAGTTGGCTGCCATGCTGGCGGAGGAGGGAATGGTGAAGGATAGGGGTAATCAGCGGAGGTTGGTCGATATTTCGGGAGAGTTGTAGATTGACTAAAAGATTTGCTGTGTTGTCGGTAACCCCCCTGCGGTGGATGTTGTGATGGAATGGGTGCTGGGGGGATGTGAGGTGGATATGTTGGGTAGCTCGGCAGATTCGGTTTTGGGGCTGGTCTTGGAGGCTCTCTATTCCCGATGCCATTTCCTCTCTTAGAACCTCGTGTTCGATTGCCATTAAAAGTTCTAGGATTTGGGTTTTGGTTAGAAGATTCAGCGGTGGGCCCTTGGAAATACCCCGGCCCAGTATTGTCCTCGCCTGGATACCGAGAAGTGTATTGAGGATCCATATATTGGAATGGATCGTGTTGATCATTAGCTTGATAATTGGTGGTCTTATTCGGTGATGACTGATATTGAAAAGGATCCGTATCATAGTTTGGGTAAAGTTCCTCGGTAGACATACGATTTCGACGTTCAGGGTGTACTGGCTGTGCATATGATAATGTCGACCCTGCATTGGCGACCGTGCTCATACCAGCATCATCTTCCATGTGTTCGGAGAACATTATATGAGGATTGTTTTGGAACTCATTATAAGCTTTCTCCTCGAAAACAGACTCGTGGCGAATGGAAGTGTATGATGGTGGAGGGTCTCGAGGGAACGCTTTTTGCGAGATAGTCGGAGAAGGCTTCGGGCCCATCTTAGGAGCCTCATCATCAGCTTCGGAGTCTGTTACGTACATAACACGCATCTTATAGCTTTTACCCCTAGCGTTTTTTTCAGCGTTTTGTGGGAGGCGCGGAGATGTGGGCGAGGTTAGATTGAAATTATGCCCGGTACGTGCGCTTTCGTACAAAGGCGATTTGGTCGGTATATCTTCGGCCTCAGAATCAGTCACATACATGACCTTTTTCCTATACTTTTTATTCTTTTGCATAGTTTCTGTGTGGTCTCGTAAACGTTCTTTCGGAGCAGTCTCATAACTTGCTTTAGGAGGTACTCCTGAGGGACGGGATGAAGCTGCGTTGAAGTTGTAGACTGGAACAGTACGCGTATTGTCATAGGATGTGTGTAAAGAGGAGCCATTTTGACCAGCTGTCGTACCGGTGTCATCTATCTCAGACTCGTACATGCAGTAGTCGTCTTCAGAATCTGTGAAACACACTATTGCATGCCTATACGGTCTGTTGGATAACATATTAGCACAGCTGCATCCGCAAGCATATAAATGATCTACAACGTGGTAGTACTCACCGATAACTTTTAGTGGGGAGCTCCCCAGAAGATAAAACCGCTAGAGGAGTACCATTGTCATCGCTGGCATCCGATTGGAAAGGACTAGGGGTACGGGTGTTCGGGTACGGCATATTATGCAAAACATCATTAAACTTTTCGCTAGGTTTCGTTTCAGGGGTCCAGAGACGTCGTTTGTACGCCGATTCTCGTCTTCTTTTCTTCTCGACTGCTACTAGAGCAAGTTCTGAGGGAAGCAGATCCGGTTGAAGTTTTGCGTCTTGGTGGTTAGGAGCCGCGACGCTAGATTGTGTCCATTCTCCAGATGGCAAGCCATCTTCGCCATAACCCCACGAGTCTTGAGTGAATGATATTTCGTGAAGATTTAAGGAGTCAACATCGGGCAACTCTGAATCCGTGGAACTTAGTCCAGGTGATACGTCTGCTCGTAATACTGCTATCCAAGGGTGAGAGTAACCCTCGTCTGCAGTTAATCGGTTGGCTGGATGTCGTGCCATCATGCCAGTGAAAAAAATTACTCCTTCAGGAGTGCAGTCTTGAGCCACTAGAACATCTACGGGGAGATTTTGGCGTTCGTCTGCGTACTCCCATATAGCCCGACCGGAATCAAAAACAGGCCGCCCGGTTATAATTCGAAACATGATCTCGCCGAGGGACCAAATATCCACAGGTTTGGCGTCAATCATCTGCTTATCCTTAGAAACCGAATCGAGGAGTTCTGGTGCCATAAATGCTGGTGTTCCCTTCACTGTTGAACTGATACCCAGAGTTTCTTCAATTCGTTTGCTTAGACCAAAATCACCTATTTTCACCCACCATCGACTTGGAGGTCCAACTTTAATCATAATATTCTAATCACATAATTAACCTATTTATTTTGATCCGTAACGTTGGTGATATACTTACTCCAGGTTTTAAATCGCGATGAGCGAAGTTTTTGCCATGCATATACCGAAGTCCGCATATCAACTGATAACAGATATCTCGCGCTTCGGATTCCGGAAGTATCGGTTTCTCTCGTAGGTACTCTCCCAAGTCTCCGTGTTCCAGGTACTCCATTACAATAAAGGTATTAAGCTCGTCTTGAAACCATCCGAGCGATTTCACGAAGTAATCCTCGCACTACAGTTGCAACATTTTTGTCAGCCGTGTTCGTGCCTACAAAATAGAGCAAACACCAAATCTATGGTTGCACATACCGTCGGGTGTGAAAACTCCATAATAGTCTCCAGCTCTCTAACCCAATTAATACGTCCTTTCGAGTCCTGTGGAATAACCTTGAGTGCTCGGATGTCTGAGCCGTTATAATGGCCCTTACAACATTTTTGAAGCCAAACGGTTCCATAAGCGCCTCCTCCCAACCGCTTTTCCGTCTTCCAGTATTCCTTCCGCGAATCGGTTTCCCCATTTCTTACGGTGTATCTATGTATGAATAGCCCTCGCCTGAAAACTGTCTGGATTCTAGAGCCGTCGACGATAGTCGGAAGGTCGCCAGACATTGCCTATCCGCAGTATCGTGACGGGGAAGTGTATGGAGGAGCCAGTGAGGTATTTTCGGGACTCTCGTGGCTTAACGAGGGCAGCTCAAGTCCGGTACGTTTGCGGGGTAAAGTGTTCGGTCGGTCTGTGTGGTATAGAGGCTAACATGAGCACTAGAATATCGATATACTAAAATCGATAAAATTTGAGCAACCACATAAAGAGAGCTTATCTTGAATTATTAGAGATCATATCATGAGGTAACCTCCGGCCGGGCTGATTAGTTTCACATTTTCTTTTTTTTTTTTTTTTTTTTTTTCGTCAGAGATGCATCTGCAGCTGTGTTGGGTAAAACGAGCCGTGCCTCCTCCCCGCGAGATGACCCAATGCATTAATATCATCCCGCCAAGCAAGGTTTGCGCAGTGCATGCATCTCGCCTGCATCGTTTCAAGGTCCGGCAAGGTTGAATTGAAAATAATTTGTGAATCCTTCATCTGTATTCATTGAATTTCATGTCCAAGGATGCAAATTATAAATGGCCAATTGCTGCCCTTTGGGCTCATGGAAACGAGAGTTTATAAAATACCATCTTTCGAGTCGGAACTGGGTATATACTTATGCTCTCAGACAGTCGAGGTAAAGGCGAATCAAGACATATTTGGATATCCGATAAGGCCCAGGTATCCCGAAAATTGAAGGGGAAATGCAAAAATGGCTGGCGTCGAATTAGTTCTTGCAATAATTGCAACAGTGGATCTTGCGTTCAAGTACGTCAGCTCACCTTTCAAAATGTTAAAGCCTTCAATCAATACTACCTATATTATTAAAGGACAAAGTTGTAACGCAGAGGCTAACCGAGCCCGATAACCTTAGATATGGCGAGGTCCTAGTCGATGCCTGCAGCACTTTCAAATCAGCCGAGAACCAAATCTCGACACTCGTAACTAGGATCGAAAGCTCTTGGCTACGTACCAAATACCAGCTCGAATTTCTTCGAAAAGTTGTTCCTCTGTTACAGGACGACCACCAGCGTATTCAGAAAGGGATCTTGGATAAGCTTAACGAAACTCTTCAAGTCGCCATCTCCCAGCTTCAGAGTGTCGCAGGTCCTAAGGTTTTTTCTTGCGATCATAAATTCGACCGTGGAAACATCGATAAAGACCGTTGCAGGGACATTGCTCTGGAAATAAATAGGTTCAAGTATGTTTTCAAAAAAGAGAAACTTGAAAAATCCGTTGAGGACCTCGAAAGCTGGCAGCGACTTTTCGATCCTTCTTGGTTTCTCATCATGACAATCGCCAACCCAGTAGTCGATCAACAGCTGGCGGACGCATATCAGTCGAATTCAAATGAAGGAGTCGCATCGAACCGGGAACCAGCCTTCAAAGCGGCAGCACTAAGGTCAGCCCGAGATCGAGAGCCTACAGCAAGCGGGATTTTTAGATCGGCTGAGGGCATCAACCAGTCAACTATGCAAGCTATCCAAGGCTCGTCAGCACTTGTCGCACAACGGAGCGATTCTCGAAAATATATAATCTTAGATCCTGTATCCTGCCCGCCGGACGTCAAGGTTCCTGCAGTGACGAAAGCTATCCGTGATCTAGCTCGGAGACTAATGAATGCAGACCCAGATATGTTTGGCCTTCTTCGATGCAAAGGGGTAATTAAGAAATCACACCCGCCGCCTCGATCGAACAGCGTTTCTGCTTTTGTTTTTATCTTCGAGATCCCCCGTTGTTTATCTGATCCAGTAGGCTTAAGGTGTCTTCTTTCGGATAGCGGTCACCTACATTCTCTTTCGCATAGACTCCAAATCGCGAAAGATCTCGCAAAGGCCGTAAATTATATCCATATGTTCGGATATGTCCACAAAAATATCCGGTCGGAGAACGTTATCATTTTGCAGGACGGCAGATCGGATATCGGATCTGCGTTCCTTGTTGGATTCGAAGAGATTAGATTAGCTGAAGGAGACTCTCGTCGTTTGGGAGACTCTATCCTAGAGAGAAACATATACCGCCATCCGGAGCGACAGGGCCCGAACCCTCAGGAATATTTCATCATGCAACATGATATATACTCGCTGGGTGTCTGTCTGCTGGAAATTGGACTTTGGGTTTCTCTTCCGGATACTCTGGCGGGTATTGGAATCCGCTCGCTGGGCGAACCTCCCGCCTACACCGAGAAGGACTATCCCCCTCACTCGCCTATTCGTGATTCTGTGCAAAGTCAGCTTCTTAAACAAGCTAGAGAATCTCTGCCAAGGAAAATGGGATCAAACTATGCAAAAGTTGTTGAAACGTGCCTCACATGTTTAGACCCAAGTAATGAAGATTTTGGTGACGAAGCCGCTTTACAGGATGAGGATGGTGTGTTGGTGAGCGTGCGATATATTGAAAAGGTAAACTATCAGGATCAAAGATATTCAATTCTGCGGACTTTTCCTCGGTTCTGCCACTTGCTTAAGACTTTTGCTGATTTGAAACTTTAGGTTCTCGAAAGATTAGAGTCGATTAATATGTGAGCAGCTGGCAAGGGAGACGTGTTTTATTTTCGCCATCACGCAGCAATGCATCAAGAGACCAACCAGGTTCAGGACCACAGATATAACACCAACGAGGTTGCTAGAACGGGCACAGCAGGATTTTGAAATGGTGTTGTCATGGCTTAGCTATGTGTATATATATATATATGTACATGTATATACTTTGCATCGAGGTTCGGTTTATCGATACATCGATAGTAAATATAACTTAAAAAGTTTAACATTTTAATTCATTTTCATTGGAATAAATCGATATTCTAGTTGTTCAATTGTGTCAAGGGAGCAACTGTTATAGTCGCGTCACCAACGGTTATAGTCGCGTCACTAGGACTGAACATTTTCTGCGACTTGATGCTTTGTGCGCGAGCTAGCTAGAGCAACTGGCTAATCAGCCTACACCTGGATCCTTGTGACCAAAGCGACCCATGCAACCACAACAAATATCGCAGATAAGTCTAATTCAGCGGAATTCGTAAGTTTACATCTTGGCCAATCTATGAAACGGGCGTATTTTTCGGTAATTCCATCTGATATTTGAATACCGTTCGCGGTTCAAACGAGATTGACTGGCATAATGAATATTGACCATTACTTTGAATTCTACGCTCAATATTTGAATCTCGGACATCCCGACAACCAAACCTCGCTTAAATACTTGCCAACAAGCACACCTTCATCGGTCTTTCCATTCCTGTCCCTCCCCCGCGAAATCCGAGACGAAATATACTCCTACCTCTTAATATTTCCCTCAAATGCCATATCTTTCAGCGTCGTTGAAGCACTCTACAATGAAAATTTGATGCATGCGCAACGTCTCGAATGGCTTAGCGCAATACGGCCGATTCGAGACCGACCCCGAGGTACTGATGTTACGATATTTCGTGTCAACAAGCAAGTCCACGACGAAGCATCGGAGGTTTTTTACAGCAAGAATACATTCCCAATCGAAATTTTTATCAATGGGTTCTCAGCTGGCCCAGAGGTCGGGGGTATGATGCGAGCACGTTATAAAGCGCCCTGGGAGGATTTGACATATAAGACTTCGGAAAGCGACCCGTATGTGCTTATATCTTTGCTGCGAGCTATTTAGATTTATCGTTATCCTCAACATATTTCTTGATACTAACAAATCTTATGATCGCTATGGCACAGACTAGGTTATTTCGGGGCAGAAGACCATTCCGAATATGGAGGAGACTTGATAAGCACCGGAAAAGCGATTGTTCCGTTTCCTTCACGGCGTTATGCCCATCTCATCAAAAGAGTGAGGATTGAAGTCTTCGATTACAATTTTATTAAGTATATCTTGGAACCTGAGTGGTATTTCGGATTCTCGAAATTAGGGCCCGACAGGCTCTTATTGCCTCTAGCGCTTCGTTTAAGAAATTTGCTAGATGGCAGAAATGACAGCTCGCCGTTGAAGATTGAGATAAGATTATCCTCGGCTTTGATGATGACTTTACATCGGCATTTGGAAGATTTGTGGGCTGTGGAGGTGATACGGGCAAAAGGAGAGCAAATCTACCGCGAGCTTTTAAAAATCGCTTGGCCGTTCACAGTATTACCATGGACGGAATGCAATATTATTACGCCTTTCAACCCCGAGGCTCCACAGCTGAAGGGAATGGAAGAAGAAATATTTGGCCTCTGTGGTGAGGGCGGCAAACTTTGTGATGAGGACGTGGAGGATTATGGGAATGTTCCACTTGCAGAGGGTTGCTTGTTAGTGATGCGGAATGGGAAGGTGAGGATGCGGCGCCGTAGTTCGAGATTTTAAAGATTTTCGATGGATAAATGAACCTGAGTAAGATTTCTTGGGGGTTTAATATATTTGGCTAGGATGTGACCATGATGGATCTAAGGAGGTCTAAGCCTATGTATGGGCATAGTCTCGCATTTTGACATTATACAGCCTCCTGGCGATATTTGTGCTTTTATTTGTGGCAACAGTGTTTTCTATAATGCATACATGTGTTTAATTCTCATTGAGCTCCTCTGGTATCAAGGCTAGAAATATCTCGCTCTTTATTCATCATTTCAGCTAATATATATCTGTGACGCTAACATATTGCCCTGTTGTCTTAGCGTCCTGTAATTTGCGTTGTGGTGTTGTATTTCCTAGATAGCTAGTCGTGAACCAAAATGTCTTGGCATCCACAAATTTTCGCGGGTATAAATTGACGGTCTTCCCATCTCCCTCTTTTCTCATCAGATCAAAAATTCACGCGATCCAGCCACAGCTGCAGTTGACCAAACAATTACGCTTCCACGACTTTGCAGTTGCCAGAGACCTTTGGGTCTTGTGGGTCTCCAGATCAATATTTTTCAATTCCCGGATAGGAAGTTTACCTCTCGTCGATTCTTTGCGGTTTTATTAGTTTAGAGCTGTGGGAGGTGGATGTCGATATTATATGGGATACATACATACATACATACATGATACTTGTTCGAGGGAATACGATACGGTACTCACGCTGATATGGTAAAGGCATAATGAAATAAACGGATGGCATATTCGGATTAAGAAACGAGGTTCCTCGACATAGAGTAATAAGTCCGGGCAGCAAATTTTCTGTTCTCGGTGATTGGGGTTGCGGCTTTTTCTGAAGAAAATTTCTTCCACACACTTGAAGCGGGCACCCTCGCCCAAACACCAACGATGGCTACGTCTTCAGAAGATGGACCATCCTCATCGCTATCACTTCCGTTTCTTTCAAACGCGACCTTTAGCATCGCTATGAATCATTTCATCGAGCATCTGAACGCTCATTCAACTTTGAAATATGAGATTAGACGGTCTCCTGTATGCCATGAATCTACCCAGTGATGATGTCTTGACTTGCTGAAGAT
Organism: Orbilia ellipsospora; assembly: GCA_036971675.1. Taxonomy (NCBI): domain Eukaryota; kingdom Fungi; phylum Ascomycota; class Orbiliomycetes; order Orbiliales; family Orbiliaceae; genus Orbilia; species Orbilia ellipsospora. The sequence continues at coordinate 1,589,939 of JAVHJO010000014.1, forward strand.
ATGTTTTGACTCTCTCTTCTCTACTCCGGAGTAGTATGATGACCAAGATGTCTACCTCGAGATCGTCAAGTTCATCTCCGCGAAACCTACTAGCGACGGCGCCGCGAGTAATAAGGATATGTCAGATGAAATCGATGAGATTGAAATAGATCTCGAAGACGCGGAAGATAATGTATGCATCAAAACTCTCTAATTCCAGGCATATATTTTGGGACCATACTGAGAACTCGAATACCGAAAGCCTGAGTCTCTTCCACCATTAGACGTGACCACCATGCAAATGCAAACCCACAAAATAACCTACCACATTCTCCTTTCACCAATCTATTCGGTTCCAGTTCTCTACTTCATAGGCCATTCTGTAGACCCATTCTACGGCAATACTATTCACAGTCTAGATGAAATCCACGCACTTCTCGTCCCCGATTCTCACCGTTCGACGCTATCGAGTATTGGCATACAAGGTGGCATAAGCCAGACTCACCATCCATATCTCGGAACTACAAGTTGGTTCATACACCCGTGTAGAACAGCAGAGGCGTTAAAGATGTGGATGGAAGATGGAAACTTGGGATTGGAGAATTATATGGGCGTCTGGGTTGGGAGCGTGGGTGCGGTTGTCGGCCTGGTTGTTTGAAACTCTTTGAACTTTTGCAGGCGAGAGTCTGTGAATCTGAGGTGGCATGAAATCGATGTGTATAAACTTCGTAATAATACAGGTTTAGTTATATCTGAAGGGAAGAGAAGATATCAAGGGCTAATAATCAGATGCTTAAACAAATTCCGTCTGCTGCGAATGGCCTCTCAACCTTTATTCTAGCTATTGTCCCATTTCTTCTAATAGCCAGCGGGTCGGTCTTGCTCCTCATCGTCGGGCGAGTAGTACCACCCCAGAATGGACACCTCTCATCTTGAAACTCAGCCGTTCGCCCATTATATCTCCCTCCATGCTCATATCCATTTCGTATTTATAGAAATGTAACCCTCCGAAGAATTGTATTTAATCATCGTCGTCAACCTCCATCTCTACATCCCCATCTGATTGCTCTGATTCTGCAAAACAAACCATCACGTCAGTAAAACCCGTACCGTAGCGAAGCATAAACATATCAATTGAAGATCGTGAAAATGAACGTACCACTCTCATCTCTCGGCCTCTTCGTCCCATGCGCCTCTACCCCGCCTGTAGCAGCACCGCCATTCGGGTTGGCAGATGCAGATCCCAACCCAGGTCCCGAACCACCCATCTCCTCATCTTCCTCATTCCCCTTCTTCTGTCCTGGCAACGGCGCAAAGGTCCCTGTTGCTCCCGAAGAGCTATCATCCGCGGTTCTCAGAGATGGCATGCGATATGTTCCGTCGAGTTTTGCAATCGTATCCGATTTCGATTTTGCGTATTGTATTTTCTGAGAGGCAGTGGACGGAGGGAGGGGAGGTGTCAGCTAGATCTGCTAACATGGGGGGTTTTTTTTTTCATAATGTATCGTGCATATTTTGTGAAAGACGATGGTTTATGGTTATGATTTTTGCCAGCGGTTAAGCGGCTTGAAGAGCGGGTTTTCGAACCTCAAAGTCATTGGATCATTGAGGAGCGATAGATGTAATGTAACTTTTGTTGATATTCCGTCAGGCCGAGAACCTTTGTGCACAAAGAAAAGAAAGAGAAAAGCAATTGGGAAAAAATATTATCCAAGAATGATAAAATGTTGCTTAAGAGAAGGAAAAGGAAAAGAAAAGGACCTACCATTTCTCTTCCAAATATTACCATCCCTTGACACGCCCTCATGGCAGAACTGGCAGACGCGATATCTCGAAACGCAACATGCGCCTGCCCTCTCATCTTCATCGTCTTCAACGCGATCACGTCTAGGACGACACCGTATGTGCTGAAGAGTGTGTATAACGCGATTTTTAGGTCTGGTTTGTGGATCTTGTCGTTCAGGTTGGAGATGTAGAGTGTTTGGTTCGGTGCCACGTTTGAGGTTGTCGACAGAGGGGCGCGGGAGCCTCCCAGGGGGCGTGTCGATGTTGCCATGTCCTTCCTCTTTGTCTTGGTCTTGCTCGTAGGTGGAATGGAGGTGGTGGATATAATATATATCAATGGTGGAGGAAGGTGGGTGTCGCGAGGTGAGTTTTTGATGTTGAGCCACAGAAAAGTGGAGCTGAGCCTCAGATGTGGCGAGTGCGCGCCTCTTGATCAACAGACGACAACAGAAGTCGAATATCAATGATATGAAGGATAGGCTGGATACTTATTTGAGCAATTCTCTATGAGATATTTAGCAGAAGAAAAGGTCTTGTAGCAACTTTCGAAAGATAGGAAATTTATCGCTTTCATGTATGGGATCAGTTCACACTAATAATTAACATCAGTGAATGTATATGGGGGGATATTCAATTCGAATCTTGTAAATAATTTTGATAATGGTAATTTTTTATTTTATTTCTAGAGCTCTACAATAATATATAATAACAACAGTCATGCTCCTTTCCTAACGCCTATGATGCATATTAAAGAGTATTAAACAAAATACCTACCGTCAAGTGAGCAGATCCGCCTCCCTCCCAACCAAATGTAGTCCCTCCTTCAAACCCACCGACTCAGTCAACCTGAAGCAGCCCCACCCTTTGACCACCGCTAATTTAGGCGCAACCTTCATTAATCCCTCGACAGTACCGTCTCCGACACTCCTGATAAAACTAACATCAATCTCTTCCAGCACTGGCATCTCAACCTCCATCACAAAATCCCATGCATCCGTTTCTAATTCTTTACAGCTATTCACGCTCAATTTCTCTAAAGCACGAGCCGAATGATCAATCATTCGCGCAAACCCAGATGACTCTAACAGGACGCAGCGGCTGAGGTTTACATGTTTAAGGCCGGGGTTGATGCTCCAGTCTGTGAACAGAGCGCTGAATCCATCGTTGGTGAGGAGATCCAGTTCTTCGAGTTCGAGGATTTCAAGTTGTCCGCAGCTAGAATGGATCGCTTCGAGGAGTGTATCGGTGAGTTGGAAGCAGCCGTTTAGGTTAAGCTCTTTGAGGCCTGAACCGCAAGTATTCAATATATCAATGATGGGCTGGTCGGTGAGATCAAGCGAGGGTTCTGATATTTCTAAAACACGTAGGTTGGGCAAACCAGTGAGAAGCCGGATACATTCGTCGTCAATGTTGGTGAGGGTTTTCAGTCGCAGGACTTCCAAATCTGGGCAGTTATCGACTAGTGCTTCCATCGCCGCGGCTCGGAAACGGGATGTATCCGAAACACCAAATTCTTTCAACTTGCGGCCGCGGTTTTGGAAGAAACGGACGTATGTTTCTTCCTTTACGTTGAAGGCGCCGTATATTTCGAAGGATTCGAGTTGTTTAAGCTGTGTGCCATAGTAATCGAGGCAGTCATCGCGCATACGGCCGCAGAATTTGAGTTGTAGACGACGGAGGGACGGGAGAAACGCGCCGATTTGACGGAGCGAGTCAGATTCGATTTCTAGACAGAGTCAGTAGATATTCGCATATATTAGAATTAAACGACATACTACTGCAATCATAAAACCGGAGGACATGATCCGCTGGCTCGATGAAGAGTTTCATGGTGTGGTCATTGAGAGAGCGATTCTTGGAAATGATCTGGCAAATTTTGTCCATATTGTGAGATCCAATATCTCCGAGAGCTTCAACGTCATCAATGTGTTTTGCGACAAGCTATGGAATGTTAGTAGTGAACGTGAAGAGAAGGGCATAGGTAGATTACTTGAATACAGAGCTCTTGTAAGGTCTTGACTTCGCTATGATCACCATCCAGGAGAGCCCGAGCGCTGGATTTCTTGTTCGTTCGTGTCACTTGCTTCTTCTTATTTTCTGCTTTTTCAATCGGGGCACTCTTCTTGCCACAGGCGTGACATAAGAGACCTTCACCATCCGGACCTTCTCTAGAGTATGGAGTGACTGTAAAACGACAGTTACATTCGGCGCAAAATGCTATCTGGCCAGGAACAGGGACAGATACCCGATATAGATCCATCCCAGAGTCAGAGTCCGCTTCCTCGTCGCCGTTTCTTCTAGCCTCTCTTTCTTTCATTTTTTTAAGCTGAGCTTTGGTGGGCTTTTTCTTAGAGCGAACTGGAGTTTCTTCAGGTTCGGATTCAGAGTCTTCACCCAGAGCAACGAGACTGACTTCAACGGTGGTCATTCGCTTTCTCTTTCTGCTAGATTCAGTAGTTTGAGGGGTGCTTTGCGATGTCGCGGCACCTCTCTGGCGACCACGTCGCGGTTTAACTTCTTCTTCTGCCTCTTCTTCATCTTCATCGAAGACATCGTCCATCTCTTCGTCATCGTCCTCGTCCTTGCGAGTGCGACGAGACTTCGATCGAGCATTACTGGCCGATGCACGGGTTCTACGGCGAGCACCGGCGGCAGACGACTCGCCGACCTCTTCTTCGTCATCTTGGTATTCGTCTTGATCTTCATCTTGATCGTCAGCACCCGCTTTTGCTTTAGCAGCAGCGGCTTCTTCAGCGGCTCGTTGAGCTTCAGCTTGAGCTTGTTGGAGTCTTTGGCGAGCTTGTTGCTGGATTTCGCGAGCGCTAACGCCTTTCTCCTACATGAAAACAGAAGTATTAGGTGCTATTGTTTTCGAATATATGTGATCATCTGGTGTGTATATATTCGTACTCTGAGAAATTCTGTGAGGGCAGAATTTGGCCCGCGAACAGCAGAATTTGGAGCAGCGTTTCTGCGAACCCTATGGATTTCGCTTGGAAGTTAGCTGCCGCGTTGCACCGAACTGCAGGGGTTAGGTCCCAGGCCTTACATGATAGCGAGACTAGCGAGGAAATATAAAATGCGAAAGAATGGATACCAATGATGAGAAGAAAAGAAGACAAAAGAGAAGAAAGAGAGGAAAGAGAGTACGAAGGAAGACAGAGGGGCGGAATTGTATAGGTCACAAGCGTTGGATGATGGAGAGTGGGAAAAGGTTGAAACGGATTGAAGAACGTGGGCTGTCTTGAGGTTGCGAGGGTGTTTCTCCTTTCGACAGCTGGAAATGGGCAACGGGCTCTCTTCTCGGAATTGCCCAGAAGCCGTCGACCAAATACACACAGACACACCCACCAAACCAAGACATGCCGATGGTCCTGGTCGAAAAGGAAGGGGGAAAGAGAGCGAAATATGCCTGCTCACGTAATCAACCGCCCGAAAGAGGAATGGTGAATGGCAAAGTGTGACTCCGTGTCGTCTTCGCGACACCCCAATTTACGCGCCATCCCTGTCCGGGCCCACCTCTGCTGCCCCATCGATTGGCTGCGAGGAGGGTCCAGGCCGGGCAGTCGAGGCAAACCCAGCAGCGAGCCGATGAGTCGAACCCGGTTGACCCCTGGCCGATTGGTAACTGCGATCGATTTACACATTTGAAGGTTACTCCGGCGACCGACACCCTCTCAATCAATCGCTGTTCGATTCAGACCGTCGAAGTTCTTTTTCTCGGATCGTTTCAGACTTGTCTTTGCCTCCTTCTCTTTTCCCTTCTCCTTTTTCACCCCTTCACTCGTCAGCCTGCTGACTGGCCTTCCATCAATCAATCAATCCTCCTCTTTATCTACAAACTTCTAGCCAGTGTGAAGCAATAGAGGTTTGCTCGTTCGATTCCAACAGCTTGGAACGCGTCCCTTTTTGATTTGCCTTCGTACTTGCCTTGTTCCCTGACGTCTTTTAAAGGCCTCCCCTCGTCAAACGTTGCCGCCCCTCCAACCCGCAGGCGCAGCGTACATTTTTCTGGGAAAGGACTCTGATATAGATCCCCATCTGCGAATACTGAGTATCATCTACCAGCTACCCAGCAGTGGTGAGATAAAAATAAGAATCTTGATCTATCATTCATTAGTTGGCTCATAATTGAAACCTTTTCAACATTTTTTTCTCTCCTCCATTTTCGTAACTAAGCCTTTCCTTCCCCAACCCTCAAACCGTGTATCCAACATTGCAACGCAAACCTTGTTGCTCGAAGCTTTGACTGTTCGGTTCCTTTAAAGGTTGCAACCTTTGCTATCTAATTCCTTTATCTTTATTATCACCGCCGCTACTATCATGGCTCGAAGTAAGTTACATTCTCTCTCTCGTTAGATCGTAACCGTGAGCCGGTCTTTGTTGTCTGCGGCAGCAGCTAATCAACAGCTCTCTGCTTCCCTGCAGCGAGAAACACTCGGGCAACCGCTAGCAAAGCTGCTGGTACCGAAAGTGCTCCTATCACCACCCCTCGCGGTCGTCTCTCCAGACAACCCTCTAGGTCTCAAATCAACTCCAGAGCTTCTTCTGCTTCTGTTTCCAAAACAACTCCTCGCCGTGGACGTCCTCCTGCAAAGAGCAAGCTCGTGATCACCGGCAAAGAGACCGAAGAAGAGCCTCTTGAGGTCCCCGACTCTCAGGATGATAATCTTCAAGAAGTTGAGGATGATGAAGATAGCCAGGATGACGGCAATGAGCAAAACGATAGCGGCGATTACGGCGAAGATGACGACGAAGGCGACGACTTGAAACCGTCTACGTCAAAACTTAGATCTTCGTCCCACATTGCGAAGAAACGTCGCACCGGCGTGAGCTCCAACATTGCTGTAGTCATCGACAAACGGACTTCGCGAGTCTCTCGTGCAGCAACTGCCGCCAATTCTCCCGCTAGTGTCAGGAGTGCGGCGTCGCTCATCTTTGATGACATGCCGGTCGCCGAGAGCCCCACCACTTCATTCTCTACCACTAGTACCCGCGCGTCTAGCCATGTTGCGACAGGGAAAGCAAGTGAGGTTCCCGATGAAGAAGATATCGCTTTGTCTACCACCATCAAAGGAAAAGGCGTCGCAGAGGTGACCCCTCGAAGAGCTGGCCTTAGAAAGTCTACGCTCAACGTCTCGGCATCTTCTTCACGCGTTTACGAAGTTCCTTCTGAAGATGAAGACGAAGATGACTTTGAAGAAGAGGTGCTTAGTGATGGCTCCTCATCAGCATTCGATCCGGATGAGTTTGGAGGGGACCCCGATGAAGAGGAAGAGGAAGAGGAGGAGGAAGAAGACGACGCTCCTGTCGCTGGCTCATCCGCAGCTTCTGGAACCAATGGCGGAGCTGCCATCAACACAATCCTTATAAGTGATGACGACCAAAATGCTGATGATGCCACAGCTCCCGTTGTTAGAAGGGCTAGGAGACCTGTACGACGGGGGCGCGGTGCTAAACGTATGACTAGAGTATGTTCTTTTCCCTATCTCTTCCCTGCTTTCTACTCCACCTTTCTTTCATTCTGTAGCTATCTTAATTCCCTTCTTTCATATCTGCAACGCCAGAAATGGACACGAATGAAGAAATATCCGAATCCGATTCTAACGAACGTATTGATCAGGCCGAACGCGAAAGAGCTGAGCTTTATGAAAGTCATCCATATCTTGAAAAAATTTGGGATGAAATCGGAGCTTGCGAGCCTATCCCAGCTGAAAAGGCCCCACAACCGGATGGTCTCAGCCTCACCATGCTTCCCTTCCAGCTAGAAGGTCTAAACTGGCTTCAGAAGCAGGAAAAGACCATGTTCAACGGTGGTATTCTTGCTGATGAGATGGGCATGGGTAAAACGATCCAAACTATCGCACTCATGATGGAGCAACCGCGTCCGAAGCAGCCAAACCTCGTCGTCGCGCCCACTGTTGCACTCATTCAATGGAAGAACGAGATTGAAAAACATACTAATAATGCCCTGAAAGTTCTTGTCTTTCACGGCCAAAGCAAAGAGAAGAAGGTTTCTGCTATCACTAAGTTTGACGTCGTTTTGACAACTTGTAAGACTTTTATCCCTTTCATCTGTACGAATCTAGATGCTAATGATACCAAGATTCCTCTCTTGAATCTATTTGGCGCAAACAAAATAGCGGTTTCAAACGCAAGGATGGCCTTTTCAAAGAACCCTCAGTTATCCACCAAACTAATTGGCATCGTGTTATTCTTGATGAAGCTCACAATATCAAAGTAGGAATATCCTCTTCTTTTTTCGAATTATTCTAATAGCTTCTATAGGACCGTTCTTGTAGCACTGCCAGAGCAGTCTTTAATCTCAAAACGACCTACAAGCTTTGCTTGTCGGGCACACCCCTCCAGAATCGCATCGGAGAGCTCTTTTCTCTCCTTCGCTTCTTGGAATCTGACCCGTTTAGCATGTACTTTTGTCGCAAGTGTGACTGCAAGTCTATGCATTGGAAGTTTAAAGACTACAGACATTGTGACGAATGCGGTCACAGACCTATGGATCACAGTATGTATAAATTCTTACCTACTTTATCGTGATCAGAAATCTGACTTTTATAGTTTGCTTTTTCAATTATGAGATCCTTAAGCCGATTCAAGCTTTTGGCAATACCGGCAACGGTAAACTTGCATATGGAAAGCTTCAGTCATTGCTAAAACTTATTATGCTCCGTCGAACCAAGGTTCAAAGAGCTGATGATTTGGGTCTTCCGCCGCGTATTGTCCGAATCCGTCGTGATTATTTCAATGAAGAAGAGCTCGATCTTTATCAGAGCACTTATAGCTCCAGCAAGCGTAAATTCAATACTTATGTCGCTTCTGGTGTCCTCTTGGTGAGTTCAGCCCCTACCAATTTAAAATTCTTAGCTAACTAAAGATTCCTAGAATAACTACGCCAACATTTTCTCTCTAATCACTCGTATGCGACAAATGGCAGATCACCCAGATCTAGTCCTCAAACGCCACGCAGAGGATGGAAACAACAATCTAGTCTGTTGTATTTGCGATGAGGAAGCTGAAGAGGCGATCAAGTCCAAATGCCACCATACTTTCTGCCGCATGTGCGTCAAGAACTATCTTAAGTCTTACACCGGGCCTGGCGACCCAGATTGTCCTCATTGCCACATATCGCTCAACATCGACGTCACACAACCAGCACTCGAAGCAGACTATAACCTCGTCAAGAAAGGTTCTATAGTTAACCGTATTGACCTTAACAATTGGCGCAGCTCGACCAAAATCGAAGCACTCGTCGAGGAACTCTACAAACTTCGTAGCAAGACTTGTACCATTAAAAGCATCGTCTTTAGCCAGTTCACTAGTATGCTGCAGCTTGTCGAGTGGCGCCTTCGAAAGGCCGGCTTTTTAACAGTCATGCTCGAAGGGTCGATGAGTCCCTCTCAACGTGATGCTTCAATCAAATATTTCATGGAAAACGTTGAAGTTGAAGTTTTCCTGGTTTCATTGAAGGCTGGTGGAGTTGCGTTGAATCTTGTGGAGGCTAGCCAGGTTTTCATATTGGATCCTTGGTGGAATCCGAGCGTGGAGTGGCAGAGCGGAGATCGTATTCATCGTATCGGGCAGACGAGGAATTGCAGGATCACGAGATTGGTTATTGAGGATTCCATCGAGAGTCGTATTGTTGAGTTGCAGGAGAAGAAGGCGAATATGATTAATGTGAGTTTTCTCCTTTATATTTCCTTGTGTTTTATTGTTCAACAGTTACTAATATGTAATTTGTTTTTCAGGCTACTATCGGTGGAGATCAAGGTGCCATGGATAAGTTGAGTGCGGCTGACATGCAGTTCCTGTTTAATAACTAGTGATGGCATGATATATTGTTGTTGTCTGCGAGGAGGAATTCAACATTACAAGAAGGAAGGTTTAGTATATAGATAAGAAATGGGATAGATACAATACGATGTGGGGCTTTGTGTGGTGGGATGTATGCCTCTCACTCCTATAGATAAAAAGGGGCTTTCTTTGCATTGTGATTGTTGTTAGCATTATACTGTATCTTAAAAACCGGCGTATGAGGCGCTTTGCTTATAATATAAACTCTTTGCTTTACTATATCTCCTCGCTTATAAAGAACTTTTCCTTCTAGGTCATGTTTTACCTCCTCAAGCCCACCCTCTGTACTCGAATAACTAATAAATCATAAGCCATAATTCACCAAACTTCTATCTATGCGAGGTCGAGATTGACACCGTCGAGGGCCAAAGATCACTTTGTCTCGCCAAACCTTTAGTGATGGTACGCTTAGCCCGAGCTATTATGTGACTGGCAACGGTAGTCGCTACCCCGATTATAGATGTAACGACATTATTCTGGGATTCCGAGCCCCTCTTCTCGTCTGGATTCAAGATTTCCGATGAGCTTGTAGACGAACAACCCAACTCCAGCGACAACCAAAAAGCCACAAAGGTAATTCAACACATATATGCCCTTTTCTTCCATCTCTTTGAGGTTATATATTTCTCCCCGTATCATTGGTTATATAAGCAGAGGATATCGTACTCTCATCCTGACAAAGTTAAAAAATAGTCTGTAAGTAATGGATATTTTTAGGGGAAGTTCGCTGTCTCTGGTTCCACGCTCGACATTCCGATTAGCGGTGAACAATTTCTTTTTAATTTATTTGAGGTTTAGGGGATCATTCACAGCTTTCCATTCAGCTAGCCAGCACTTGTGTTAGAAACTCTCAAAATCACTATGCAAACATTGCGCTTGATTTTGCGAACTTGGAACGTAATCGAAAGATACAATCGTTAAACCTTTCAATATTGAAGCTCGTCTATCTATGATACGATTACATGGAGGGAACTACTCATACTACCCCTCTAACGAGAAAGAAAGAAAAGGAAAGGAATGTTACCACGCAACTTTAGCAATAGGTCCCTTTGGCCACGTCCTAACGCAAACCTTTCGTATCTCATCCATACACAATATTCCTAGCGCCAAAGGCAGCGGCAATAACCAAAACTCAATGGGTACACTAGCGGTTCCAAACAGTGTTTGAATACCAGGCACCTCTGTAACAAAAATCGCAATAGCCAAGCTGATAATCGCACCAGCGAAAAGCCAGAGGTTCCTTCTCGGCTTCCGTAGAGGATCGGCTTGGAGGATTGAAAGTCTTTTGTTACGTATCGATAGGATATTACCCCATTGTAGGAGAACGAGGGTGACAAAGTATACGCATTGGCCCGTGACATTGAATTGGGTGAGTTGAGCTTGCGTGTACCCATGGAATCCGTCGGCGTAGTTCTCAAAAGCGAAGAAGAGATCCCTTGCGGGTATCTGTGCGTGACGCCACATGTATAGGAAGAACATGGAGTGGGCGCAGAGGGTTTCCATCACACCGATGAAGAGGTATGATTGTCCGTAGATCTTCAGATTGATCAAATGGTCTTTCTTGTGGTTGCGGGGTGGAATACTTAGGAGATCAAATTCTTCTTTTTCCATGATAAGAGAGAGCGAAAGGAACAAGTCGGTGAAGACACAAATGATAATCATGAGGAAGGAGGACAGAGGTAGAGGAACTCCAAAGAAGACGTTGAGGAGAACGGGCCATATTTCGGACCACGATCCAGCTGGAAGAAGGTATCCGATGACTTTTTGAAGATTTTGAAATACAAGGCGGCCCAAACGGACAGCATCCACGATGGAGTCAAATTTGTCCATAAGAACTAGGTCTGCGGCTTCGAGAGCTACATCAGATCCACCGGCGATGGCAATTCCAACGTCGGCAGCTCGAAGGGCTGGAGCGTCATTAACTCCGTCGCCGGTAACCGCAACCGCATTTCCTCTGTTCTTTAACTCTGTGACAATACGGAGCTTCTGCTCTGGGGTGGTACGGCCAAACACGATTTCTTCGTATGAGCATACGATATCCCAGTCCCTACTTTCGAGGAGATTGAGTTGGAATCCCTCTAGTAGTAGAGACTGTTTGCTCGAAGAAGTGATATGACCATCGTTCTCTGCCACATCTCGATGTTCGAAGATTGTTTCGAGCGTGTCCGGATCGTGTTCGCCGCTAAATATACCGACTGAACGGGCAATAGCTGCGCCAGTTAAACCAAAATCACCTGTGACCATGAAGAATCGTATTCCAGCCCGACGACAGTCTGCAACTGTGCGGGCTGTCTCGGGACGAGCAGGATCTAGGATTCCCAAAACGCCAATGATCGTGAGGTCGTAAAGACAATGCTCAATAAGCTCGTCTCCAAACCCGTTGGATTGGAGGCTAGTGATTGGAGAGTAGTTTCTCTCGCAAATTAAGATGACACGTTCTGCCCTGCGAGAGAGACGTTCTTGGAGGCTAGAGAAGTGTGCCTTGGCTTCGTCATCAAGTGGCTTGGGTGCGTCAGACTCGTATGACCAATAACCTGTACATTTTGGGAGAAGGACATCCGGAGCACCTTTGACAAGAGCCAAGTAGGTGGGTTTCTCAGATGAAGTGAGTTCCGGCGAGTTGTGGAGTGTGAGCATCCATTTATTCTTGGAGTTGAAAGGGATCTGGAAAACTTTCGAGTATATATCCTCAAGGGGTTGGCCTGGTTGCATGGATTCAGCGTATCGAAGTACTGCTCCATCGGTGGCATTGCCTTGAATCTTTCGATCTTCGATCGGGAGATCTTTGGTGACCGGATCAAATGTGGCATCGTTGCAAAGATGTGCGGCGAGGTTCAGCTTTCCCAGAGCCCTTTTTGAAACAGGGCCGGTCGGCTTTTCTGATTTTTCACTTGACCGTAGAGAGTCATAAACTTCTGTAACGAGGAGGGATTTGTCCACGAACCCCAAAGAGACGACTGTCATTTTGTTTTCTGTCAAGGTACCCGTTTTATCGGAGCAAATGACATTTACACAGCCAAGTGTCTCAACAGTAGAAAGGCCCTTTGGTAGTACGTTTACTTTCTTCATGCGACGAGCTACCATCATGAGCGTGAGGGCCACCCCGATTGGCATACCCTCAGGAATGAAAGCAACCACACACCCCATCACGTTGTTGAGCATTGCTACAACGTTCATGTAGGATTTGTGCTTGACTCGAAGCCATCCCAACCAAGTGAATAGAATGAGACAGGCGAGTATGACTGTAAGACAGACGATGATGTAAACGAATCTGGTGATTTCTCGTTGAATGAGCGTTGGTACGTCTTTGGCGCTGGAAGTGGCTTTCGCGATGCGACCCATGACGGTGTTTCCACCAGTCAATACCACGATACCAGTAGCGGAGCCGTTGGTAACAAGAGTACCTGTGAGGGCAATGTTTCGGGTCTCGAGGAAGTTGGAATCAGTCATGTGTACGGCACCTTCAACCTCTTCTGCCTCGCCAGTGAGCATTGATCGATCGAAACGAATGTCCCCGGAGGTAGTCAGAAGACGCATATCCGCAGGAACCTTATTGCCAATTGCAATCTTGACGATGTCACCAACTACAAGGTCGCTTGAGGGGACTTTGTTGAAGGCGCTATCACGTAAGACCAGTGCGTCGGACGGAAGGAGGTCTAATATTGACTCCATTGTTTTCTTTGTAGACCAGTCTTGGAATGCAGAGAAGCATGCTTGTAGGAATATAACGATGAGAACCAAGATGGCGAGGCCGAGGTTGTAGGCTTGGGGATTGGGGTCTCCAAGAGGCCTCCAGCAGATGAAGAAGATGATAACTCCGATCCATAGAACAGAGCAGAAGCCACCGAAGACGTATCCGAGAAGTTTTTTGGCATAATTCTCGCGTCTATGAGGGAGGATATTCTTGCCATTACGCTGTAGCCGTCCAGCCGCGGAATCATGACTGAGTCCTTCATCGGGGCTAGAGACCAGCATTTGGCAAATACTCGATGGACTTAGGATATGAAAGTCAAGGCTCTCAAAATAATCTTTATTAGGCTGTTTTTCTTCATCTTTCTTCTCTTTCGAACCCGTGCGAGCGATCGCTTGGGATTCCGAGACTTGTATGGAGAGTGTACGGAATTCAATGGGGATTCCTGAGACTGAGTGGGCTCTAGTACGAGTACTGGACTTAGAGTCTCGACTCATGGACCGCCGCCGGCTTCCAGTAGGCCTGCTACGACGGTCGGGACGAATTTCATCATCTTGTTCGAAGACAATGCGTGGCGCACTAGGAACTCCATGCTGGACAGCTGGGGATTCGTCCATGGGACGTTATAAAAGTGAGAACTATTTGAAAGTCAAAAGGTAAAAGAAGAGAAATGGGAAACAAAGATGGTGTAGGATCCAGTTTTTTTTCATTCAAAACTCTCCAGAACCCAATTCCTTATATATTCTTCGTTATTCATCCCCTCCTTTGAGCCAGGAACATCTTCAAGGCTGTTCATGCTAGTAGCTGAATATGAAGTAATAAATCGCTCAGCACAAATAAATCCTCTGGTGAAAAATTATCTCTCTGGAAGCGCAACATCTAAGAATCCAGTCTCGTTCTTCGAACCCACTGAAAATCTCGAGCGGCGCTCGCCAAATTTGGTATAACATTGAAAGCAAGCCATACTCGCAAGAGATATCAGTTGCCTGACCGAAAGAAGGACAGGGTTTCTGCTAACCGAGATTTTGTAGGGCTTTCGAGAGAGTTGTGGCAGCTTACCCCGATGCAACAAGGGGAAGGCAACTGTTGGGACCCATAGATCTTGACAAAAATGTATATAAAAATTAAAAATTGATAGATATCCCAGTATGTGACATATAGTTCAGGCTCAATTTCGACCGCGGGTTTTCTCAGCTCGGGGGATCAGTTGGCGCATAGGGTGAATTCAACAGACCTCAATTCGCGCTCGGAGATCGCGACATTGGAGGAGCATGAGGAGCAACTCTGAGCTCTCGACTGGTCATCAGATCAAGTCTGTATGAGATTAGCGTGGCCTCGTAATTGCCATCGCATTGGCCTCTGCACTCATCATCATTGTTATTGTTGCTGGTGCTGACAATGTTCCAAGTGGAGCAGCTGAAAAAGAGGTGTTCGCTGCGGTGTGGCCTTTTTGTCTTGTTTAGTGTTGTTATTGTTGTTGTATGAGTGAATTTTGCTATAGGCGCGACTAAGAATGCTGAATTCCTCCTCAAACTTTTTTTATATCGAGCTATCGCGATATTCCAACTAGCTTGTTTTTTGTGAAACAAAAACGACCGCCGTAAAAGGGTATGGCTCTGAATTACATGCATGCATGCCTATGACGACACGGCATTTACCAATGCAAGCTCCTTCTGCTGCGCCTCCTTCACCAAGCTTTTTATATCCCGGTCCACGATCAGGAACATGGAAAAATTCAACCTATTCCCTGCTTTGAAATGTACCTCGCTAACAGCCGAGTTGATTTTGATCGATGCAACATTGCTCGGGCCATGCATTGTAGCACATGCCATTGCAGCGGGACCCTGAGATGCATGAATTCTGAGCCACTCGAATGGTCCAGAGTTGCAACGGGCTCATGGCCTCCCTCTCACGGATCAACTTCTTTGAGCTCTACCCCAGTCTCTTTCTCCCATCCTTTTCAAACGTTTCTAGCCTTTAAAAGCTATTACCAGAAAATTACCAGACTGTTGCGCTTAACGTGGAACCACGCATGCAAGTGTTTTTTCTTTTCTTTTCATGCATGGCACGCCTTGTTTCCAGTGGACGATTGAGATGGCTAGTTTGCCATTTTTGCTAATATTTTTATATCCCACACAAACCAAACTCTGGCTCTCTAGTCCACCCAGGACACTGGGAGCGAAGACTACCCAGAGGAACATATGCACGCGGAGACATTTTCTACTATCAGGCTAGAGTTTCGACTAGCCATCTCAGCACGCAAGATGCGAATATACGAATGCGAGTCGGGGAACCGGATGGTGCTCACTTACAAGGGTGGCCTTTCTCCCACCTTAATGTCGGCTTTATCCAACACCAAAAGTAATATCCGCGACTCAATGGGTTGAAATATTTCCCACAACGGCTCTTGTACCACGGCTTTTGCAAGTTGGTGGTGCAGCTGTTCGACTGGGAATGCCTCCTACGTTCGACGTTCTGTCCATTTTAGCGCGGTTAACCTGGACTAGACCTCGAATCGAGGATTTTCCGAAAGTAATCTCCCCACACCCTCGCTGGTTTGCGAGACAACCCACACACTTCATGTGAAAACATGAGAGATCGTTTGAAACTTCGTTTTTTGAACAGCGACCGGAAAACGCGGGCGGGGTTTTCCGCAAGTCGGAAAGCGATCACAAACTGGATACATTCGTTAGTTTCGGTCAAGAGCTGTAAGCTTTACACGAAATACGCATCAGTCAGAGCTTACTAAATTAAAGAATATTCGATGCGTTAGTGATGCAACACTGAAAACATAGCTTGGGAATTTCACAGCCTCTCATCGCAGATAGCCTACGTCTGACTAACGAATTTCTCGAGAGGGAATTTCGCTAGCGTAAACTTAACTGAATTGGGTTTCCATCCCGTCTTTTTAGCGTCCCAGATATCAGACGAAAAAATTATACAGAAGGATGTTAAGAATTTCACTAGTGGTTTCTTCTAGATCTTCTGACCGGCTGGCAAGGCATACGCAGCTGGTGGTATCTGCCTGATACATCCGACTAGCGAGTTTTCGAGGTCTGGCTTCATTGAAATTATGAGCCACGTCGGTGCGAGAAATTCGAAGATGAGCTAGTGATGCCGAACTCCCAGGTTGATTCCTAAACCGAGCTCAGCATCGCAGCATGCAGAGTACTCGAGCCGTTTTCTCATTCTCTTTTTCTTTTTCTGCGTACCCGGAGATCAGGGAGGACTTCGTCAGGGAACTCGCTTCAAAATTCATACCTTGGATATTGCTTGCCCATCAAGTGTAGAGCAATCCAGCCTGGTAAAGGTCCTTCGCGGACCTTCTCATTTTCGCAAGTTTCCACCCCTCGGGTCAGATTTCTCTACAAGGCGCCAAGGCAATGGCTCTAGCTGGAGGCATTGGGTTCTTGTCTAATAACTGCTGCTTATGAAAAATGCTAGTCCCATCATGAAAAGGAGCCAGCGAAACCTCAAATACTTCAGCCAACATATTGACCGTGACACTAATGGTTTCCGCGCGCAACGGATGTGCTTTGCCGGTCTCACAGTTGGAAACAAGAGAGCCGGTGCTGCATAGATTCGCTTTGAACGCCCCCATAATTGCATTTGGCCACAGGGGGGCTCACGGTTGTCAATAAACATCTGAAGGAACTCAATAATCGCCTTCCCTTTTCCATGACAGAGGAAGGTAAAGTGAATAAACCCCAGATTTACATCCTGGCTTGCAGGGAAGTGATCTTGTGCATACTGAGTTTTACCCACACTTTCGAACACCAAAACTTCTCGCGTAATTCTAAGGAATGACATGAAAATGCGTGGTTAAGATTGGGCCGATATTCCCAGAGCCAACGCGTGATGTTCGTGAAATGCCTCTTAGGTATCCTTTTAATCCTCAATACACACTGATCTTGTCTGCCTCCTATCAACATCATGAAATCGGCTTTATTATAGTAATCCGGCCTATATCATCGTAGCTTCAATCCTATAATGATTCGCTCTAATACATTGATACGACTATCAACTTAATCCTAGTCAAGGTACAGGTCAACCGCTTCAAAGAACGCGCATTGCAGTGCTCTAGAGAGGCACACTCTGGATATTTGCTTGGAATTTTCGCACCATCGCAAAGCAGGGACCCCGGACATTCGAATTATAAGGACCTTGACTCGTGAGATCAGTTCCTGATAGGCTCCAAGAATGTCCTTGCAACCAATCCTCCTCTATCTATCTACGCGCCCCACGTTATCGACAGCCAAACCCTCTTATTAAATCGTGTTGTTAAACTATAAGATCAATGCTTATGGTCTTATATTCGCAGCGAGTACTATTATGAGGGAATATTTTAGTGTTTTGCATGGAGGCACTGCCACCTTTTGCTCATGGGTATACATGACGCATACTACGATCGGTATCGAAGAAGACAAACTACTCGTCGTGCGACATGACGGATCACCAAAATCGTAGCGACATCTCCCAACGACTATCCACTGATTATCAGGGCGGGTAGTGCGTGATCGACGTTAATTATACCTTGCAGCTGCGTGATAATGCAATAAACAGCTCCTGCAGATACGGCGCATATAGCATCGGCCAAGTCTTTCTACGTATCACGATGCGCAAGGCTAGCATTTTGGCCGTTGTCCGTCAACTGGAGACTGGATATAAAAAGGCTCTATCTCTCCCAGCATGTATGCCTCCAGCTACTACCTATGGCCACTAGAGCCATTCGCAGTTAAGTTTTCCAATATAAGACATACACTCCGAAATTTTACAGTACCGACGATAAAAGATATTCGAAAATCAAATATAATAGCTCCTAGTCACATCCGTCGGCAAGTTTTGCACATGAAATCAATTGATCGATACAAATCGAAGCTCGCATATCGAAGCCTAAACCCCAAGGCGAACAGCATCTGCTCATCAAATCCATGCGCCCAAAAACTATCAAGCCACCCATTCTCAAAGCCATAGAAATGCATCATCCTCTTCTTTCCACGTACCCATTTCCCAAAGACCTATCGCCGCCATCGCCATTGTCACTATCACAACCTTGTGGAAACCAGTATTCAACAGAATCGGAATCCATTTACGCCTCATATACCGACGCCGACGCCGACTCCAATAGCCACACCAGCACCGACATGGATCCTACCATCAAAAACACCCATAACGCCAGCGAAGCGCGAACCACCACGGCAACCCTAAGAATAGACCAAGTAAACCTCAATCGATCACATATTCTCAGCAATAACATAGATCAAGGTGATGGTGCTACAGTACATTGCGGCAGGAACAAATCACCACAGTATAGATATAGTGATGATTGCTATGATTGTGTGCCCAGAGCAGATATCGGTAGCGGGAGTAGCCATTATAGCAACGACGAAGCCAGTAGTTTTACCTTGACACCGCATCCATCAACAGGAAAAATAATACTACGTTGTTTTCATGCTTGATTCTCGTCAGTCGATACGCGAATTTAAAACTTTTAACTGCTAGTTGGTATACCATATTTCGTTTTCAGCTTTTAGACGAGGAAGAGAAAGCTTCTAGCGCGCGAATAAATATGTACACGGAAATAGCCTCAAGCAATTGAGCCATCTAATTCGGTCGATTGAATAGAAGCGGACATTCTATTTCGAATCAAGACCCCCTAGACCAAAGACTCCCTCTTCTGGTAATCTAGTACGTACATGTTGAACTGAAATTAGAAATACAACACAGCACCCGAAAGGAATCGTGTTGATTTTATAATGTCCCATTCGTTGTTGAGGACGAAGTCGTCTTTCCTATAATATTCTCAGCTTCTCACACCACTGTATTTACGGAAGTTCAATCCGGATTCAGCCTAATTCCTGATTATTGTAAATACGACCGAACTATTGGCAGTATTTTCTAGAATTCGGGATACCAAGTCGGCCCGAGATGGTGATTTACAACTTCAGTTCGCAAAATGGCGGAGAAAGCGGATCATGTATCAATTACACAGCAAAATGTACATAGCTACTTGTGAAGATACAATGTGTGACAGCGTGAGTGAGGTACCGCATATATTGAGTTTTATTTGAATAGATGGTGTCACAAGAATAACAGGGGTGTGAGAAGCACAAAACAACATGGATCTTGCTTCGCGTTGTTTGGTCCCGAATTCTAAGTTCCAAGACTGGACGAATTTTTGACAACGTGTCTACAAAAGCCACCAAACAAAACAAGGCAGAAGACTTGCGAATAGAGTTAAAAAGTTTCATGAGTAATACGTTTTAACCGTTGAGAATAATTTGAGACCAATTATCAGATTTTTCGCTCTTGATCGGTCCATAACCTCACGTTGAGCCTTTCGCTATAATCGCTAGCTCACACCTCTCGAATCTACGATATATCGTAAGAAAATGCAAATCTAAATAGTTTTGAGAGTTTGGAACAAACTCAGAAGCACTTCGTCAAGGTCTCATGTCATTTGCTTCTTGGTTAACGAATGTCAAATAATCCTTCCAGTTGCGTTATGGCGAGTACTTTCTCGACATCCTTGCAAACGGTAAGTCGAGTAGTATTTGCTATTCCCTTTGAAAGATATTAAGAAGCTTCCCCATTGCACCCCTCAAAGTTCAAAACAAAAACACCCGCCAAGATCATTTATTTCAAACTAAAAATCAATAATTATTTCTTATCCAGTAGGTTAATTACGCTCGAATGGACTACTCTCAAACTGGTCTGCTCGCCGAGCGATTTAAGCTAGTCTGGGGTGCTTAGCCTGCGAGTTCTTGGCTCAGATCGTCCTATTGCCAGCGCTTTATTTTACCTACCTGGTGTAGTGGCACGGATGCTCCAGCATTTTATATCGGAGCACCTGAAGCGATTCTAGTTGTCAATATGCAACTTTTACAGTTGGTACGTAGGAATAATGCCACTGTCGTACACCAGCCTAATTATGACGGTCATGGCGCCGTTCTTGATTCCCCGTCGCCTTTAGGCTTTTTGGGGCATCTGCATGCGGCGAGAGTGTGTCGCTCGCATGGGACCATCCGTTTCTGCAAGGCGCCGCAAATACCACATTGCTCCAACAAAAGTGTTGTGTCCCCGCCATGCGTTCGTGTGGGCTATCCAACGTCGTTACGATTTTGGCTTTTGGAGGCGGCGACAACCTAGATTGCAATGGACCACCCGAGATATTCCCTGTCAACAATTGGGTTTCCCATTTTTTCTCACTCGTAGCCCATCTGTTTCGAGGCAGTGGCAGCCGGTCTCACGCAAAACAATATGGTGACCTTTAAAGCCTCCCCGCCCTCCTATAATGCGGGAGAGGAGACTTCCTTCCAGCTACTAAGTCTTCTACTATCTACAACCTTATTGCGACTTGTTTCTATATTATCGGCCAAATGAGTTCTCCTAGTCAGAATCCCGACGCCGAGCGTGGGGACGATGAGCTCGATGAGAAATTGGCTGCTTCTCGGAGAATCAACTTTGTTGATGATAATGAGTCCCCCGAGGCAGTAAGACGCCGACTGTCCAATGTTTCTCTCTCTCGTGTTTCAACGTCTGGTTCTGTTCGTGGCCGCCGGTCTATAGATCCAGCTATTGCGCTACCGATCCAGTACCGCAGTGTCTCCGTGGCCGTCGATGATACAAGAATAGCATACGAAAAACCGCCAAAGGTGGCTAGGGGGGACAAGAAAGGAAAAAAGACGGCTATAGAAATTGCAGAATCCGATTTTCACACAATAAGTCTTAACGAGCTTCTCCGTCGACTTTCAACTACGACAGACCAAGGTCTTAGTCCCGACCAAGTTCAGCGGCGATTAAAACAGTATGGCTATAACGTGCCGGCAAAACCTCCGTCCAAATTACTACAAAAGATATTTGGATATTTTTTTGGTGGATTCGGTGCCATCCTGCTTGTTGGTGCCGTTCTCGTGGGGGTCTGTTACGAACCTCTGGGTCGTCCGCCTGCGAGTGCTAATCTCGCTCTATCGATTGTTATTTTCGTTGTTTTTATCGTACAAGCTTTTATGAACTTCTGGGCCGACTTTTCTACAAGTCGGGTCATGGCTTCGATCACGAATATGATTCCTGATGACTGTTTAGTAATCAGAAACGGAGCACAGGTTAAGATATCTGCTACTGAACTAGTTCCTGGGGATATTGTTCAAATTAAGGCTGGTGCAAAGTTGCCAGCTGATGTTCGATTCTCAGAGGTCTCATCGGATGCCAAATTCGACCGCTCTGTTCTCACAGGTACGTGAAATCTAATCTTATAAACTCGCAAAGCCACTTCTAATATATGCCTATTTATTCTAGGGGAATCTGTGCCCGTGCCTGCGACTATCGATTTCACCGATAGGAACATGCTTGAGACACGCAACATTGGTCTCCAGGGAACGCATTGCGTATCTGGTAGCTGCTTAGCTATCGTTATCGCGACTGGTGCGACAACCATCTTTGGACGTATTGCAGCCCTAGCTGCTACGCCAAATACCGAAAGGACAACTCTTCAGAAAGAGATCATTAGATTTGTGATAATTATCATCTGTTTAATGATACTTTCTAATGCTCTCGTCTTGGGCCTGTGGCTTGGGTGGCTACGGAAGGACCACCCGAAATGGATTAGTGTCCCAGTTCTCATCGTTGACATCGTCAGTGTCGCCATTGCCTTCGTTCCCGAAGGCCTCCCGATCGCTGTCGTCGCTTGCGCATCAATTATCTCAAATATTATGCGACAGAACAAGATTCTGTGTAAGAGTTTGAAGACCGTCGAAACTCTTGGAGCTGTCTCGGTTCTTTGCTCTGACAAGACCGGCACACTTACTAAGAACCAAATGTTTGTAACAGAGTGCTCTGTTGGAGCTGAGAAATACGCCATGGATGACGCCAAAGATGAGATGGTTAAACAAGAGAAAAGAGATGCAGACAATAAAGTAACCGTTCCCGGGAATGCACTCAGTCAACTTCGAGCAGTTGCCGGCCTCTGTAACGCAGGCGAATTCGACGCAGCTACCATGAATCTACCTATTCTACAGCGCAAAATAAATGGTGATGCGACAGATCAAGCAATATTACGGTTTTCAGAGACTCTCGGTTCCGTTCAAGAGCTTCGCGAAGCTTGGAGAAAGGAATACGAACTAGCGTTCAATTCGACCAATAAGTTCATGATCAAACTCATGACTGCTCGAAAAGAGTCCGCAATCCACAGCGTTTTACCAGAGGGTGAGGCTGGTGCATTTGCAAGCGATGATTTCGTCTTGTTTATTAAGGGTGCTCCGGACGTTCTCCTCCCGCGGTGCGCACATATCACTTCAAGTGACGGCTCCACTCGCACCCTTGATAGAGAAACCCTACGTATGATTGAGGAAATCAAAGATACTTGGTCGAGAATGGGCAGACGAGTCATCTTGCTCGCTCGAAAAGTGATGAAACGTGCGGATGTTATCTCACCGATGGAGAGTAATGCTATGGAGCCCGAAATCCTAACTCACGCATCTAATGGATTGTGTTTGGTCGGTTTGGTCGGTATCGTGGATCCTCCCCGAGATGATATCCCTTATGTTGTCAAAACTCTTCGTAGGGCTGGTGTTAGGTTTTTTATGGTTACTGGTGATTTTAAACTCACAGCTCAAGCCATTGCTCGAGAGTGTGGCATTATTACCGTCGAAGATGCTGAGATTAGATCATACGAAGATCTCTCAATGGAATTGATCAGTTTGGTCGATTCTGAAAAAAATGTGTACCGACCAAAAAGAGCTAGCTGGGAACGACGACTCAAGGCTATTGTACTAAGCGGGCCTGAGTTGGCAGAAATGACTGAGGCTCAATGGAGAGATCTTTGCAAGTATGACGAAATTGTTTTTGCTAGAACGACTCCTGAGCAAAAGATTCGCATCGTCCAGGAGTTTCAGAACGAGAAAAATATTGTTGCTATGACTGGTGAGTTACAACCCTTAATGTGCTTTTGAAAAATTCAGGATTAACAATGTATAGGGGATGGTGTAAATGATGCTGCGGCACTCAAGAAAGCCAACATTGGTATCGCGATGGGTGGCGGAAGCGACATCGCCATTGAGGCTGCCGATATGGTCCTCCTTGAAGACTTCTCTGCTATTGTTGCTGCGGTGCGATATGGCCGTGTAGTATACGACAATCTCAAGAAAACAATTATTTATCTCCTCCCGGCCGGCTCTTTCTCCGAATTTTGGCCCGTTATGACCTCCGTTCTTTTTGGAATACCACAAATCCTAAGCAGCTTTCTAATGATTGTCATTTGCTGCGGTACGGATTGTGCCGCCGCTATCACTCTCGCTTACGAAGCTCCAGAGGCTGATGTCCTTTTGAGGCCTCCACGAGATCTCAAGAAGGATCGCTTAGTGGATTGGAAATTACTCCTCCAGGCTTACGGTCTCATCGGTCTCACGGAAACTGTCACCAGTTTCGCCATGTCGTATTGGTATTTACAGCGCAAGGGCATCCCGTTCAGCGCTCTTTGGTTTGGATTCGGAAATCCGATCCCTGGTGTTAGCGACGATTACGTCAAGGATAGGTTGGCGGAAGCTTCCTCTATCTACTTTGTCAATTTGGTTATTATGTAAGCCCTTTTACTGATTTCATATTATGATGTGCATTGGCGAAGTCATTGATATTAATACGATGGTACAGGCAATTCTTCGTGCTTATGGCAATTCGTACCCGTCGGTTGAGTATTTTTCAACACCCACCAATATTCAACAAGGAAACTCAAAACCTCTGGCTTTTCCCTGCAATTGGCTTTGCTTTACTCGTCACCTTTTTCTTCAACTATACACCGCCACTGAGAAAGGTTCTTGGGACCGGTGATGTACCAGTTGAACACTGGTTTCTTCCCGTGGCCTTTGGGGTGTTTATATTATTGGTTGATGAGGCGAGGAAGTATGCTTGTAGAAGGAATCCGAATGGGTTTTTTGCGAGAATATCTTGGTAGAAACACTTGAGCTTTCAGGGACCTGTTCTTTCATGCGTTTTTATGTGTATTTTTAGTATTTTGGCTACGTTATGCTTCGGCCGCTTTGTATACGTAACAAAACATACCTTGTATATAATGGTATTGTATATATTTTGTACTAATCCAGCTAGGGTTTACGGTGAGTAGGATGATTTTACCGTCGAAGAAAAGCTATCTAGGTAATATATTCTTCCTCGGCAATTAGTTGCTTAAGTGCTCAACCCTATGCCCTTCTGAAAGACTCAAACCGTACTTTGAGGCCTATACTATAACCTCTTGTTCCACATATTTCTAATCCAATCCATAGCACCGGGTATTTCCTTCCAGAAGTGGCCCAGAAGCTCCGGAATATATTTCTCTCCGCCGAAATCCCTAAAACTTTCTTCACATTCTATTTCTAGGAGCTTAACCCATAACTGCGAGCTCATTGCACAAACTCTCTTGAAATTATAAACAGCCCGCTCCTCCGCCCGCCATCGAAAATACCCATACCCGCCCTTTGCCTCAATATGTTTCCTATTTTTACTCACTACCTCGGTAGTCGCCATATGATCTCTAATCATTTCGACTATATCATAATTCAACCTCCCTTGCAGAAATGATTCGACCATCTCAAATTTCTCTAAGCTTGCCAAATCGCAAGCCCACTGGAGACATAAAATCGTCATACCTGCGCAACTTGCGATCCGAACGGGAGGATTGATAGGGTGCCTCTCCAGGTCCGCTAAAATACCGCCCTCATATATTTGCAATGATTCTAACCTCCTCCATGCTACCGTTGTTGTAGTCTCTCCGTTATCGCACCTTCCAAGAGTTGCGTCCGACCAGTAGTGGATATAATTATAGCATACTTCGTCCCTTTGTAGACGCAAAAATATAGGGATAATGTAGGGTACGCATTCGTAACGTAAGAAACCACGGTAAAGGAGCTCAAGAGATACCTCAAAGGCTTTTTGCAAGGACAGTTCTGTGTCCATTGATATCAAATACTTGATTTCGAGCTTGTATTGGATGAGATATACATCGTCGTCTGAAGTGAAATTTCGAGAGTAAAAGTCTTCATAGTGCTGGCGAATACGTTGTCGAAGGGGGATCGAATCATCTTGGTTAGGGAAGCGACGTTCCAGTTCTGCTCTTTGGAGGTGGATTGTGCAGAGATTCTCGCATGCTTCAGCATGGCGGTCAAGGTCTTGGGCTTGGTGTTCTGGGCTGCAGTATTGGACTGCGGAGCAGGAAGGACATAGGATCAGTGGCGACTTGGAAGAACAGACGTAGCAACCAGACTTTGGATATGTCATTTTAGAAGAAGCTAGGATGATTTCCGGATTCCAGGTTTCAGGTTGAGAGCTTGTCAGTTTGATAGTGAGACACGAAGCTCTGGCTGTACAATCAGGCTGCATAAATATTTTGTCAAGCATCAAGCAAGAGCTTCTCGCGTAACACAACGCGCGGGTTGCTGCATTTTATAAGCCTTTCCGGCAAGCTATCGTAAAATTATCAGTTATTTTCACGAGTCTACCGTTTCTAGTGCTAGCATAAGCTGGACCGGTAAATAATCCAATTATGGTTTGAAAATAAGAACTATACAGTTGCTAAGATTCGAGCTTCGATCGCTAGCGCTGTAGTTATAGCTAGAACTCGAAATTAATTAGTTTCAACTATAAGCGTCTGGGTCCAATTTCCATGTAGCACAAAGCCTGCCCAAAAATACGGTGCTGCGGTCTCAGGATTCGCCTTAATTTCCAAAGCAGCATGTCTCAGACGGCGGGCTAAATGTAGAGTCTGTATTGGTATTTTGCTGTTACCAGCGTCGCCAAGGCTGGAGTAAAAGACTTCGCTGAATGCTGCGCCCGAAAGTTCGTCATTAATTGGCCACATTGTTCCCAACACTGTAGGGGCACCCGCATAGATAAAGGCGGAGATGAAGCCCAGGGGCTCGTCACCATGATAAAACCTTTCGGTTCCCGAGCCGCATCCAATCAAGACAACAAGCGGCTTTGTTTTTTGGAGATCCAGGCTGAAAACCTCCCGGGCTTTGAGTTCATCCGAACCATAAAACAGCATGGCGTTGCTTAGCTGATGTTCCGCCGCTACGACATGTCCGTGGAAGTGGATAAGTCGCGATTTTGTGCAAGCTGAACAGAATGCCTGTTTTGTAGCGTCTCTCCGGATATACATTTCTCCAGCAAGTCTCTTCGACAATTTTTGAACCGAGAGCTCCCCTGCAGGCGTGTTTTCCGTCGGATTGCCAAAAAGCGTGGACGACAAAAAACTTCTGCTCTCGACACTCTCAGATGCTCTTCGAAAGCATTCGCCTAGTACGCTAACAGAGTGTGTATACACCACAGGGTGGCTGTCTAACAACGTCATGCCTTCTATCGGAATCGCATGAAGGGGAATCCTGAACAATACCCCAGTCGGACAAAACACCATTACCTTATTTTCATATATGTCACTAAATAAAGGCCCGCAGAGCGCAGAAATCTCTGAAAGAACTTCCTCGGCAGATTCAACATCGGAATAGTCTTCTTTAGTCGCAAGCAGTCCCTTGTACCAGTTTTCTATATCGGAAACGCTGATATCAAGCTTGAACATCAGCGGCTCTGACTCCAAATTAGCCTCACGAGTTAGAAGATAAATTTTCTCTCCAACAAATGCCCAGTGTATAAGGACAGCTGGGTCATCTATAGTCACAACAGGCGGCGACCCCTTAAGGTCCATCAGTGAAAACTTCTTCTGTGGTTGCCCGTCAATCTGAAGGCTATCGACATACGCCCGAGCCTTTGCGTATTCCACCCACATCCAAGCGTCCCGAAAATTTTGCGTTTCATAACAAATATCGATTGCCAGCCCCAAGACTGAATACGGACCCGTTTCATTGTGATGTCGAATTGAATACTTACTTATGAGGTTCTCAAGCCCCGAACTCTCAGTGGTACGCATAGCCTCGCTTGTTTCGTCCCATATCGCCGTCGCACTCGAAATATGACCAAGAGCTTCCAGTAAGTTTTCTGGTTTCCGGGGGTCTCTTGCATTCCACAGCATGGCTTGTATTACATGACAGCATGCTACAATACCTATATCCTTTTGACCACCCCTCCCCCGTCGGCATTTTTCGACAGTTGAATATGACTGGTCCCAATGATGAGAACTCTTTGTATTGGAAAATTGGTGTAAATAAGCCCGAGCTTGCGAGAATTGTGCGAGTGACTCTGTGTAAAAGTCCCCGATATTGGCTGCTTCTAAGACCACAGTCCCAAGTTGCCCGATTGATTCTTCGTATTGCCCTGCGTCAAACACAGATTGTGCCATTGTGTACTTGTAAAAAACGTATTTTCGACGGCTCTCTTCGAAAGGAAGTTGCTCGATTGCTTCAAGCACCTTTGGAGACCAAGTCTTGCCAGACGGGTATTCGTTTCTTCGGAGTGTATCCTTCAACTCACGTCGGAGTAGCTCCATAGAATATTCGTATTTGTAAAGCGTGTCTTGCGTCCGTTCCCATGCCACCTCCAGGTCTTTTAATTGAGATTTCTCCCAGTTTAGCCTTTCGATTCCATATTGGTCTACTAGAGGTTTAACTGCTGCATCCGATATTACTAGCCTTAGCTTGTGCTCTGCTTCTTGTTGTAAATCTTCATCGTCGGCTACTTCGTTTGCAATTTCCTTCCCCTTGATACGCCAGAACAGAGCCTTGCGCATATTTCCAAGACTCTGATAACATTCTGCGAGTGCGTCTGACAAAGAATAGCTCAACTGTGGGATGGTAGATCCTGAGTGCCTGTCGAAAAAGTTGTTGCAACACAACATCGCCACACCCATCCTACTATGATCACTCATATCTTCTATTAGAAGGTGTTTCATATACTGAACCCAAAACTCTAAACTAGAGTAAAGCGGATTTTGGCTGGTTGCGATAGCCTGAAAGTTCGAAGTTACATTTTCTTCAGGTGGAATATTTAATCCATGACTATCATTATCAGCCTTTTGATGCGGTATACTCGCATTTTTAGATTTCTAACGCACCTCTGGTTTAACAGCTCAACAAGATGCTGACAATAATCTTCAGTTTCGTTATTTAAAGCTTCAACTCGGCATATTGCTAGGCAGCATAATAGGGACCCATGATAATCGCCCTGACTCTGAAACTTGTTGCGCAGGGTATTCATTGAAGGCAGTGAATGTGAGTTTACCGGAGAGGTTGCTCTGAACTGCATCATCGCGAGGTAATGTTCTACCCATAATTGTCTTCCTTGATTGTATGCTGACAAAGCTCCACTCTGAAGTCCGGTAAGGATTTCTATTCCCTTTTCAATATTACCCATTGCGTAAAATTCTTTTGCCAGCAAAATACTGAGATGCACCCTCATCTCATTTGCAGTATCTGGTAAAATATCGAGGGTCTGCTGTATCTTCGAAGTTACAAAAGGCACTGGGCTTGTGCCTTGCGCCAGGTGTACCATCGCCAAATGGTCTGTACGTCTCTCTTTTAGCAAATATATCTGGAGAGAGTCCAGCTTTTGTTGAAACACCGAGTCTTGCGCAGGTTTGTCGTCGAATGATGACAGAAGTGTTGCGAGATTAGAGATCATGAGTGAAAAACACAAAATTGAGATGTCAATGTCATCCATATCTTCTACTTTCTTACTCGCTAGCAAATTGTCGTATACACTTTGAGCTAGTAAAATCGCACCCTGCAACTCCAGATCTGTATGGAGCCTTGAAAAACTGTAAAGAAGTTGGATTAAACCCATTTCCTTGGAGTTTGTTGTTCGGTAAGGCTGTGACTCAACTAGCAGGGCACGTATACCACTGAAATCATGTAGATGAAATAAACACTGTGCCTTCTCTGTAAGAAGCCATGGCTTTTCTGAATCGATGCAGTGATGCTTCGAAATGGATGACAGGGCTTTGATATACTGCCCGCTGCAGCGGAGGGAAGTTATCAGCGATCTAGTAGTAGAGGAAGACATTTTTATCGGTGAGCAAGAAATGCCAGCTACAGTGTCCGCCGGAAAAAGCGGTTATGAAGATATTTTTGTGTATATATATTCTGATAGTATGTTCTTGTTGAAGTGACCGACGAATATATGATTAAAGTTACCGTTGGAAGTGTGTACTATCCTAAGGTGCCGCAAAATATTAGAGGTTAATAACTGGATCTATAAAAACATTTGAGATTTAAGTATAAAATGTGGAAGAAGGCTGCGAGGCGAATTGACAGCATCTCTCATCGTGCAGCTACCATTAATCAAATTTGCGCTGTGCTGCGTCGCCAAGTCACACATACATTGATTGCTGTAGAAAAATCGCGCACTCCAGCTGAATGCTCACAATAGATTCGAGCATCTATAAAGCGCGGCTGATGACCGCATTATGCCAGCTAATTTAGAACCGGGGAGTCCATATACCTACTAAGTTATTCGCCTAGAATACTTCCCACCCGTTTTACATAATCTTTCGAGCTACAACCGTGCAAAAGCCAACACAGAACTAAGGAGAAAACTAGAAATACTCGTCATGGCCGAAAACCTTAGTTTCAATATCGAGCTAGAATATGATTCTATCAAAAATTCCGAGTTGGGGAGTGTCGGCTCTAAAGTTAAGGTTAGCGACGCGGAACCAGGCGCAACCGTCCTCGAGGATCCGACTGCCGCATCACTTGAAAGCGGCTCGGAAACTGGAAAGACATCTTACCTGTCTCTCACCCCCACCACCATGCAGCTTGTTAGGCCGGATCATACACTATTCGTGTGGGATGCAGCTTTTCATCCAAGCGTTGGAAGGCGGTTCCAGAACGTTGTTCTGTCTATTAAATTCTCTGATCCCGAGCCTGTATCCTCCCCGCTCAAAATAGTGGCGCATGCTCCACGACGGTCATTCGATAGCTCAACTTGGGAGTCAAATAAAACTTTGTGGGGCCAAGAGTTGCCACTTGTCACAGGTGCTACCGAGCTGTCTGGCGCCGAATCAGCGTCACCTACGGCAAGCCCAATCGTCAAAGAGGTCGAGCACACAGTGACAATCACGGGAACAGCGCGCGGCTACCCGCGAAAGACAACCTGTGTTTGGACAATAGAGGAAAATCCTTCTTCCGAGCGTGGTATACCATTAGAGGCGCAATTTGCTGTACTAGTTAATCACACCTCGTCAGTCAAATGTGATGTCAAAATCTCTGCAAGAACGGCTGGAGGGATCTTGCCGCCGCACTATCTCCGAGCGCGGACGTCGCCACAGAATCGTAGCAAGATTATAGAGCCATCAAAATATATTGGGAGGCTACGCGAATATTCCTTTGGCCAGGGTGGGTCGGACTGTGAGGCTATGCTTGCCAATTGGCCTGGCACTATCGCAGGAGCGACAGTTAAACCTGAGCCACCTTTTCTTGAAGCACTTACCTCTGCTCCCTCCATTTTGCGAAGTGGTAATTTAGATCTTAACTAACATAAAAAAGCAGATCAGAATTACAAATTAGTTTCTGTACTCCCTTTCATTCGAACCTCCTGGGTTAAAAAGATGTATTTCTAAGACTTGAACAAAGGGATGGTAGAGACAGTTAGATAACCATTCTTGTTGTCTGCAAGTATAATTTTAGAATATATATCAGAAGAATTATCTGTTTATTCTTATATCCACTGCAATTAGAAGAGAGAAGTCAGGGTTATATTGGATCATCATCATTTTAACGATCTCCTGGCAATTTTATTTTTGAGAGCCTCCTGTTCAATTTCGTCAGGCATTCAGAGGCAATATTCCACCCTCATGGTGCAACTAAAGAGAAGTGACCGAAATTTCACGCACTTTAAGAAGGTGCGCACCAAAATTATATATACCTTTCTCTGGAATCTCGGAATATTGAGTTGAGTGGTTAAGACTCAGGTGTTCCAAAATTACGAATTGAAACGGACAGATTCTGGTGTTAGCGACCAATGGAAAGCGAGCCGACGACGATTTAGTCTCGGCAAACTGTCTTGCAACACGACGAATGCGGCTAGACGGATCCTGAGCGAGCAGCCCAACGCGTTTCATATCCGTTTCAGCTGAGCATATTGCAGAATACTCCACGCCTGCATATCCAAACCATGTGAATATTAACATTCAGCTGCTGATTTTCAAGGCTGAGAGACATACGAATGTGGATATTGAAAAACACCACCTATGCGTCTAGAATCTTGTTATCAATAAATCAAGTTTCAAATGGAAGTCTAGGATCCGGATCGATCCTACTAGAAATATATGCTCACATCCGTATGTCGCTTCGAGCTTGTCTGTATTATTTCTGAAAAATCATATATATACTTTAACTTTCATGAACTCTTATCTTCGAAGAAGGCTCGTTAGTTTCAAGCCAATTTAAATCTTAACCTAATTATTTCCATCTACGAAGCTATACACCATCAAGATATTCCTTTACTTTATCGATACTTCATCACCGTTGCTATTCCCGCCGGAAAAAAGAACCCAATAACTATAACATGGTCGAGCAAATAGCATTCACATTACGTAGAGACTCTGAAGATCCTGGAACCTCTAGCACATTTGGTCTCGATCAGAAAATAATCGCACATCGAAATCTTTGCCAGCATTTAGGGAACAAAGGATTACGACGTAACTCCAACAAAACCCTGCCCCCCCTCGTAGACTTTATACTAACTTTGCTCGCTCTATAGATATTGCAACATTTCTAGTGAAGAAAGTATTAGATAAGCAGATATCCAAGTTAGACTATCAGTCGATATGCAACTTTCAATTCTGGGATGACGTCTACTGTAAGAACAACAATTCAATCGAATATCTAAATCCCCGCCTTATAACTTCTGACATTCCACTTCGTTTCTAACAACTACTCTCCTATCCTAGCTGGAATGCTACGACAATGGCTTTATATTGAGCATGATGTACCCTGGTCTCCGGTAATCTCTATTGTCCAACTAGCCGCACTCTTCGACGAGAGCTACGAAGAATATATCAAGTCTTGGCCCGCCGACTCAACTGTACTGGCAATAGCGGAGAACTTGAAGGGTTCCGAGTACGACGACGCACTTGAAAGAGCTAGAAGTTGGGGTCGAGGCGACTACGTAACACTTATGAGGTATATGGGTTGGTTAGAAACGTACCAAGGATGGCGGACCGTAAGAGACGGTTCGCCATGGGTGGTATATGACTACCATGGGGAGAAGCCATTACCAGAGTATCTATGAAGGGTAATCTATGGGAATGGATAGCACCTTTAAAACTAGCGCTGTAGCGCTACTTGAGCTGGTTCACCAGGCCAAAATAAGCCGGTATAGTTATAATGCGAACCGTCTTTCCTTAATATTGGTAACGAGAACCCATGGTATCGCAACCGTGTAATAAGTAATATGGCTAACACGGTTATTGACAGTCATAATAGCTTTCATTGTGTAGACACTCCCCAACCACATTTGGGCCATACACGTATACACGTATGTAAACTTCTCATGTGAACCACGATTGATCTCGATAAATACACCAATACATAATCTTTCTCTCGGATAGACGAAAATCTCACAGGCTTGTCATTAATATCGTAACACTTTCTTGTCTAATCTGTGGGTGGATTACGATAAAACACGCAAAGTCGCGACTAAAATACCCATCTAGGCTCTAATACCCAGGCAAACATAATTTATTACTGTGATAAACGCCCGAAGGCCTTTACTCTTTTCTCCATCATCTTTGTAAATTCGCCTTTTTCGAACCCATTAATATACCACTTGTACTTGTCTTCATCCCAAAGGGCAGCTAGCTGGAGAATTGTGATGAAAGAAATAGTATCCCTGTCAAGAGGGTTCTCTTTCCGGCTTATATGCGAGATCTTTACTGTGGCCTGTGGCGCCACTGGTGATCCCGCTTCAACTTTTGCGACGATATATCCTTCGGATTTTAGTTAGTACATCACAGCTCTGTATTATGAGTTATAGATGTTTGAATCTTACTGACTTCCAGCCCTATTAGCATGCTCGGTGAGGATGGAGATAACTTGCAATCTCCAGTTATCCATAGCATCCTTGTTTTGCTTGTTGGATAGGAATGATATTCTTCTGGTGATATTTTCAGTGTTTCTTTCACAAAACATCGCAAGGATACTTTGCAAGCACTTGAGTTTTACAAACTCGACAGTCTCTAAATATATCCATTGAAGAGTTAGAGGATGAAGTGGAAAGGGCTTTCGGTTAAAATCAAATAATTACCAATGAGACCATCTTGTTTCAATTTGTATATAGCGAAGCGAAGTTTCAGGTCCTGCGATTCATCGAGATATTTGCAGACTTCCATCGGATCTAATCTCCTTTGAGCTGCCATCGGAGCTCTAATATCAAGTTTCAAAAGAATGGTTTCGAATTCAACTGGTACTTTGTATGGAGGCAAAACGATGGTCGCGAGAGGAGGGGGTAATGAGTAGTTTAATAAGACTGGAAGACTTCGAAATTGGAATGAAGTTGAAGGATAGATGAGACCTGCAAATAGGGAGTCTTGAGAAAATGATGGGTGCTTAGGCGTATCCAACTTTATCGGCGATGGAAGGCAAATCGGCGTGTTTGGAAGTTCCGTTCTGATAGAATCGTGTGGTGGTGGTCGGGTAGGAGGAGGAGGCGGTGTGCCTAGCGGAGGGAAATCATCGTGAGAGCTAATATCTGGGTGTCGGCCATGTACGCTCCATGGTTGGGTGATCGGTTGTAGTATCTTCGGGCTAGAATCATCCATCTATGAGTACGTATAGTAGCTATAATTGGTGTGTGCCAATGAGTTCTGAAGTCCGTAATCACCTGTATCAAAATTTAATTCAATTCCCATATTGAAGTAGCCGGTTCTATTATATCTTAATTTCACGATATCACGGTTTTGATTCACCAGAAAATCCTATTAGTCAAGCTCGATGCTTCAAAGTGCGTGGATACTTGGTAGCTGACATACTCGTTTAGAGGGGACATACGCAAGACTGAAGCAAACCTTGTTGTTCTATTTTGAAGCTATACCTATTGTTGCTTCGTGAAGATCAAGGATCGATCACGAAAATCACGTCGCAACGTCGGTCTACGGTAAATTGATTTTAACGTGGCATGAACACAAGCCTTCTTCATCGCTGTGCCATACCCAATTTCAATTGATCTGTATTAACATATATTAGCCGGTAGTAATGGCTATTAGCTGTTACTAGTCTTTACTAATATTCATTCACCAAAAGTAAATTGCTTCTACGATTTCTCGATACATGGAATTCAAATGTAAATATACGCCTGAGTTTTTAAAGTTTATATCCAGTTAAAGCATATTTAGAAATACAGTGGCCCAAAAAGGTAAGTGCCTAACTGAGTAATTAAAGGGGTATGCTGGTGGTTAATTGGCTTTTGCGGTTGGCTAACACCAAATCTTGAAATAGCCACAGGTTTACGAAATAGAATGCGACACTTTCAATTCGAATCGAATTTTCTGTCACCATGCCCCCAAATGGCTCCAGGCCTCTACACTAAAGATGTCATCGCATGATCTCCATCGAATACTGGTCGGTGAATCTCACAACTCGGGGTACCAGAGGCTGACGAAGTGGTGTAAGTGAAATCCCATTTCAATTTTTACCTGCCTCACTTTCTGCGAAGACGTACAGAACTAATCCTCTTTTATATCATAAGCATCCGAGCACTACTCATACGGATGATACATGTGGCTTCTAAATATGGGTAACTGTGGTATCAAATGAACGGCTTTGGGGTCATTGCCAGCCTCGTTCACAGATGTTGTTTGGCAAACATTGGAACCTTGGCGATCCGATTAATAATGACCGATATTTTATCGTAGACGGTGAATTAAAGTGATATCCATTTCGCAACAAGGGTAGTCGAGCTACGATCCCAAATCTTGTGTAGGTATCGGACCCCAACGATGGCGGCATTTTAGTTGGAAGTTCTCGAAGTTTTGGTCTTACGATGCATATACCGTCGATCATTAGTCCGATTTCAAACCCTTTGGATTTATAGGTTTATAAAAAAGATAGTTCATATTCGAGACGAGGGTCCATATATATTGTGGGCCTTTGTGATTATTATGGGAACTTTTGGTTGCCGAATACGTAAACTTGATGCTTGAAAATTCTATATTCACTACATCTCTGTATTTATCGGACTCCAGGTCTATATATGACTAGATCGTATTCTAATTTTATAGGAAATAATTTGCTCCTAGTACTTGCAAAAGAAAAGTTCATCTTCCCTAGTGATCTTGAGTCTTAAATTGAATTAACAGAGTCATATTGACGGTAATTCAACAGGATAGAGCGTCTCCGTTAGTATAGTTAGACCAAGTTATACTTTGTTTCATATTCCTTGTTCCGCTAATTCTGAAAACAGAAGAGTTGCCTCAAATCTCGACATATGTTATGAGATTCTCTTCGACAAGGTGCTGTATCGTTGGAACTCTGGCTATACCTAAATACACATCTACAAGGGCATGCACCTAACAGTGAGCGCAAATAGATCTATATCTAAGCGTGTTCATAGTTAAAGCATTTCAAAACTAAATGGTCCAGAATAGTCGCATTGCAAATACACATATCGATCGATCACAATCGATAATATACTCCCCACGATAGAGTGGATATAAGAGATATTTTGAAAAAATGTAAAGAATTTTCAGCAAATACTGAAACTAAGCTTAACTCGGATTCAAAATTGAGCTCGTCTTATCAACACAACCGATCGGTCTGATGAAATGATATGTCCGGCCGTCGTCGGCTCATTGAAAGGGGTTTTTCTTTTAGAAGAGTGTCTATGCGGTATCTATTTCGAAATCGGTGGCTGATGTAAAGAATTTGGCCATTTTTACCGACCCGGATATTCGGCTCCTGGTTTACTTTTGAACTCCGAAATAAATTATAAATAATCTCCATGAACCTCGCGCCTCGTGCGTGAAAATAAGGTTCAGGAAGTTCCAAAGGAAATGCGGATATTCTATTCCATGAGCGCACAGGGGCGGGCTTACGAATCGCTATTCAAAATTTTCCCAAATGACGGAGATCAGCACTTTTAGATGTCCGATTGATTTCTGATTTCTAGATTTTCTTAGGAACATTGCGGCCAGTTGCGGAGGGCTCATTGCTGGAATGAAAAATAGCGGAGGCAAAAAGCCCCGGGGGGGGTTCCTAAATTGAATAGATTTATATGCTTTGTTGGCATCTTAAACCCAACTTCTGGTATCGCGATGATAAGGTTTAGACGAAAACCTTCGGTCTGCCTTGTTGGTAACTTATATGTATCTATATTTTAGCTTCTAGAAAATTACTAAAGGCTTTCTCTAGGCTAATATATTGAATGAAAGAACACATGACGATAATCATTGAATACATGTATCTGATGTTGATATTGAACTTGTGTAGCGCGTCTATCTCAAGGTCAATCGTTCCATCTAGTGGTTAGGGATGGTGTTGCAATCATGAATATATTAAAATTCAGGGATCTCAGGGGCATTAGAAATTTTGAGTGCGTTAGAATTCGAGGCGTCCAGGCCACTTTCAGATCACAGTAATCATGACAATGCAAATGTTCACAAGAATAGCGATATAATAGGCATATCAGAACTTCAAGATTTAAGAAGGGGGCAACTGGAACAGAACTCCTGGTTGGAACGGTGAGACCCAAGAAACTCGCCACAAGCGGCCTGGATCTAATTACTTTAGCTCGAATCTGTTGCTATACAAGTCCGGAATTCCGGCATCGCTTTTAGGAAGAGAATATCTCGCGATGAGCTGATGCGTAGAAGAAGAAGTTGGACGTGTTGAACGACAAGAAAATTTGGTGCTAGAGTATCCGTGTGTGGTTGGCTGGTTGTTTGGTGATATATGGTTTGTACCGATACTATGTTGTTAGGAGAGGTGGGAGATTGCTCCACCGGAAATTATGCTTACACGTGGGTGATGCTGTTCGTTGATATCCGCAACAGCACGCTGCCGCACCTTCAAAAAAAAAAAGAAAAAGAAAAAAAAAAAACAATCTAGCAATCTATCGACTCTCCGACTATTCCATGGCCATATTTACTCAGATATACAGGCTTCGTTCAGAGAACAAGCTGGAGAGCAGCGTCGACAAGATCATTAATTCTACATCGGTGCATCCGGCGCAATATCCTATTTGAGGCAGATCAAAACCAAAACGACTTGGCAAGCCAGCCCCGCGCCAGCCCACACCTTCAAGATGACGTTCGGAAACAGTTCCGGGTCAACATCCACGAGCCCGCCTGAAATCGAGGCTTCCAGGAACTGAGACTAGGATGAACTTGCATCCTGAGTAAACAATTGCAACCCGCTAACCGCTCCTTGCATCCTGCATCCTGCGGCCTGCCACGAGGCCTGCGCGCGATTCAATGCGCTTCGTGCTGGTCAACTAGTCAACCAAGCTCACATCCCTCCAGTATATTCGGTGGTAATATTTCTTGGCGGCAACTTGTCGACGAGGAACGGAATTGAAAGGAGATTTTCCCAGGTCGATGGATAGGCTCGCTCCAGCCTGCCCTAGGTTTGCCTCTGCTGGTTCCTGGTCGAGCTTACAAGGAACCTTATTGCGAGACCAAGGAATCCCCTTCAACTATCGGATGCAACAATCTTCAACACATTTTGCCCAACTACACTTGCGGCACGAGGATAATTGATGATCAATATCCAGATTCATTCGCGCGACCATGATTAATTTCATGTCGCTGAGAAATTGATCTCGATATCGAAAATAAACATCGTATTCCGCATTCCATGAAATTATTGAAATTAGGAACCATCAAGAGAGATTCCAGCATGATCTCGCATACCTCTGGGACTGGTCTCCTGGCAAGCCTTGACCGCCAGATGCTGTCTATCAGCGACGGATGTTTATCGTATTCTGCGACGACAAAGAGAAGAAACGAGTCTAAGCTATGCCTAAGACCAGTGCAGGACCAATGGTCTCCGGTGTGTCTGCGGCGTATAAAGCCAGCACAGCCGGTATTGTGTACTTGCGGAATCCGCATTTGTCACACGTTGGACGTGAATAAGCGGAACCGCATACGCACGTTTGTAGTGGTATTTGTATGATAGTTAGACTGTTGTGGTAGCTGCCAATAGCTAGCTAGCCATTCTAACGGCGATATTTTGCACGTAAGAGGTACCAGTTCTGGGGTATGGCAGGTGGAAACGGATACGCATAACGGCATATACCGTATCCCACTACCTCTTCAATCACCATTCTGTTGTCACACTGCAGTGGCGTATGCTTAGGTCTGCTATATCTGTAAACCGTTTCCCTAATTATTAGCTTTATACTTCTTGCAAAAATGTATCAAAATTAAGTGTAAATAGAAAACTGTAGATCAGTTTATAATGCAATCGTAAATATATTGCATTAAAATAATAGGAAACTTTTGCTTACAAGCTCAAGTGCTTTGATATATTTAATTTCGTCATAAATTCATTTTCATAATTTCTTCCCGTCACCTCTTCTCCTCCCTCTCAGCTCACTCTCATCTGTTTTTTTCATATTTCTTTCTCATCTTTTAGTCTCATCGGTCCTTTCACTAGACCTTCTAATCAATGCTTCTAATCAGCTCTTCTCATAATTCCTTCTCTTATGAATACTATTCAATTTCAGATCTATTCTTTCTTTCATATTTCGTATAGCCGCAATCGTAGTCCTCCCGCAGCTGGTTTACGATACAAAGTCCTCCCTCAAACAGTAATCTAATGACCACCATCAGCAAAATCGTAAACTTGCACCTTTCGCCTTATTCTAGGTCTCTCTTACCATCCCGCCTTATGTACGATACTCGAGCCAGGTTTCGTATCGTGGCTAAGACTCGAGCCAGATTTCGTATCGCGGCTGAGATTCAACTCGAGCCAGATTTTTATATCGCGGCCGGGATTTACTATTCAAGCCAGATTTCGTATCGCGGCAGCGGATTAAGCCAGATTTCGCATCGGGGCTGAGATTCAACTCGAGCTAGATTTTTATATCGCGGCCGGGATTTATCATTCAAGCCAGATTTCGCATCGGGGCTGAGATTCAACTCGAGCCAGATTTTTATATCGCGGCCGGGATTTATTATTCAAGCCAGATTTCGTATCGCGGCAGCGGATTAAGCCAGATTCCGCATCGGGGCTGAGATTCAACTCGAGCTAGATTTTTATATCGCGGCCGGGATTTATCATTCAAGCCAGATTTCGTATCGCGGCAGCGGATTAAGCCAGATTTCGCATCGGGGCTGAGATTCAACTCGAGCCAGATTCCGTATCGCTGGCCGAGACGCATTCTATTCGGAGTGCTCTTTGGTCCTTTTATTCTACCTTAACCTGTCTACTTCAGCTCGCCGACTAGATGATTTTCGGTCAAGGACGACGCTAAATGTGAGTAACCACCTACCTCTGAGAATACCCATCTACATCCAGTCGTCCCTTTCTCTTAACCTTCACATTAGTATTTTGTTTCCGGCGTTGTGAGGTCCTATCAAGTACTCTGTCATAGTTGTCATTGCTACTCCAGCGCCTTTTGGAGCCTGATGCTCTCGTTATTCACTACTATATTCGAGTGAATCGACTTTTCGCTCCATCCACACCTGACAAAGTCCAATTAGCCCCCCGCTTCATGTTCTTAGCTCTATAGTCGACTATTTCTAGCTTTTAGATGCTATCTAGCGCACCAACTCCGGAGGCTCAGCTATTACCGATGGATCCAGCGGAACAGTTACTGTTGTTATCACAGAGCCCATAGTCACTGTCACTACTTCAGGGCCTGTTGCTGGAACGACAACGGAGATACCCCCTATTGGCTCGGGATCAACTATTACAGTCGTGATTACCACGACGACCCCATTTGTGTGGAGCGGTCACCTTGATACTGTTACCCTCGGCGCGACAAAAGAGTATATCACTACCATTTTCCCGGCGACAGCGACTGACGGCTCTATTGTAAACGACCCAAATCTCACGGCAACTGTAGCCCATGGTATTCCAAATCCCCAAGGGACACCCAACGGACCCGCTTTTGGTTGCGATCCAGCCGGGTTTGGCATATATGTAACAGATCTTTACCGCATTGACATCACCAACGGCGCTACAACGTTGACCTTCTCAAACATGGACGGTGGAACTTACCTGAACGCATTGGCCTACAACTCTATGGACAACTATTTGTACGCCATTGAGAGCGGCACCAACAGAATTATGCGTATCACTGCAAGTGGCAACATCGTGGCAGTCGGCACAGTCACTCAAGCTGGTAACTACGTCGTTGGCGACATTGATAGAGACGGCCAATATTATATCTCCACAACAGGCAGTGACGGGAAGTATACTTGGGTGCAAATCAATCTTAGTGTTTTCAGTGGTCCATACGCTACTCAGCTGAGATATAGTCAGATCACGAACGGTGGATATAATATCTACGATTGGACACTGGTTCCTGAGGTACCGGCGGTAGCTTGGTCGATTGTTGTTGCTTCCGATGGA
This sequence comes from Orbilia ellipsospora, assembly GCA_036971675.1. Taxonomy (NCBI): domain Eukaryota; kingdom Fungi; phylum Ascomycota; class Orbiliomycetes; order Orbiliales; family Orbiliaceae; genus Orbilia; species Orbilia ellipsospora. Next base: position 1,630,712 of record JAVHJO010000014.1, read on the forward strand.
AATCTACAACTTGTCCGCTTCGACTTCAATAGCAACACGGTGTCAGTCCCCGGACATTATAATTTGGGTGGAGCAGGTTGCGGTGCAATGTTTGCGGACGTGAACGGCGACATTTACTGTACCGGCAACACCGATGGCACTCTATTGAAGGTCAACATCGGTACTCCGAACACTATTGGTTTGGTCAGTCATACACCTTATGGCGGCACTAACTCTGATGGTGCTCGCTGCGTCTTCTCGCGCTGGAACCTCGGCAATGGTTAAATTTTCATAGCTAATTTTTAACCTTTAATATGCTTTTTGTTTAATATGTAATATAATTACCACGCAGGGCGCCTCTATTGTCTACGGGCGGTAAGCGCGGAGTTCTGTATTGTTGAGGAGAGATTTTGTATCAACCAATATGCGTGGGAAAAGGTAACGTATCAAATCAATAATAGTCGTAATAGGTAGTTCAGTTTAGCAGAGCCTTTGAAAGCAATAAGGTGGGAAATTCAAATTTACCCAAAGAAACCGATGGATTATGGCCATCACGAGCTTCAGTGTAAAAACTCCTTTGATTCCTCATTCCGTATTTAAATATAAGTTTGCCACCATGCTATGTTATGAATTGGTTAAATTTAATTTTATTATACAAGCTTATTATACAAGCTTGATGATTTCATAAAGAACACGGCCAGCAGCTTTCCCTAGTCCATAGCTAGAAGAAAATCAACTCTTGTATTTCGGTAAAAAGGCTCGAAGTTTGGGTTTCAAGACCTTCACATATAACATCTCCTAGTATGTTTAATTGGCAAATTATAATTCGCCAAATTCTATTGAGGCTCAATCGTCTTCTTTGGAATGGTTTATTAGAGTATTTAAACATTATTAGCTTCATGACAAGCCCTGTTGTGTTGGCGTGTTTGTGGTAATTTGTCGGCCGAGGCTTTGCGAGCATGGATCCGCCGCAACGCCACAAGTGCACGGCCATCCCATGGCTCTGGTTCGCGAACCCTGTCTTGAATCTTGATTAGATAGCACCGTTCTTTTCTGCATGATTCGTATTCAAATGTTGGACGTTTCCTTTGAGTTCGGGATAGTTGATAAGCGATGTTAATAATGGCTTATATATTATTAACTAAGAAGGAGGGTCGAGATAATAGAAGAATTCGTATCTGCAAATTCACGAGCAAAGAAGCATGTACGTATCCAGGGAAATGCGAAGTTTTTGCTACTCGGTACTTGGGGCCCTGAATATTCCTATTGTTTTGTAAATACTTCCATACTATTAGAAATGCTGAAAAGTAAGAGGGGACTATTTTTGTGATGGAGAGTGATCAGTTGATCAAGTGTTACTTCAAGTGTTCTGTGGCAAAGTGCTTTGTGAATGACTTTTTCCTGATACATATATGGATTCAAGCTATATATGGGTTCGCAATCTGTCGGTAAGTCGCGGAAGGATGAGTCTCCAAGACCATGGGCGGGATCTTGGATCCTGGAGGCGCATCTCGCCATGCCGGCATATACTATGCCACCGTTTGCATTGCAATGCAAGAAAAATCTGTTCGAGAATAAAAAAAAGTTCCAAAGCTTTGTTCTCGGGTGGTATGTTATGCGGGAGTAGAGTAGAGTTCGACGATAAGGTAGAACGGTATGGCATCACTCCTAGTTACAAGCATACAAGGAGCTACACGGAAAGATACGAGGCATACATACGCACGTTCGCCGCTAGGTAGAAAGCATAGAAATTTCAAAATTGTAAAAACGAAATAATAAGCCACCACTACCACTCTTCCTGTGTCGCTTCGATATTGCATTGAATGCCCTCTAATGCACAGCGATACGGAGATTTATCACAAACTCCCATGGGATCCCCTGAGCCACGGTACTGCATGTGCATGCGCGCATTTGGTTCACCTCCTCCCGGAATTCAGAGTTGTTGAAGAAATATGAATTCATGAAACTGAGGACCCGATCGAAAGGTAAGCTGGAAAAGTAAGCACGGCTCATTACAAATGTGTTGTCAACAGATGCTTCGAGTCTTCCTTCTTGCATAAGCGACAGCAAACTATTAATAAAAGCGTGCACAGATACCTGCAACCGGGATCCTCGTCCCTGCCTAGATCTTGATACACACTGGGTGGGTTGGTGCAACATGGTTTTGCGCGCGTTGGGGAGTGGACTCGAGCGGCATTCGTGTTCGTAATTCAAACACGATTAACACACACTCAACATGAGCGCAAAGAACACTCAAAACCATTCAGGGAGTAGGGATAATGGAGAGTCGACAGTATCCGTCGGCGGCGCCAATATATATTGTTCTAATGGGGCTCCGTTCAGCCTTATGAATCATCAGATTTTAGTTCGTTCTGCAGGGAATTACATGGCTTCGCAGGCGAGGATGATTACTTGACCTTGAAATCGAGCTTGGCCCACATTTGGCAGAAGCAACAAACGAAAATTCGGAATTCCAAGACTTGGACGCCGGGGCCACTGTTTTGATTGTTTTTGGGGATCACTTGATGGAGGGGCTGGGCCATCCGAGGCGCATAGTGATATCATTCCGGGACATCACGAATGCATCGATGCGTCTCGTCTTTCATACGCATACGCAACCGTTCGTCCGGAAGGATCCTCTGCTTTCCGTGCAATTTTAAACAAACGTCTACTGGATTCTTTACACTTCTCCCGCACTGACGGTCGCGGATTAATGGGGACGAGTGATTCGCCCTTCGCAAAATTCTGTTGTTCTTTGGTCATTTCTCTCCCTTGTCTGACGTGAGCAGGCAACTTGTTACGATTTGGGACACGAAATCCAGAACCCGTGCAGAGGTTTGCCCGCTACTCATTGCGTGTATAGCAAACGTCGAGAGTAAGCTGAGAGCTTTGGCAGCTAACTTTCTTCGGCGGCGGCGAGCACGAGGAAATTTCTCGTCCGGTATCATGGTGCTCATGCGCATGTACGACAGTGGATCTGAGGACCCGAAGGAACCTATTGGCTAATCAACTGTGCAGCAACGCCTAGGCTCATGCGAGCGGGCGTCCCGGCCAAGCTATTACGATATCAAGATGTTAGCTCCATGCCTTTGAGGCGTCTATCGAGGCTTACAGCTCGGGTTCTGATCCAAAGTCCAGCGTGGAAGTAAAGATCATATGATGGAAGGACCGTTACGAATCCGGTCAGAGAACGTGGCTATAACGGTAGGTTTAATACGTAGCTGTGGTGTTACCATGGCCATATGGTGCTCCATGACCTATATAAGGTTGACCATGAATCTTATTAGCCCGAGATCAGAAACAGCAAGACCATAGTCAAGTTAGCAGCCTCAAACTCAGCTACATCTTTTCATACAATAAGTTGTAGTCCGTAAAACCCTGAGAAGATATCGAAACCTCACGATCGAACACGACCAATCTTTATCACGGCAAACAGGTTTTACGAGCTTACTTTGGCGCTATAAGACACTTTTTGGGAAGCTACGATGGTAGAGACTGAACTTATTGACCGAATGGGAAGGCGCGAGAATCCTGCCGAAATTAGGTTCTCGTATGCCTGTAGTCACTTAGGAAGAAACGGTCTAAGAGGTTAGTTGCTATGATATGACCTATTCCCTTGTTTGTCTAACTTTTAGAAATACGAATAGATGCTGTAGACTTGGTAGAATACTCCATTCGGCACGACTATAAAGATTGTTTTTACAAAGGCACATCATCTGGTGCGGAGCTGGAGAGTTTCGATACCGAATTCGAAAGCGGGTCGCTTCTCAGTCGATTACCGAGGCTGATACAACGGGCGGATGGTACGTTACCGCAAATTGTAGTCCAGATCTCACCTGAGACATTGGGGAGCGAATCTCACCCAATTCTTACTTGGCGCAGCTAACGTCAATTACACTTTTCTAGAAATGATTGCAACATGGCCCGTTGCATCTCTCACCACTGCCTGGCAAATGAAGGATATTTTACAGTTGGCGGCGATTTTCTCACCGGGCAAATATTCGGAATATGTTGATACTCTAGAACCTAGAGAGATGGTCATCTTGGTAGCTGCAAGGTTAGAAGCAGCAGGGTATGAGCGACCGATGACGAGAATATTGAACTGGGGTGGGGGTGTCCAGCTATGGAACGTCAATGCGGAGACCGATGATGAAGTGAGGGATGTGCTGAGTAGATTCAGAGATGTTAGAGAAAAAGTTGGGGACCGGCAGGAGTGGGATGCCGTGTGGAGCGGTGATTTGGGATGCTAAATTTATAAATCTAGCATTTTCGATTAATCTTTTCGGCATAAGCTATTGCTCTGAACTCGATACTAGGATAGAACATTTTCGGAGACGTGATTACAATGTCCAAGAGTATGTAGTGATATAGTTAGCGAGCGCGTTATAATTGTGTTTTTTTCTGGTCTCGCAGTGAGCCAGACTTTTTTTTCTAGATACTGAAGTTTGAAATGAAAGGTCAACATCTTCCTCAACATTTTTTGGGAAAAATTTTTTTTTTCATCTTTATTGATTCTATACCTGAATGCCAGCTTGTGTTCATGTTAGAGGTTCACCTATATCATGTCACACTTACACTTGTACATTTGGTAGTGAAATTAGTGCTACAGCGTAGATACAATATACAAAAGGTCGAGACACCATCGCAGATCGATTCATATAAAAGCTCCCTGAGTATAATAAACAGTATACCTCGATGTCGTTTCGAACAACTAATTCTAGCACGGGTTGTAGTTCGGCTGGAATTCGAAGTGATAGCTGGATCCTTACCCGCTAGGAAAACAGAGTAAGGTTACACCGAAATCCGTGTTGTGTTGCAGATCGAGATCAGAACTTCAACCTCAACACAATCGTGAAGATCCTTCAAGGACACCAGCATTTGTCAGCAGAAGGAGAGACTTCAATCTCCCGTTTCACGATTGGACCTCAAAGTAGTTCAGGAGTATCGACAGACTCAATCGACGCGACAAGTGACACCCAGCAACCTTAGTCATTCGTCAAGGCTAACAAGGCTCCCTTCCGTTTGACGCTACAAGTTACTCATTTAGGTGCGTTTGCCCAGCCTAGAGTTTCCCCTTTTGCGTGCCATGTGACGGACGTGTTACTTTCGTGACTCAGCGCCCCGCTCTTATTGGTGTTTTTGCCCCTCCTTCGTGTCTGTATCGCTAACTGTCTACCCCCAATTAGGCCAGTCGAGTGACTATTTTTACGGTCCAGAGCCATTTCACGGGTGTGGGAAATATAAATCTGCCACGGGAACGGGCGATTGACGACAAATTGCCTTGCCTGTCTTGGAAGAATCAAAACATCTAAAGCCAACCTTCATACACCTCCAACTTTCTTCTTTCGCCATCCTCCTCATCCTCCGACCATATAATCGTTCTCATCGCCATGTCTTCATCACAAGAATTCGCCGTTCCCCAGCAACCATCGTCTTCTACAGCAACCACGGATCCTAGTGATCAAAATCCTATCACCGTAAACCCAGACGCGAATAGTCAAACCTCGCAAACCTCACGAACATCGCAACCCTCTCAAACTTCGATACCCACGCCAAGAGCCCCGATAAACCCCTTCAACCCTCTTAAGCGACAGTTATCAGACAACATGGAAGCCTTAATTGCCCAAGCCAAAGCCTCAAAGACTACTGCTGGAAGCACCGCAGCCCAGGCAGCCCAGTCGGAAACCATCTACGAGAAGTTGGAAAGAGAGTTAACATGCAGCATCTGTTGCGAATTATTCAAAGATCCCATCACGCTTCTTAATTGTCTGCATAACTTTTGCGGTAAGAGTCTAAGCTTCCTAAATCCCTAGAGATGTTCAAGAAAGCTTATTTATACCTTTTAGGCTCGTGTATTGTCCCGTGGAGCGAGAATAATGGCTCCTGCCCTTCATGTCGGGCCGCTATAAAAGGCTGTCGAGATGCGTTCGCCTTGAAGCCTTTGATAGATATGCTTGTCAACGAGAAACCCGAACTCAAAATATCCGAAGAAGACTTATTAAGTTTTCGAGATGCGTATAAGCCTGGCCAAAAAGTAAGATTTAATGCCGATGACGATATGTCAGAACCGGAAGCCGAGTACAGCGACGACGATGATGATGAAGATGAAGTCGTCGATACTACCGCGCCTTGGGAACCATGCCCGTGCTGCACGACAGGCGAAAATGCTCACCCGGCCTTCACATGTCCAGAGCCAATCTTGGAAGGTGATAGATCACAGACATGGCAACGTGCGTTTAAGGGACACATTCTATGTTTCGCTTGCTCGAAACCAGTCCCTTACGACGTCACCCAGGATGCACTCAAATGTGCGTTTTGTGCTTCTTGTGGTGAACCTTACTGCGGCAATCTGTTCGGGCCTTGCGAAAGCGATTCTGAATTTCTCAAAAGCCTAAGAGGTAAGTTTGAAGCATCAACTCTACGAAATCCTTGGTAATGCTAACCTAATATAAAACCTTCAGACACGGGTCTATACACACCAGCTGCACAGACTTCATTCCAATCTTGGTTCAGCAATAATGCCTTCGAAAAAGACTCTTTGACAAGATGGATTGAATCAGATACTAGTGACCACAGCTGGGAATCATTTGGCAAAGAGATGAGGGACTGGTTGTTCGAAAAATATGACAATGTTATCCCTGACAATTCACCTATCTCTATAATGGGGGCAACCGGCTCTCCTCGCCCTATCACGTCAGACTCCTATCTTTGCAGCCGCTGTCTTCCTCAAATTTTCCACCGATATCTCACCGACTTTCTTGTCTCAGAGCGAGACCGTCTCGGCTGGACAGATACGCGAACAAAGTGTTGGTATGGGAAGAATTGTAGAACTCAAAGGCACAATCCCGATCATTGCGCTCGTTTGAATCATGTCTGCGAAGAAACACCGCAGGAGGGTCGTCGTGAAAGACAACATGCACCGCGTCTTGCCCAAGCATCTTATACTGGCAGTGTGAGAACCAATGTTGTCTCTCCAACCCCGCCGGCACAGCTTCACTCTGGGTCTCAGTCTTCTGGGGCTGGAGTGTCGCTCCCATCGATATCCTTGGCAAACGAAGACTCGACCAATCCAATAGCTCCTGACGCTTCTTCCGCTTCTGTTGTTCCCAGGGATACTGATGATCCTGAATCTTCTCATTGAAACGCGGCGGCGTCTCGCAAGAGACGCTACTCCGAAATATTTACTACGTTGTCACAAGAACATTCGCCTTATCTTACGCCATCGTCAAGTCCAGAACAACCCACTCGAACTCGGTCCCCCCCTCGATTCGTATCTACTACTGCTACTTCAGAGCCTCAGGAATCCCAACAATTTCCGGAATCTAGTCCAACCCAAAACCTATCCACCCTATCACAAGCATCTATTACTCGTCGCCGAACCTTACTCTTAGCACCTTCAGATACGCGTCGTTCGCTCCGACGAACCGAGTCTACCCCCTTGTCAACTCCATCCGAACAAGCGATGAATTCTCAACAAAAATATGAAGAGGAAGAGGACGAATTTCAGTCATACTCCCAACCATTACCTTCAGTATCTACATCCCTACAAACAAATCGAAGAAGAACATTTTGCCCTCGTCGCCGCCGCTGTCCACCCGAACTAGGCGTCGATAGACGCCAAGTATGGGCTGATGAGTTGGAGCTTATAGAATTCATGTCTCGTGGACGCGAGAGCTCGGGCAGCTCGCTCTATCCCAAACTCAACGATGTCCGGAGGCAAAAGCAACATTTAGCATCAAGCCAAGAAGAGGAGGAAACCACTGAAGATCATAAAAGAAGACGTTTCCTGTGATGCCACGTCTTGAACGTACCAGTGTTGTGTCACATCCTTTTCTCATCCGCAGAATTTTGCAGCTTTTTTTTTGCTCTTGCATAAATGCCTTGATACTTGTATAATCTTGCTATTTTTATTCCTTTCACTTTTGCATATAGTTAACTTACTGGGTGGTGTTTTGGCTTTTTCGCTTTGTTGACCAGGTTTGATGACTCATCACGCACTCTCTGTATTACTAATTTGTTGCCTTTCCCTTTTTGATTGCTCTATTGGCGGGTTCAGTATTTAGACTCTCTTGTTTGGCTCACTTTTTGATTGTTATGTATATTGGTAACCCGAGCCACTTTAATGGCCTCGAAAATTCCATTTGAAAGAACTTAGTATTACTCATAATTTATATGTGTTGTATTTTGAGGAAATCGTGTGTGGGGTGTTGATGTGCCAATATGCTACAAAAGGTGGCATGTTCAAAGCTTTCTGTGTTAGAGAGCTCTGAAACTTGCAATCAAATATAAATTTGAGAAGAGTTTAATTTATTTTACGAGTCAGGTCCGCCACCCACCATTTTATGTTCTTTTGATCGAGAGAACTTGATACTTGCAAAACTCAGGCACATATTCGCCTAATTAAATGTGAAAAAGTTAATGATTATTGATATCTTGGTACGTGATCTGTACCAACCGTAGCAATCCCCAAAAACTGCTAGGACAAGGTATATAAAAATTTTCTGAGAACATATTATCAGTCCAAATCGTTCTAAGGCTTCTGCAATATAGCTATTCATACTAGTATGAGTATGTTTCTTGCAGCCTTGTAGATATCGTAGTATATTTAATTGGTTCAAAGAAAAGGGTGAGATTGAAGTTCCGAGCTCTCAAATTTGTAAATCTCAAAGCCCCCAATTACGGGCAAAACACTATGTATACACAGAGGTCGAATGCCCCCGCAGTTTAGAAAATGAGGTTCTTGGAAGATCTAAACCATCCTTGTTCTATTTGTTTTAACTTATTATTCTCGAATTCAAAAATCGAGAGGGTAGAGCGGGGTAAATTAGCGCTAGTGATTTATTGGACCTAGGGTGGACTTCCAGATATCTTCGTGGCTTTCATGTGGATCCAACAGCACCAGACTAGATCCAACATTAGGTTCAAATCTACCCAGCTTTCGAGAACTAAGGCGGAACAATCTCAGGATGCGCAGCTCCAAACAATCCTTCGGGAGTTAATTCTATACTGATCTAGTCTTCCCAACAGCGGCAGGACTAGTAAATAAGGTTCACGCTGTTTCTCATTTCCAACTTCGAGGCCCAATCATGGTTCCGGTAATGTTGCATTTCCACATTTGAACGGCCTTGGCAACCTGCAGGAGAGCGGCTCCCACATGGTCGTGCGATGTCCAACTACAGAAAATTCTAGTCCAGATGTGGTCTTGCGGCTTAATTTGAACCGTTTTAATTGGTCATTTCTTATCTTAAAAGGCTAGAAATTTCAAGAGTACGTATGCACTGTGTCCGAGCCAGTCATGTGCGTTGGGGCGAGAGCGACAACCTAACGGCTGAAAGTTGCGACTAGACTATCGATTGCATTGACCAAGAAAGTGGCCAATGAACCCATTCTAGTTTCGGGCGTCATATATATGCATATCCATTGTCGATTGATGATTTTGCCTTATGATAAATCGCCGTATAATACAGTCTCGCAAATGAGACATCCCCCATCCCTCCATTAGTGACAGCCTTAGATATTCCCAGACCAGCGAAATTCAAAAATCCCAATAGTTGCAAATATCAAAAGCATGGCGAATACAACTAACATCACAAATCTGCCCACCGAAATACTCGCCAAAATTCTCCTTAACCTCAATTGTTATGCTATCCTCAATTTGCGCTCTGTTTGTCGTTCATTTAATCGTACTGCCCTATTTCTCTACCCCAAGGGTCGCCTTGAACGCACTCTCCCAATATATATCTGGAGTCAGATATGCCGCGGCTTTTTGTCACATAGAGATCTCCTTCGTCTGCTACGAACTTGCAAATCCTTCCAAAGAATGTTGCAATGCTCGAATAACAAGGCAACCGAGCACATTTTCTTTCTCGAAGGATTAGATTCCTCCGACGGCAGATCGAAGAGAGGCAATTGTGAATCAGGTCTTGATCATCCTATATTCAGATCAACATTCATCCTTTGTGACAGACCGGCTGGAACAATACTTTTCAATCGTCAGATGTTCATATATGGACCTCGACCAATCAAGTATCCAACAGCATTAAACCTTAATACCCCGGCCCTGCGAGCGAACGCTACTTCGCCACCAACTAATCGGGCTGTTATACAATATACAAGCTATTCACGAGCGACTAAAGTTCGTCCGGTGATGGTTTTCTCACAAGTCCAATCGAAAGCATTGACAGTGGCGGAAATTTGGGGTGCAGTCGTAGAGTTGTTATCCTTAACTATGGACAATAGACAGCGTCAAGAATATGATATGAAGGATACGAATGACGATTGCTGGATTAAGGGAAGTGGAATTATTCGGGGTCATAGCGATTTAGATACGGGAATACAGCTAGCAAAAGTTGTTGAAGTCACAAAAAAATGGGGGGAGGGGTGGAGAAATGCAGAGCACTGGAAGAATGAGCGTTCAGCGCTACAGCAGAAGGCAGCAATAACAGAGGGTCCGAGAGTCAGGCCCTTGAAGTTGAACCTTCGGTTTGTAAATATGGGAGTTGCGGTTTTTGATTTAACAACCTCCGTTTAACCACTTAATCATGTACATCGCTGTGCGGCTAGCACTTTAACTTAAACATTTTAGATCTAACTACGATTGATAAATCTCTATCACATGATATTGGCTCTTCTTACTAAGGATGAAGCTCTCTCGGTTCCAATTATATAAATCTGCAAAATTATCATGGCGGGGACTACTTTAAATCACTGGAAAATCCGCTGATACGCAAAGCAGAAATTTTGAAGTCTCCTCAAAGCGTTCTCGACTTCGAACAAGATCTCCTGATTGAGCGGATCTGCCAGTTGCTGTTGAGCTCCATGATAAATGTTTGTTATTAGTTCTGCCATACTGCGGAAACCATCGTAGAGACTCTTAAAGGCTGCACGTAAATGTTCCTTGGCACTAGTGTCATAAGTTATCGTATCGTTGCCATCATTATAGTCAGCAGCCAGAACCCACATAGCCACCTGAACGAAATCGTTTAAGTCTAGCGTTGTTTGGATATAGTCAACTAGAGATTCCACAGCATTGGTAGGCATGAAAATATCTTGTCTTGCTTTTCTCTTATCTAGCCAGTCTTTTCGAAGACTAACTTTCCAATTGAAAATGCTCTCAACCGACTTGAGAGCTGTTAACCAGTAACTTGTTACGCCTGAAGCTACAGCTTCTTCAGCTTGGCTTTTCATATCAGCGATAAGCCCACTATCTGCACTGGCAATGCTAAGTGGAGAGGAGTCTTGCTCTGAACCTTCTGAGCGGATAGACCTGCGGTGAAGTCTCAAGAACAACGTGCGAATGTCGTCGAATACTGTCGCTAGGGAGCTTGGATTACCATCCGCGGCATAGCCTAGGTTTAGCGGTCGTTCGACGCGGGCTGAATAAACCAAATATTCGAGGTCTTGAGAGATCGTTTTCCAGATTTGCTCATTTTCGGGAGCAAGAGCCCATGTTACGAAATCTTCGGAGCTGAGGGAGCCAACTTTTGCATAACTTTAGCCATAAAAACACATCAAATTTAAGAACCCTTCTATTAGTAAATTTACGCCAAGCTGTGAAATTGCTGGAGGCTTACACAGAAGTACCGGGGAAGATGCAGAGCCCAACAATCAAGTATTTGATCGCTCCTCCGAGTCGCATCTTTCCTTCTTTTGCCTTTTACCCTTTTCTTTCCCTTTTCTGCTTGAAAGATCCGAGGTCTTGCCGAGATATTCAAGATGCAAATTTTTTTCATTCCGAGGATCAGACGTCTTCACTGCCTGTCTGGGAACCCTCTCATTAATTACACGCATGTTAAAGGAGGGCCTCGAGCCGAAACGCGACATTTTCATATAAAACTTTCTCAACCAATATATCAAACGAAAAGTACCGTGTCAAAATATAGCCTCGATTTGCTAAAAGGATATATATTTGTAAATGTTTGGAAATCAATTACTTGCTGTTTTATGAGATTAATATGTTCTTTATTTCCGAGACTGTCATAGACTTTCCTCAGGCACCCCCAAGGGAAGCCTCCGTATCTTGCCAGGTTTGCCCAAAATTCGACTTCGAGCCCATAGCGAAACACTCTGTGGTTGGCGAAAGTTCATCTGCTTCCCATTCCAAGATATTAGCTTCGTCTTGTCCTCTCTCCGCTCGGTGAACTGCTCGTATTCCGTCTACGATGTTTAGGGTCAGCTAAAGCAAGTTCTTTGGCTTCCGATTTACTATCCCTAAATTTATTTCTCGGGCATTGGCAAGAAGAGGATGAGTAGCCCGAGCTTTCTTAAAAATATCTGCTAGGTTCTCTTCCAGTCTTTACAAATGCCATTTGGGACCTCCATCACCTGCAAACGGGTATCTTGAGGATGCAGGGGGGTATATACGCGTTTCCCAGATTAGTGAAGCCCTTCTTTCCATCTGTTGAGATATAAGATTGTTAGAACCAGCGTGCTGAAGATACATAAGAGCACTACGACTTGAAAAGCTGTCTAGCTTGATTAATATGCCCACTTACACAGAAAATAACAGACAAAGGAACATTAGAAGCAAAAAGGATTTGAATTGAAGGTTCATGGCAATCTGCCAGGATAGTTCACAGTTTGTGAGATACGCTAAGTTTTAGGTCGTGTATCCAAGATAATAAAATATCACATCATAGGTAGCAAGTGATTAGATTGTTGGTTCAGATTGGGTGGTACCGAGTTGGCTTTCTTGGTTAATTTAATGGTTCATCTATAATAACGTCGAAATTCAATTTCGGAGCTCGCCGCCGCTCCGCTAGCGAGCTTAAACAAAATTATGCTTTCGGCTTCAGTTTTGAGGGCCTTCTTCATGTTTCGTTGTATGTAATTATTGTTCATCGTAGGGTATCGTACAAGGTCTGCGTGGTGTTTAGATATATATACAAGAAGCCAAGCGGACCATCTATTTTGGCCAATCCTTCCAGCCACGACCGTGCCCTTTCTAAGGTAGGAGTCAGTAACAAGATCTAAAGTCTGGAGCATATGAATGGACTTACTAGTTTCCACTCCTTGATCATCGCCGGCATCTTGAGCATCGCCTCCTTCCGTTTCTTGAGTCTAAACAAAGGGTCAGTACCAATTGCACACCAATTATAGAGTGCATAATTCGTACTTCTCTATTAAATGCCTCTCCCACATCTGTCCCTTGACCTTCTTCGCTGTGACCTTCTTGACTTCCAACGCCCTCTTCTCACGACTCATCGAACTCTTCGGTGTCGGCGGTAACAATTCCTCCACTCCATATCTTCTAGCAAGTTTACAAATATCTGCTTGTCGTCGAAGTGAGAATATGGGATCCTGCCATTTCCCTGTCGCCGGATTGACGGTGCTGGTGAACGGGTTGAGTTTCGGTGTATTGGCCGTACCCGGTGGCCATCGTTTGAAGAATTTGATAAGCCGAGGTGGGAGGGTTTTGGCAAGAGCTACATAAGCCGAACCTGCCGAAACGGCCGCCATTTGTGTGATGGAGTCGTTATCGCGGAAAGAAGGGTCGACAGGGTGAATATGATCTTTTAAAGTGCGCGGTCAACGTCTCCAAGATCCGAATGTCGCTTCGAGATTTTGAGTGTCTGTCACGTGATGCATGAACCATCACAACTGCAACACTCAACTGCAACACTCAACTGCAACACATTGTATTGTATCTCTCTTTCGGTGCAAGGTTATTGCGAGACCAGAATCTGATAACTTCACTGAACCCTTCCCTTTTTAACATTTAAATTTAAACGAGCGGAGACGTCTTTTGTAGCTTTCTAAACTATGAAATGTGTGCCAGAAACGGATGAGGTCACTCATTCTTAGGATTTCATACTCGCAACTCATTGATATATCCTTCTCGCATCTTGATAACCCTTCGTTAAACCATATATTCGCCGGAAACGGTTTCATGATATCCTATTGAGCACATATTTCAAAATCAATTGAGCGGAAAGACTATCGATGGGAGCATTAAAATTGAAAAGTACTACTTGAAGCAAAAAAGCCTTGAAAGACTAACCTAAAGGAAATATAGCAAATATCTCAAAATTACAATAGCATCGCTTATGCATATCCGCTCTCGCATAAAACACTGGCCGAAATCACCGAGATTGCTGTGTCTCTAAGCCGTCGTCTATAGCCATGTATTTTGGAACATCACGTTTTTGGAAAACTGCGACAGTTTTCTTTCTTAGGTAAGACTTGTACCTAGCATCTAGGCTTTCTCAAAACACTCATTCTCGGTTGTACAAGCACTAATCGATATATGAATTTTTAAAGATCTCATGGCGTATTCGCAACGGTTAAACTAGTCCCCAAAAGTATCGTCTCCGGGTACATGAACGAATATATGTCGGAAATACAAGAAATGGGACCAATCCTTCAAAAGATACTAGATGCACAGACCGGATCCTACCGCGTCGGCTATAGTTCACAAGTTGAGGAAGAGTTTGTCGAATTCCTGAGAGACTTCGATGTAATGGATGCCGAATATCAGGCGCGCGACGTATTTGAGACCGTGCCTGAGCTCACATATATCCAACAGAGTGATCTGCTATCGGATATTCTGAAGAGGATAAAATCTGGTATCCGTGACGGCACATTGATTCTAACGGCACCGGTGCCTACAGCTTACCCTAGTAACTCGACAGTACAGAAGGAGGCGTTACGAGACGTAGAAAATTTACTATGGGTGAATCGAGAGGCAAGGACAGCCAAATGGGATATTGAGATTAACGAAAATTTCGCGTCCGATGATGTTTATGAACGTGATCTCGATGCCTTTGAAGTCCGGAATTTCTTACAGGTCCTAGCAACCTTCGGAGAAGCGATTATGGGCGGTTGGATATTCCCAGAAGACCCGGTCAATGTGTTCACGTACATTTTCAATATCAAGCAAGACGAACCTGGCAAATCCAGCCCGCTTAAAATAAATGTTGATGGCCCCAGGGAGTATATCGAAGGTCTTGAGATTCTTAGACATACGATCAACAAATACAAAACAGTATTTCAGAGAGCTCTTCAAGGCGCACTTAGGCGCCTTCCGCCTGATAATCAGCTCGTGGTTGAAGCAGTTGATCAAGCGAGCAGTATCTTGGACTTTTTCACATTTTATTCTCATTCTATGGGGGTCTTATCTGCCAAGCTTCAAAGGATCGCAGAAGGCATATCTGATTTCGATGCCGAACCAGGGTCTCAGTCGTCCTTGCAAGAATCGGAACATGACGAGGACGAATCATATAGCGAAGATAGATCAGAGCTTGGGGCAAGCAGATCAGACAATAGTGAAGATGAACACTCACTAGTAGAAATTGAAGATTCTACTGAAGACTCTGAGGTTTCATGAGCTAGCTTACTTCAGTATACTTGAATAAATCCCTAGATTTCATCACAAGTCGGAAATTAGATAGATATATTACACTTATATATATTCTTATGCACTACTTTTGATAGACAGTTCAGTTTTCATGCACTAGCAGGATAGCGCGATTTATTCCTACAGGAAATATTCTGTGCGCAGTTTATTGAGATTTCTGCATTCAGTTAAAGCTGATTAAACTCTAAGAGTCAACGATATCTATCGGTTTGTAAAAATTATACTCGCTTTGGATCTGACATTTGTTGAAAATCAGGTCTAAAGGATTGATAACGGCAATGCAGGTCCGAAACTTCCTAGGGCTATTCGTAGGAATAGTGTTAGAATACGAGTAAGCAGTTATCTTCTGGTCCATCATAGGCATCTAGTTACATTATATCATGCCTTAAATTTTATTCCGTGTCACAAATTAACAATTTTTGAACAATCTACAGACTCACATTCGCCGCTACAGTACTCGTCCCCAAATCTTCCATCGACGCCCTAATATCCCAAACCTCTACCGAACTAATAGACATATCAAACAATCTCTCCGAACTCGTAGAGTATGTCACTATAACTCATCCCATTGGTGACTTCAAAAACCCATTCGGACAAAAGTCACCCGTTCCAACACTCGCCCAAACAGTCGCAACGCTAGACCGAAGACTATACATGCTATCAGAGGACCTTCACGACGAAAAGCTATGGGAAAAGCCTAAGAACCTGGAGAGATACGGTCTTGCAAATGCGACTCCTGCCTACCGTAAAAAATGGCCGAAGTATCACGATGAACTTTTCGTGCTCGAAGAGGAATACAGAGATGAAGTTAAAGATGTGCCGAATTGGTCAATCGATGCTATCCCTGACTTTTATGGGGAACGAACTGCGGAGCATTTGAAGGGAGTATTGGTGTGGAACACGATAAGCAAAGTTGTAGAGTACATACGCTACGGTGACGGCGCGGGTGGCGTAGATTTTACTGATCCGGCAGCTGTGCTTTTTTATATCCTCAACGCTCGTGTCAAAGATGAGTCTGGGACGGTTGCATTCCAAATTGAAGATTCACAAACATTGTTGGACGGGTTTATATCGTTCGGGGCGACTCTTGGTGATTATCTGAATAACCATGACTGGGGTAGTTTAGTTTCGCTATTTGATAGTTTGCTGAAGGCGTTTCCGAAGAACGAGTACTTTGAGAACCTGGACCAGAAACATTTGGCTTTGGTGAGGTTTATTGAGGACTATTCTACCAAGTTCCTAGATATCGCTTCAATTGTTACTAGATTGAGAGATAAGATGGCTTCATGGATGGAGGAAAATGATGTGGTCGAGATTGAGGACTTGGAGGACTGATTCTTGGTTATTTGGTTACAAATTAAGTCTATAATTTGATTAATTGAAGTCGTGAAAGAACTTCACATGAGGCTACACGGCAGAATACCAAAATCAACCGCTGATGGTTGTATATTAAATTTAATTTCGTAGGCGAATTATGAGCTCTATATCGAGATACCACCCCGACTTTCTAGGGATGTTTCAATACCTCCCCCAAACAGTCCTCCAGCTACTATCGCAGCTAGAAATAATCCCAAATGTTTTGTATCTCTTCCCGTCCCAAAATTGACTAGCACGGGGCCCGGACATAACCCTGTCAACCCCCATCCGACTCCAAAAGTCGCACCACCGATAATCAACTTTGCAGTAATTTGCTTCGACGTCGGTACAGTCCACTCGCAGGCTTGGTAAAATAGTGGCTGGTTCGATAGTTCTCCACCAGCACCTTTAGCACAAGCAATCAGAGGATCGGTATCATTTCTCTCTTCAGATCCTGCTCCAGCCACTTTCCAATTCGAATGACATTTATCGGAACCTCCGGTCGCAGCTTCAACTCTCGGTTTAACATTATAAAACCAATAGAACGAAAGTGGCAGTATTCCCCCAACGGCGACTAATCCTAACGAGGGATCCCAAGACCCATTGGCGAATCTGGCAGGCGAAAGGTTCAAGAAGCCGAGAACTTTAGTCGGCCGTAACATACCCGTCAACCCGAGTCCGAATGCGAAATGCACACCCGCAGCAAACGAGCCCAGTAGAGAGGCGTAGTAATGGCTAGCTCCTCCATCTGATGCTTCGAACTTCGTAGCAATCGCCGGGGCAACGAATTCGTATACAACCAACGGGAACTGGAGGGCTAGTAACACTAGGATGATTCTTGATACTGGTACCGAACTTTGTACGGCAGGTATCGCAGCCTCGACGGACGTAGTTGCTAGATGTATGAAAGTAGCAATGCTGAAAAACGCGGCGGTGGCGGCGATCGAACGCTGAGACAGTCGTGAAATGCCACAGAGGAAATGACCCGATGTACAGCCGGAGCCGAGTTTTGTGCCTAGTCCGATGAGGAAACCCGCGGTGAGAGTTGCAACTATCCCTAGATTCCCAGGGGTATCTTGATTGACTATTGGATCAAAGAGTTGCACTCCTAGGCCACCTTCTATCCCTTGTTTGAACAATCCAAGGATTGTTCCACCGAGAACTAGGCCTGATGTTACTGCTACCGCGACGCCTTTTTTGGTTCTCTTATTGGTATTGTGACTTTGAATGCTATCTGGGGGGCCTGGCGCAAAAGAGATGAATGTATCTGCTGATTTGTGAATGAATCCACTGATTCCAAAAACTGTGCCAGTGAGACCGAGTAACCCATTGACAGCCGAAGATATCATGATTCCGCCGACAAGAGCAGGAACCGGTGTGAAAGCCGGGAGGGAAGAAGATGTAAGTACTGAATTCATAACTAATATCGTGTGCCGTTTAGATTACTATGAGTTCCAATAATAGAAGATGAAGCTCAAGGTTGAGAATAAATAAATAAATAAATAAATTTCAGGAAAATTGGATGAAAAGGACATTTCAGATGATTCCCCCTCGAAAGTGGCGAGCTGCCAGGGCATGCTGTTTGGGTGCGGATATGTCCTTCAACGGGCGGGACATTTTTAAATTTCACATCACCAAAAATGGAGTTGAAGGGAAACAATTCGAGAGAAAGTCGAGGTCCACAGTTGCCAAGATCACGCAATCGCAAATCCAATCACGCCAATCAACTCCCACAGAACAAGTTTTTCTGCAGCTTTTGACCAGATGAGGCGCGGATGCACCATAAGTCTACTTAATGTACTAATTATCCAAAGTAGAATCCATTTTGTCCATGCATACAAAGGTGCATATCTGGAAATATTTGTAGATTTGAGAAGCGAGTTTATCGGGGCATGGAGCCGAGAATTCAAAATTTGAGGAATGTAGGTCTCAGTCCACCGCCGTGGTAAGGGTTGTCTTTGCAGACACCGGGACCAGGTTAACAAAAGAACAAGAACACTAGGCTGGGCGAAGCTTGACACGTTGATCCCAGCAAGACAGGGGCTATGCTGTGGAGACATCAATTAGGCCCATGATTTGGAATGGGTTTTGTGAATCTCCTAAGGGAAATACCACAAAACGTTGTGTTGCCAACTTAGCATTCCAAGTCACACAAGTCTTGCTTCATGGTAGACTGGACACGATTACGACTTTAGGTTGTTGAGATTAGTGCGTACGTAGAAACTAGTATAAAATAATGTCGCAAGATAAAAGTAACTAAACAGCGGTATCAAGTTGTAACTTCTAACTGTCCCATCTGCGCAAATTGCGTGCAAATCAACAAGCATAAACATCAAATTCCTTCGCTAAACAATCTCGATGTATCGCCAAAAGCAAAAAGATAGAGAGCCCTCGCAGACTCTACATCATTATATATGCAAGCCCAACCTTCTTTATATAGAATAGCATAATACAACAGAATACCTACGATCATGGTCTCATGATCCAAAGACGCAGTTTCCCCTCCCCTGTATAATAGTGAAAGATCGTCTCTAAAATGTCTTCAATCTATCTGCCGGTGCAGAAACCCTCAGACGGTGCTCCACTCGTTCCCGAGTACCAACTCCTGATTGTCTGTTGTGTAGTATAAATCATAACACCAGTACCAAAGAGGCCCAATACTATATCACCGAACTTGGAGATCGAAGTCTGCGCAACAGCTTTATAGTGCAACATTGGCTGTTCGGTTGGGTGCATTAGCCACTCTTCTCTTCCCTAAAAAACTGATGGATAATTTTGAAGACTTACCGGGTACATGTAAACAAGTGGGATACACGCAAAACTTCCAATCAAAGCGACAAACTTATCCAGGTCATCGGCACCGCCCCACGCAATAAGTGCCGTTCCAATGACGGTGAAAAATCTAAAGGTGTTCTTCTCCCACTTTACTTTGTTGCTGTATTTGCCGGACTTGGAGAATAGGCCGTTTTCCATGATACGAATCGCAGGGAAGAGCTGCAGCGGGGTGGAAAGAAGGATCGCCAGAGAGTAGAGGAATTGAACGCTATCAATCGTTAGAAACACAGGCGAAATGAAGAACGAGAGAACTTAAGGATAAGTTTATCATACCCGTTGACAAATTTGTTATCCTGCGGCAAATTGAGCAAAACGACTGTCTTGGTTTTGCTACCCCATGCGGCATAACCTAAAGCACCAGCACTAACAAAGACCGCAGTGATGAGAATCATAACTCCACCCAAAACTTTGGGAAATTTTTCGGGCTTCTTCATAGACTCCTGAATCGGGATAATCAACCCTATTCCTTCAAATGTGAATATGGCAGTGCCAATGAAGAGCGTCCAGTCCTGGGGGTTAAAATGAACAATATCCGCAACACCACGAGAAGCTATTTCGAATAGGTCATAATAGTAGAGATATAAGAGACCGAGAAGAATGAAGGCATCTGCTACCAAGGCAGTACCACCCAGTTTGCTGATATCTCGAATCATCGAAAAGGGTAGGAATACAATCATTTGCATAAGGATAAGCCATCGAATTTCAATTTTTGTCTTGCAGTCAGAGACGGCAACTAATTAAGAGATTAGTGAGAGGACGTCTAGGATTTGAGAAAGACAACATACGAATGACAGCCTGAAGATTTTCAGATACGAAAACTAGATTTTGGTCAGTTAGCGTAAACCAAGTCGAAGAAGTGAATGCGGACTAACCCATGTAGGCACTAGCGAATCCGATCTAGAATACGTTAGCGTGCACCCTCAAGAACCCTGACAAATAAAACTTACTTGGGAAACAACAATCGATGTCAAAATGGCTATACGCATATATTTGCCGTACAATACTCCGCCGATATCACCAAAACTAGCATTGACTGCCATTCTCGTTCTGACTAACAGTACGAAGCACCAGTAAGATATCGCCGCTACCGCAAGCAGTAGTGTAATACAAAATAGCATGCCGCCATTTTTAAATCTGCGAATCGGTTAGCTCACCATCAAGAATTCCGCCAATTGAAGAGCATTACATACGCTTTAGGTAGAAAGAGCACTCCAGTTCCAACGAAACTCTTGAGCAGGAGTAACACGGCCCCCTTTACACTTCCTTTGCCGTGTGCTATTTCACTCTTCGTTGGCACTCTCTTGAGTCTCCGTTCTCTCGGTAGCAGGCTCGTGCTTTCGTCCGCGAACACCCCTCCCTCTTCGTCGTCTTGGGTCAATGCACCTGGATCGTATTCTTCTTCCTCCAATTCTTCACCGGCAAAGTGGCCGTATATGCTCAAGAACTCGATAAAGTTTGACGTCAAGAGGGCAGGTTGCGCTGTTCCCACTCGCCCATCAGGCCCAGGGCTAGCCGCCACCGCTCGTCGTATAAAGTTTCGCCTGAACCCACCGGGCACTTTGATGTTGGTAATGTCTGTCGCTTCGTCGGCCGGCTCCGGTCGTGGTAGCACGAAACTCTTCGATCTCAGCTTTCGTGCTTGATCGCGTTGTTGCGCATCCCATTGGTAGATCTGGCGCGTGATGTCGCCACCCTGTAACTGCAATGATGAAAACTCTTCATCCGTGTTGCTATCGTCATCCAAACCAGCCCCTCCGAGTGTACCTTTTGCTGGACCAGTGCCAAAATCGCTATCGTAAACAGCTTCACGGACGAGATGACGTCGCACAACTTCAGGGTTTTCAAGGCCGTTTCGGTTATCGACGGATCCGTAGACGCTGGCAGGATGAGAGGACTCAGGGGGCGGCGAGCCGTTCGTGCTTCTCGGGGGAGTTTCGGCAGCGATTCTCGAGGGAGTGCCGAAGCGGGGAGGAGTACCAGCACCGGGACCGTTGAGAGCTTGGGAGAGATAACTCATGTGGTTGCCACCGTCGGCGCTAGTTCCCGCAGCCGCTCCACCCATTTGGACGACGTTGAGGTTGGTGCCACGAATGGGACTACCGAGACGCTGGGTAGAAGCGATACGGGCATAACTAGAAGGGGTATTCGGTGTAGACGACGATGCAGCCGATTCCCGGCGGCTACGGCCGGGGATGTTTTGCGATGGAGATGACATCTTGGGTGGCTGGGATGTCGATGAAGCCAGAAACGTTGACTATTTATAGTCCGCAGGCCGAATAGAGAATTCGAATTGAGTCGAAATACGAGGAGTATCCCTTTCTAGGCTCCGTGTCAGCCACAGGTGTAGATGCTATCGAATGTCGGAAGTCATCAAAGAAAGAGAGACAGAAAGAAAGTGCCGATTCGGTCTGAGCGGCTGGCAAAGGGATTTGGGGAACTGGTGACTGAGCCAAGCCTGAAGCGGAAGGTCCAACAATTCCTCCAAGTATATCAAATGAATATAATAATATCGATTACCGACCGAAAATTCGACTGATGGAAACGAAGTATCGGAAGATGATAGTGATGGGGATGAAAGAGGATGGAGATGATGAGAAAGGTGAAGTATCGGATGAGGTCACAAGGGCCTTCTTCTTTTGTTTTGTTTCGCTGGCGCCGGTCAGCCGTTTCTTCGGCGGATGACCGCCATCTCAATTCTATTCTTAGCTTAGTCAGCCCGGCCTTCTTCTTCGCCCGGCTCCAGACCACATTTCAAGTCACACGAATGCCGAAGTATGTTACAAGATATCGAGGATGATTCCACCCGGCCCGGTTCAATCAATCAATCAGAGCATGTTTAAGGATATCAACCCTATCGAATTTACTGGTGTTTGTTCAGATTTTCTAAGCGTTGTTGCAGACACCTCGTCTCGTGAACTGGATTTGGCGAGAAACACCGTTGCATCGTTACGAACTCATGAAGAATGCAACATTTTCAACACTCAAACAGAAGGAATCTGCAGATTCAATAGTATGATGGTACATGAAATAACATTTGAAAAATTTATATTTATCAACAAGATCAATATTAGAAACTTTAAATTTGCCTGTAGCTTTTTTTAAATTTTATACCCCAAGAAGTTAATCGTTTCGCTAAGGATCTCTTACTCCATAGGCCCTACAGCAGAAAGAAAAGGAAGACCGGTATAAAGTTTGGCCCACAGCTTATGATTAATATGTTTATTAATAAATCAACGTTATCTTGGCAAATGGGGTATTTTCAGAGAAATTTGAGACGTGGTAATATAATGAGCCAACTCGAGGTATAATACAGCTTGCTGCTGAAGCATCAATACAAGACTAAATACAGTAATAACAGAAGTGAATCAAGAAGATATTTACAAAATCAATCGTAAGATTGACGGCTTCACACCCGGGAAGCCTTTTCATACCTTGTGTCCCAACCCAAGGCATGTATTTACACAGTGAGTTTCGTATTTATTATAAGTCCTAAGAGTTCCACTTCGGTACGAAACATTTCTGGACTAGTAAGGTATCGGTGTTGCCATTTGGTGTCTCAATTAATTCATAATTCCAAGACGCCTGGAATCCACCAGCAGCCCAAGAGGTCCAGCCAAGATATACATCGCTGTTCGAGCTGTAGAAATTAAAAGTATCAGCATTCATTAATTCAAAAACGTTCTGGGTCGATACCGGAGATTTTTTTATCACAGGCATCCGATGAAAGATTCGGTTCTTGAATAGAGGACATACTTGAGGTAATCCAACTGTTGACACATATAAGTAACACAGCTGTCGGTATTGCCACCACCTGTTTCACTGAGGAAAGCTTGTCGCCCAACACTGCGAAGCCAAGTAGCTAGAGGTTGGAAAGCATTGCTAATGTTGTTCGTAACACAGTCGGTGTGAGTGCCACTGTTATCAGAATCTAGGTACTTATGAACATCAAAGATAAGGTTGTTCTTGGAGCCATCCGGGTTAGTGATAGAATTTAGAAGGCCCCCAGATCCGTTGTTAACGAAATCCTGAGCGGAGGTCCATCCATTTCCAGGTAACAAGATCATCTGCGAGGTTGCGCCGGCGTTTCTGATTGCGGTGACAACCTTCTGTACAGTAGCAGCCCAGGTATTGATATTGACATCATGAGGTTCGTTCATAACCCCAAAGACGATTCTGCTCTGGCTGGCATATTTTTTGGCAAGTTGCGTCCACAGTGAGACGAATTGATCGTCTGAAGGACCGCCTTGACCGATAATTGCACCGTTCCAGCGTGCGTAGTTGTGAACATCGACAATGCACAGCGCACCGGTATTCAAGCACCCTTGAACAAGGGTGTTGTATTTCCCGAAATTGTTAGAGTCGAGAGTGCCTCCCAAGTTGTTGTTAAGGAGGAATTGCCAGCCGGCTGGTAAGCGGAAAATATTGAACTTATCGTCACGCACGAAATGCTGCATTTGTGTTACTCCAATTGAGGATACGTCTGCGATTTGAGAAAAGTCTTGACTACCCGAAGTTGATACTCCAAAATCGAAACCGGCAATATTAACACCGGCATATTTGACTTTCTTCCCACCTGAAGAAGGAGTGCTGCTTGTCTTCGTGGTCATGGTTGTCCTTGTCGATGTCGTAGTTGTCCTAGTCGTTGGTGCTGCTGTAGTCCCAGCTAAACGAGGTAAAATATCAGTGTCAAAATCCCGTCGCTTGAAAATAAATTATAGTTGGTAAGATATGCGATTGATACCTGATCCAGGAATGCACTGCGAATAATATGCATTCTGCGCGACACAGGAGTTCCCAGAAGTACAAGTTGTTGGTCCCGTCCAACCGATGCCGCCACCTGCCGCCACCAGTTACTCGTCAGTGATGCCGCTACCTAAGACTTAAAAATCGATAAAAGAGCGCTTCGAAATAATTTGAGATCTTACATTGACCCCAGACTGATTGTTGACCATAACAATGGGCAGCTAATGTCAATAAGAAAAGAAAAGAAGGCTTTGAGAGAACCGCCATATTTGAGTCGCGAGTGTGAGCTTCGGGAAGAAGCAATAGGTAGCAAAATGAATGTTCAAAATCAAATCTCAATTGTCTTGGTAGGATGTGAGTTACAGAAGGAACAGACAAGGAAAATGCAAGAGCCTTATATATTCACGTCTGCACTCCTGCTGTGTATCCATATTGCCGCCGTAAGCTGTTCATCGCGGATCACGTCTAACAGATCCAGAGTGATTAAGCTGAGGATTTCTTTTACTTTTTTTCTATAACGCGGATTTCCGGACCGGAAATAAGAAGACATTCGCTTAGCTGTTCTGAATTTGTTATTATTTGATGAATGATACACTCGTCTTTTCCAGAGGTTGATGTATCGAAATATGAGCTTTTGAGAACATCACAAAAAGCCTATGGCTATAAGTGTTAAGAGCACATCCCCCGTCGTCAACGGTGGCATATACACGGTCTAGTTCGGCAAACTCCTGTTGTATGAAGGGTTTGCCGAAAATGCTTGCCGAAACTGCACACTCTTATATCCCCTTACTTGTCGTCTTTGTTTTTTGGCCCGCCGGCCCGCTATGCTTGGTACTTACCAACAAGATAAGGTTGTTCAGGGATAAAAGTAGTCTAAGAATACTTTGAGACGCTCGGTGAGCCGCGGATCATGGGGAACAGTACCACTTTCCACCACTACATTAACCATGGTTTTAAAATAGCCTTTTAAATTTTACCCCGAAGCGAAGATTCTTGATATTAATTGAATAGAGAGCTCGGACCTGATTATAATTACCCAGACGCAACCTAGCGTAACGGAAATCCCAGAGCGCGTGTTTCTTTTATTCCGAATTCAGGCCGTGAATACGCAGGAAGAAGAAACAAGAGGTGCAGAGAACAAGGCTGACTAGAGTTCGTCCGGAGAATATGCGCTCTTGTTTCAGGGAGGCTAGGGCTGGTTCGACATATTATAGTAGTCTCGCCCTTCGCATTAAGTGTTTGGTTCAATCTCAGGTCAGAAGCTCTCAACGCGTCGTTACAATCAATCAACAACGCAAAGTGATTATTGCTGTTTTTTCCTTCGCGTTTCCACGAAGTTGCTTGGCTCCTAGACCACCTCGCTCTGGTCTCGCAGAGTCAGCAAACCCTCCTTCCAACGGCCTCGTAGCAAGCGACTTCATTGTAATTAGAATTTCAGAGCCCATTCAACGGTTTTTATAGGTACTACCTAGCAAAGCCGTTCTACATAATAATACATGATATCTTCGGATTTAATTTATTGATGGTCTCTGGCCAACCATGGCTCGAAGACTGCCATAACTCAAAATTTCGATTTTAGCATCACTGGCACAGCAGTACCAAGCGGATCGCCACTATTCTCAAGAGAGAATGAAGTAGAAGTACGAAACTTATCCCATGTCTAAATTTATGCACATATGATATGTTTTTTCAACTTTCCACATTACTCACACTACATAACCCAATTCGTATAAATGCGTTCTTTGTTCTGGCTCTATCTAAAGTATGCATACATTTTCAACAATTGCAAATATCTTTGACTTAGGCGATTTAAGCAACCACCGCCTTCAACTTGTCTACAGCCTCGTCAGTCGTCCACAAAGCATTGGCAATATAACGAAAGTTAACCATAGCAGCGGTATAAGCATCCCCTTCCTCATTCTTTCCGGCAGCAATGGCATCTCGAACCATAGCAACCTCGAACCCGGCTTCGATGAGATCCCGCATATGATTTTCCAAGCACAAATTTCCCACTGGACCGGCCATGATGACCTTCTCAACACGTCTTTGTCGCAATTGCTTGATCAAATCGTTGGAAAGACATGAAAGTCCCTTATGAGGGGATGTATTGGAGGTTTTGCCATCCATGAGATACTTTTTGAATTGTTCAGGGTAGTCTGCGCCGGAATTGATGAAACCCTCCAAATCGAGAGGGTCCTTGCGGAAGACGAACCCGTTGGGGAGTCCTACGAGATAGTCGGTGATTGGATTGCGAGGTGCGATCCATTGCAGGTCAGAGGGGTAATAATAGTGGGGCGAGTGAATAACATAAAAGTCATTCTCTTTAGCGGTTTTAATGAGTCGCTCGATATTTTCGACGACGTTGAGCTCCTTCAACTTGTCTTCGATCAAGTGATAGTAGCTACCCTTGTCCGTGAGGAATTCATTTTGGATATCGGCGAGTACAAGAGCGGTGTGCTTCTTATCGAGCACCATCTCCTCATTATTGTGAGTGAATGTGAAAGACATTTTGATGCCTAGCCTCGAGGCTAATTCAAATGTAAGATTTTGTTTAGTGTAGGGATAAGAAGGTTATTGTTTAGAAGCTTATATGATAAATTTTGAAGCGCTTGCAAGGTGATCTTATGTCAATTGATTTGATATGTTGTGATTGGTGTAGGATGATGATTGTGATGATGTATTCAGGGAACTGGATCTTTACATATATAAAAAATCTCTGAGGTGTATTGTATACCTAGCATAGCAGCTATCGGGCTATCAATATCGTTCGCTGAAGCTTGTTGGTAATTGGCGAACTAGCTAAGCATCAGTTCCCACCAGCTTATAAACACAGCTTATCCATCCCCTAAACGGTTCATTTGGTGTGCTTAGTGTACCGCAAACCGGCAGTTAGCTCGAATTCCTGATCTCGAGATTAGGTAACTAGTGCCCACTGCTTGTATGTTAATATAGACTGCATGTTTCGGTCGAGCCGCATTCATTGTGGATTGTGTTGTGCGCAAAGTGGAACTGGATTAAATTGACATTTCGCGAACTGCCATTGCGTCGTTGAACTTCGAAAACTTCATTCGTAACACGAAGAGGGCCAGTTTCATGTAGTGGAAGCGGAATAATTGGTCAGCAATCTATAGGCGCCCCATTTCAAGGATTTACAAATTAAAGCAATTGATTCTAGCCTGTATTTGAGCGGTTTAACGGCATCAAATTAATCGAACCAGCAAAGTTAAGCTTGAAGTTATGCTCCAACTTGCTATCGATTCAAACGGTTTCGGCTGAAACCGGGCTCGCTTGTTGCAGCTGCACTGTCAACGGCTGGGCCGAACAAGACAATAACAAAGATTCGGTTCCATGGTCTCAAAGTTAACTTTAAGTGTGCATATCAACCTCAAGGTCAAGTCCCAGCAATAAGATTGAAATACAAACATCTACTACGATCAAACAATTATTAACTAGCCTTTAATTTATTGATCTTTACAGCCGGCATCACCGACAATGCTAATGCTTTAGTATGTGTGTGAATTTATAATACTATTTACAGCTACGTATCGACCCCTGGTAATATAATGCAATAACTATTGAAAACTGAAGACAGGTAGGAAGGCAGAGGATAGAAAGCTGACAATTGTTCAAAAATGACAACATTACAAATGACAAATCCCGTAATTAAAAATGTCAACGAGGCTAATTAAAAATCAAAGAGTTTGAAGGCTTAAAGAGCAATATCAAGATGGTTCTACGAGTCACATCGTCTCAACGCCGACTGCCCTTTCCTCCAAGCCCACCGTCACCGCTACCGCTGCCGTCTTGGTGTCGTCTTCCCTGCTCAACAAGTTGACTGGTGCGGTTGGCAAGCTGCGCGGCGTTGATTGCGCTAGTGAAATCTTGCTGTTGCTGCTGGTAGGCGGTAGAGTTTTGAGATTTTGCTCGCTCAGAGAAGGCGTTTCTATTGTAAGTGTTGACGACGGAGTAGCTTTGAACGAGATTTCCGTTTGCGTCTCTGACGGTGGTGAGAGATGGTTGCTCTCCTCCTTGACCACTGACTGAGTAGGCAATGTTGTTGCTGCTTCCGCTTCCTTGGCCGTTTGTTGGTTGGCGGTATCTGCTGGGTTTTCCCCCGTTAGAGTCGCCGCGATTGTTGCTTCCAGCGGCTTTTGGTTCTGAGACTGCGGAAGAACTGAGAGAAGGTTGTCCTTTGGCAACGCTGGAGGTTCGGTCAGGTGGGCTTCTAGACTCTGGTAGCTGCTTCCGAGTGACGGGAGCTTGCTGCTGGGCAAGGGTTCCAAGAGTTGTTCTGTTGTTGTCGGCGCCTGCGGCAGGGTAGATTGAGGTGGGCTGTCTGGGTTCTCTTGGCCGGACATCTTTTCGCTCGTCGTCGTGGATGCCGCTTCTGGACCCTTGGGCGTGGCGCTCTCGTTGAGTGCGGAGGTCGTCTTCGCGGTGACGTCTTTGTCCTCGTTCGTCGCCGGCGCTTCCTCGTTCAACTCTTTTAATATCAGTTCCTGCTTAGGCATAATGATCTCAGAAAAGGTTATCATACTTGGACTTGGCATAGTGGCTGCACCTTCAGCGGAGGATTTCCCACTTTCTGTGACACCGTCTTGCTTTGGTACTTCGGTCTGATAAATCGCGTGTTAGTGGCATTGATATTTAATTCAAAATTTAAATCGGGGCCGAGTGTAAAGCTATTTATACCTTTGCTACAGATGGTGGAATTGGGACCATAGCCTCTTCTCT
Source organism: Orbilia ellipsospora (assembly GCA_036971675.1). Taxonomy (NCBI): domain Eukaryota; kingdom Fungi; phylum Ascomycota; class Orbiliomycetes; order Orbiliales; family Orbiliaceae; genus Orbilia; species Orbilia ellipsospora. Next base: position 1,659,714 of record JAVHJO010000014.1, read on the forward strand.
GCTGATAATCTCGGGACTCGAGCTTCCAATAGACTCTATCAGATCCTCAGTACCGTTAACTGGAGAGGCCATCTTGATGAGCGGCTTTTCTTGAGCTTTTGAAGATGCCACAGGCTCTTCCTCATCCTCGTCATCAATCAAGTCTTCAATTCCAAACAAGACGTAAATCTTGCCTTGAACGAGAAGCTCAGAGGTCTCATATGCTTCTCCGTCCTCGCCGGATGTTTTGATCAAGGAGGGGACAGCATAAAACAGTGGAACGTTCTCCGAGTTCGGATTCTCAAGGTGCTCCGGCACAGCTGAGAAATCATCCGTGCTCTTGATATCTCTGTGTAGCTCGTATCGCGACAATTGTGAGCCGATGAGGATGCTGAATGCAAAGGCTCGATCCACGATATCTACTACCATACGGCTGAAATTCTCGCCCTCGGAGGTTTCTGGATCGCAGAACGGCGCCAGGACTCTGAAAATTTCCTTCTCCGCTCCATCGATAATAGAACGGAAGACCTGAGCGATTTCGCTAACCGCGGGCGAAGTCTCAACGTGCTTTGCGAGTTCGTCGATGTTTTCGGCCCAATAGGCTAGTCTTCTAAATGTTTCTGCTCGCCACTGTTGGGCAATCTTGGTGCCTTGATCGCCCTCACCTATCACAAAAATAATATCAGTAAGAGTTCTATCTCAACTCGTTCCGAATGCAAACTTACTGCGAGCGATGACGTCGTATATCTTCCCGAGAACTTTCAATTCGTTGTCATCTAAGCCGGGCATATTGATCATCATAACCTTCTTGTGCAAGACATCATGGATAACACCCTGCATCATATACATCAAAAGACCCTTCTTCTCCGACTCTTCTACAACCTCCATCAACCCCAATGGCACATTTTCAGCACCCTTCGTCTCTTCCAAATTACACATTATACCCTGCACAGCCTCCAAAAATGGCTTATGCTGCAACAGCACCTGAATATGCGGATCATGAATATTCAACCTCGCCATTCTTGCAAACACAGTATCACGAACTCTCCTCTCTAGTGCCTCAAAATCATTCTGGATGGCACTGCTAGAGGGAGCCAACCGTCTGCTTCCAGAACTCTTCATATGTCCCGCTTGAAATTCCTTCAACAGGCCAACTTTATCATTGACATCCTTTTCTAGCGCCTTGACTCTATTCGCGAGATTCTTGTTCTCAGTTTTGAGCCCATTGCGTTCTTCGAGGATGTTGTGGTAGTTGTTTTCGAGATTGAGCACTTCGTCATCCCAGTGAAGACAGGCCTTGCGGATGCCCTCGTTGAGCTTTGCATTTAGGGTATCTTGGAATTGGGACATGAGGCGGGATCTGATAAATTCGGGTTCGACATGATGTGCGGAATATCCGAAACTGGGCATGTCCATAAAGTGGCCGCTGCGTGGTTAGCGTTTGTTTAGTATATAATATTATCGCACTATATGGTCTGTGATCGGATTTACGTGTTACATACTGTGATCTCGGGTCTAAGTTGCTGCGAATTCGGTAGCCGTGACGTGGATCGTCTCTGCTGGTATACTCTTGAATGTGCGCCATTCCGTAGCTCTAACCAGTCCAATGTTTTTAATTAGCAATTTCTCCCTTTTTCCAATTTTCATGTCTAATATTATTGTAGGTAATAAAAATTATGGTTTGGATATTCGTACCCTATCAGATCGTCGCTTGTCTTTCTTACCGCCCGGGGTTGGTGAAGTAGAGCCATCGTTGTCCTTTTTGGAACTACCACCGAAGAGCGATCTTAGACCGGACATTGTGGGAGTTTGAAGTATAGGAAAGTACGCCAAAACTACTAGAATACAGAATAATGTGAAGAGGGTTAAAGCCGAAAGCGCCACAATCGAGCAATTGGTGAAAGTAAGACGACTCTGGGTGTATTCTAGTACAGAGGAGAAAAGTTTTGTTTCCGGATATGCGACAGTCCTTTGCAAGGTTCGCTTTCAGAATTAAGAGAATTCTTAGAGGAAGGGAAACGAGGAGAGAGTTGTCTTTGGGAGAATCCTGTGGGGTATTCTATTATTTTGCGGTTGAGGGTCCTCTGCTCGAAAGTAAATTTAAGAAGCTCTAGAGCTCTCTAGCTCTGGCGCTTGGTGTCGCGAATTATTAAAAGTCACAGCCTTGCTCACGGGAGTAAAGATTCCGATCTTTAGGCATAAGAAAATTTGCGATAAAATTTACAAATTTAGAATAACTAGTGGAACTTAGCATGATATCATGTTCCAAGCTTGGATTATCAACTGCTAGCTGCCTGGCAGCTGGATGAGCTGATAATATTGATGGAGGCGATTCGGACATTTTTAATCCTTCACTTTGGCAACTTGACAAACTAATGTAAGTTTCGGGAAGAAAAGGAAAGAGAAGGGCCATTAGATCGGATAATCCTACTCTGCAGCCTACAAGCTTGTAACATTCTACCCCGCTTTGTAAACGTTATCCATGATATTCGATTTGAGTCAACGGTGTATTCGATTCGCGCAAAACAATGGCGTGGAGATGGACCGAAAAACGAGGCTGATTCGAAAGCTCTAACTGCGTTTTGTTACATGCATGCTGCAAGGGTGGGTCCCACATCCCGGTGCTTGGCGGTGTCTCTTCAACGACGGCAAGTTTAGACGAAGGATTATCGCAGGAGCTAAATCTTGTGAGGCGTCCGGGGTTCAGACGAGGCTCAAAGCTCTTAGTGTTATCAGAACTAGGATTCCCCACTGATTGGGGCTATCAAATCGTTGCCTGGTATTACGATGGATCAAATACGGATCACCCTTTAGCTCGATAATAAACATTTTGAGCCTTCTCATTGTAATTATTCGGCTCCCAAGATCCGAGTCCATCTAGCTTCAATTATTCCAACACTTTTACAAGGTTTATGTTTTAATTCCAAATTGGAAGAATCCGACTGGATTGACAAACGTTTAGCCACCGCAACTTTATCGCCGTAAGGTCGAAATATTGACGCCTCGTTTCTGGGAATGGGGTTGTTTCGGGTGGACCATCGAGCAAGATCAGGTCCACTCACACATGCATGTATCGCTCCTAATATGCAATCTCTTGGCAACATTGTTCCTCTGTGCCGGAATATCAAAGTCGAGCTATCCCGTCTCCCCAGGCTGCCAATGCATGTACTCGAAGGATCCTGGCCGAGCATTGAATCATGGAGCCTTCCCGTTAATTGAGAGCCATCGCGATATCGAATACCCCAGAGCACCCCATTCCCGCTGCTTTTCTTTTTGCTGTGACCGGTGTCAGCCTACGGCTTGTGACGCTGAGCTTAGCAAATAACTGGCTAGCTGTTTCTAGCAGAGTTTATCAACCTTGTTGCAATTTTTTGCATCTATCGTTCATATAGATGTGATATTCTTCTATCCTCCCGCCAATTTCATTTTCCCATACAGAAGGGTGCGAGTGGGGTGACCATTTTCATATCATTCATCTAGTTCTTTTTTAATATTTATCTTTTTGTTAGCTACACCAGCTACAAGAATTAAGAAAGATATTTTTCGAAATTCGCCAAAGTTCTCTTCGCAGACTAAACACGAAGAAGAAAACGTTCGATATTTCTTCAAGATGACTTCGGAGAGTGTTTTGCAAGAGCATCGTATCGTCGTCGGCTTGGACTATGGCACGACGTTTAGCGGTAAACATAATTCCTTAGTCGCCTTCTTCATATCTTAAGTTACTGACTTTGTCATTCTAATCTAAAGGGACGGCATATGGCGATACCTCCCAGAAAAACATCGACAACATCAAAGTCATCCGTAGATGGCCAGGAAAAGAACGTCGAGATGAAGTAAAATGCCCCTCAGACATCGCATACAGCGCCGGTACATACCGTTGGGGATACCTCATCCCACCCGGCGCACCACGCCTGGCCTGGGCTAAGCTAGACCTCGATGAAGACAACTTTTACGAAAATCAAGGCGAAAATGAAGACTACGTTGACGTCGACGACCCGTTCGCCGAAACACCCGCAAACCCAGATGATGAATTCCCCATGGCTGAAGGCATGCGGTTCAACCCGTTGAATAAGAGTCCTGTGGACGTTGTTGCGGATTATCTCACTGCGCTTTATGACGTTATCATGTCGAATCTGAGAAGAGCGCAGGGTGAGAACTTTATAAACAAGACTGCGATCGATTGGGTCATGACCGTGCCGGCTGTGTGGTCAGAGAAGGCACAAGCGTTGACCAAGGAGGCTGCGTCGAGGGCCGGCATCGGTCAACGCGAGAAGGATCGTTTGTTCCTCCTCAGTGAACCCGAAGCTGCGGCAGTATATGCCATCTCAGAGTTGTACCAGCGAGACACGACTAGAAGGAACGACCCGAATATGCTCAAAGTCGGAGACACTTTTGTCCTCTGTGATGCGGGTGGTGGTACAGTCGATTTGATCTCTTACCAAGTGGGTCAGCTGCAGCCTTCACTTGGGCTTTCGGAAGTAGCTGTCGGATCTGGCGCGAAGTGCGGTTCAACGTTCGTAGATCGTAACTTGCTAAAGCTCGTGCGAAGGAAGATTGGAGATTCTCGTTTCAAGATCTTATGCGAGAAGCAAGATGGAATGGTTCTGAACAAGATGATTGCAGACTTTGAGGGTGTGAAGAGATCCTTTGGATCTTCGTATGTTCCCGGGTCGGTTAGTTACCTACCAATGCACGGCTTCGCCAATGATCCACCGGCAGGAATTATCGAAGGGCAATTTGAATTGACGCAGTATGTGAAAAATCCTATCACTCGCTGTTATATTAAACTGACAATTCGGCGCACAATAGTGACGATTTGAAAGAATGTTTCGATCCTATCGTACAACAGATCATTGATTTAATTCAAGGTCAAATTGATGCTATTTGCGACACAGGAGTAACCCCAAAGGTAATATAGTCACATTTATCATCTGAACTCAAGAAGAAGCTAACCGTCTTTTAGTACGTCTTCTTGGTTGGTGGCTTCGGAGAATCGGATTACCTGCTACATAAACTTTCGGCATATAAGTGGAATAGAGCAGGGCAGATCGAGATTATAAACCCAGATGACGCGTAAGTCTAGCAATCGATATCAAATACAATTTAATATATTAATATTTGTATGGAATAGTTGGTCCGCTGTCAGCAGAGGCGCCGTACTTCGAGGTCTCGAGGGTAGCTTGGTCACAAACAGAAGGTGCCGAAGAAACTACGGCACAAGAATTAACACCGTTTTCGATCCCACAATCCACCACGAAGAAGATGCCTTCTATTCCACTGATACTGGCATGAAGATGGCCAGAAATCAAGTATCGTGGATAGTCGAGAAGGGTGCCGACACAGATTCAAACACGAGGTTCAAACTAAAGTGTGGCACAACATTCCAAAAAGGAGAAAAGCTTCGACGTGGAGCCACATTGGTTGCCTCTGATCTTGATACCGCACCTCACAGCTATCGAGACCGAAGTAAGTTTACTTGATATATCTTTGAGTATGATTTAAACGCATGCTAACAATAATTTAGGTGTCCATGACTTGTGTTTCTTGATGGCTGATCTCAGTATGGTACCCGAGGAGCAATTCGACGAAGTGAATATAAATGGTCAAGCTTGTCTATCCGCGGAGTTCACAATCGAGATGGCGTTTGAATCAGCAGAGATCAAGTTCCAGCTCTACTTCAAGGATAACTGTTATGGACAAGTCAAAACAACTTTCCACTGAACAGGTTTCATCTTTTGCAAGAAATTTCTGCTGCATCCTATCTACCATATTTTGAATTTCAATAAATGTAATTCTTCGATTGTCCTCAAGACTTTTTCTCGCATGCCGCAGCGTCAGTGCTTTCTTTGTTACAGCGGTCTTTTGGATTTCTAGTTTACTAGTACAAATGTATGATAATAGCAAATTAATTAACTTTGCAAACTGAAATGATGAGTCTTCTATGGCCGAAATGGGTCCGAAAATTGATGGTGCCTAGAGTAATGTAGTCTGAGGCTGTCCACTTTGCAATCGGCTGACATTATTGCATGTGGTAATAGAAGACTATGACCATGTCCCTGCCAAGCTTGCAGGTTTCTGCACCTCGACTATCGGATCTGCAAGCTGAATTGCTGGAGACTAGTTCCGACCGTCAGACTGCCAGGCAAGAATTCGCATGTCGATATTGAAACAATAGAACCAGCCGTGTTGACGTGTTCCTTGAGCTCGCCGTCTGGTTCGCCCATCATGATATCAGCCTCAAAGGATCAAAATGCGCACTGGGGGTTGGACGATGATTCAATTATTGATAACAAAAAACCGGAATAACCCTTCTGCACCATTCGTGCACCATCGGCTTGGCTCGGCACAAACTAGTACCCATACCAACTTTTACAACGTGCCACAATAGTCGGGCATTTGCATGTGGCAGCTGCACAGAAACTGGCGTCCGATTAGGGATCGTGGTCTGGATGGTAAAGAATGCAAGGTTCATATAGATTTTTCAAATCTTCTAACTTTCGATCACCTCTGACTGATTGGCGCAACGGTAGCGCGTTCGACTCCAGAGGACTTTGAAACATCAAGTTCGTGAAATCGAAAGGCTGGGCGTTCGAATCGCTCATCGGTCATTTTTTTTTTTGCTTCAATTTTTTTAAACGTGTTTAGCGTTTTGCAGTTCAAAAGAGGGGCCTGGCATGGTTCTCAAAACAAACCCCACAGACTGATCCCAGTAGTCATACCATTTTGATCCCTCGAAAGCAAGCCCCGGGATCACGGAACGTTACCGAACAATCGCAACTGCTAAAATGGCCAACCCCGGGAATTGATTCAAAAGAAGCCCAAGATATTCAAAGAGTCATTCAGCCTCGTCCCTCATCGACAGTAACGTTAACCAACAAGCATATCCCTGCTGCCTTGCGCTCCCAAATCTGACAGCCTCGTCGCGGCGAACGGCAAAGGATCCATCACGCAACACAACGATGGCTACGGGCAGGTTTAGCCGGGGCAAGCTAGGGACGTGGACAACATGCATCCATGCGCTCGATAATGCACAACGTCCTGCCGTCGACGCATCATGGTCTGAACGGGACAGCCTTGGACCTCTGGTTAAACTCCATCGAGACGTAGATTTCTGTCATATGCCTCAATTTGTCATGCCGGAACAAAGGCGACGATATTTTGTCCACAATGGATTGCAGCCTCAAGTTCCACTGTTCTGCCCCAGTCTTTCTGCTAGGCGCCAATGCGATATGAGAACTAAGATATCGTTCTATCCTTTGCCTACCTAGTCTGGGCCGGTAATCAGTTCACTGCTCACAAAAAAGGGTAGGATCCGGGTGCCAAGTTCCAGAGCTATCTATTATCCCACAATCTATTTTGAAGCTCAAACCAGGGTTTACTATACATTTCCACCGCAGGTTCCCCAGATTGGTAGTACATGCTTGGTGGATCGGGCCATCTTGCTTCCCTAGAACTCCCTCGGAGCAAGCCTTGTAAGCTTTTGTTATAACCACCCAAAAAAACTATTATCTGCGCCCATTCACTACCGGTTCGATCTTTCATTCCTTTTCGCTTTTCTACTCTAGACTTAGAAAACTCCAAATAACACCAAACATGGAGTTCCCACCAGCGAAATTAGTGCGAACGGAATCTATCTCGTCGGTTGCGACAAGTGAATGGGGAGGCTCGCAAGCCACTCTGGCAGCTGGCGCTACTCGACAGAACAAGACAGCTTCAGGGCACGTCTACATTCGCTTCATCACTCCAGAGAACGCACTTGTCCCAAAGATATCGGGAATTCCAGTATTCCAAGATCCCATCCCGCTATCCGCCACACTCAACGATCTCAAAGAGCTCGTAAAAGTAAAAGTATTCCAGAAGAAGCTTAACGACCCGTACGTCGTAGATTTGCATCTCACGAGTAACCCCATCTTATCAGATGACACCTTAACGTTATACGACTACGATTTCATCGGAACGAAAAAGACACCACTAAATCTCTTCGTGGTGCTTCGATACAACGGAACGATCGGTATTGCTACTAAGCACTTTGGAGATGATGTTAGGTCTACTAGCAACTCCAATGCCTGGCATCCAATCGAAGGTGTTTCGAGAGCTGGTATCTCCGCCTTTTGCTCTTCTTTGGAGATGTTGAAGCGAAAGGTCACCGATGGCTCTACCCAACGCAGATTTTTAACCTCGTTGTGGCAGACGACACATTTCTTGCCGGCGGTTTACGCCATGTCCAGTTTGTTCGACAGCAGGACTTTGGTTGCTGAAGAGAAAGCGGCTTTGGCTCAGACTTTCCAGGCTATTTGTGTCAAGTCTGTTCCTCATTGGGCTACAGGTGGAAAGGATGAGAATGCTTTGGAAGGATCCCGTCAAATCCTCGGTTGGCTGCTCGATCAAACGATCGCTTTCAAGAGAGGCGGATCTGGTAAAGAGGAATGGACGAAGAAAGTGATCATAAAGCAAGTCACAGAGAGGAGAGAGGGCGATCCGGTTACAACAGAAAACAACATCGTGAACGTTGGACTTCAGGGCGGCGAGACTCTGAAGGTCACGGTTGAGTTTTTGGATAAAGCTGCGCAAACATATCCGGATCCAAGACAGCTGGTGCTTTCATTCCGAGATAAATACTCCTTTGATGGCAATTCTTATCTTTCCATGCCAAAGGATGCTGGTAATATACTAGACCACCGCATCCTCCACCACCCAACCCCAGATGGATTCTACGAACAAATCATCAATACCACGAACTTGCCGTCTCTGGGAACAGTCGCACCATTGTCACTAGCTAACTCTCGACCACCTGTTCTCACATTGAACAATGAGGGCTTGGTTTCGATATTTGAGTTTGGCGGCGAATGCGCAACAGAGTGGGCTAGAATTTGGAATCCAGTAACAGGTGTCCAGCTCATCCACTCCAACGATCAGGGCCAAGGTCTTGCCAAAACTCTCAAAACTGTCATCCAAGCCCGCAAAGTGAGCGGTGCATGGCCACTCGACGGTTGGGACGTTGGATGTCTCAACGCTAGCACTGTGGACACCCGCAAGCCTAAGGAAGCCGTGATGATTTGTGTTGATTGCAGCTCCAGTATGTTTGATCCAGGATTCAAGAACGAGGATGCAGACCTCAAAGCCAGCGAAAGGATCACGCGGATGACGGCTGCGAAGCTGTTGTTCAAGCATTATGCCACCACTGCGACAAATTATAAACTCCCAGTGTGGTTTGGTGTTATGAAGTTTAACGTTAACTTCGCCACGATGCAGGAACCTACTCCTTTGTTACAAGAGGTGGAGCCCGAAATCGAAAAATTATACCCGTCCGGTATGACGGCGATGTGGGATTGTATCTACGATGCCGCAGAACAGTTGATCGACTTCAAGGATAACAATCCAGATACCAAACTTCGTATTATTGTCTTGACTGACGGTATCGACAATCGGTCGAAGCAGACAGACAAGACTACGTACTCCTTTTTGTGGGATAATGAAATCGTTCTCGATGCTATCGTTATCGGATCGGAGTACCACAAGTCGTTGTTCAAGATTTGCAGAGCAACCGGTGGTTATGCTATGAAACCAACCGCGACAACCGAAATCATCCAACTAGCAGAGATGGAAACAATGATTGACCAAACACTCCGTCCTCCGATCGTTCGACCGACATATCTTCCATTCTTCGATACAATCCAGCCACTTGAACCATTCACAGTCAACGCCTTCTCCGTACCAGAAACACGCGATCATCCGCATCAAAACGACGAGTTTATGAGCCTTGCTAACGCTCACAAAGCCTTCTCCAAGAGCAAAAACTTGGTTGTGGATAAGGGCACTGTTCGTGTTGCCTCGGATGTTGTGAAGAATCGACGCCTGCTTATTGAAATTAAAGATATGGCGGAGAACCCGCATCCAGATATGGACGTCTATGTTAGCGAGAGCGAGATGGCGTTCTGGAAGATCGTCATGCAAGGACCAGATAGTTCAAATTATGCTAGTGGGACATTTGTGATTTTCGTCGATATGACAGATGATTTCCCGAGGAAGGCGCCGTATGTCCGGTTTCTGACACCAATCATTCACCCTAATGTTAATAAGGTATGCATATTCTTAAATTTAAGGGGGGAAATGAATTTTACATATTAACGGGAGTTATAGCACGGACGTGTTTGCCACGCAATTTTGGAGCAAGATTGGAAGGCGGAAACGAAGGTCCGAGATATCTTGTGCTGTGTATTCGGTTTGTTGATGGTGCCAGAGGTAAGCTGATATCAATATTCATGGCCGCAACGATAGGCTTAACTAACTTGACATGTATAGCAAAATGAACCGGTTGATGCAATCGCGACTTTGAAGTACTGGACGCAAGATGAGAACCTCTATAGCGAGGAAATCTCTGAACACGTGAGTCCTTGATAAATGCGCCTCTTGAGGTATTTTCTAGGGTTAGAGACTAACTATATCTATAAAAGATCAAAAAATTCGCCAGCACGAATAGAAAGGATTGGGCTCATCGAATCGTTCCAGATCTTGATGCCATTCCAGATGCTAAGCCCACGAAGAGTACGTCTAAAACACAACCTCTTGTATTTGAATGCTTCAGCTAATATTGAAACAGCTACTATGGTCACGCCGGTCCGTCGAGTCACGGTTGCGGATACCCTCGAGTCAAGTGGCAGCGGTGTAGCCGGTCGAGGCGGTAGATATGATCCGACATCGCTTCGCGCTGCTAGGATCCCCATTAAGCCTATCCCAGCACCTCCAGCAGAAGTAATAGCTGTAGCTGCAGGGATGCCGATTGCAACGAGTACAACCGCAGCACCGCCTGCTGTGTCTGCTTCAACGGCTGCTGCACCTATGCCAGCGCCGCCAGCCCCAACGAAAACGACACCAGCACTAGTGACCGTGTCACCAACTACTACTGCTGCCGCCGCTACCGTCCCGCCACCAGTTCCACCATCCCCATCCTTATCGGCAACTTCTGGTACAAGCTCAAACTATACTACTGAAACGGTATCAAGCTCTACCGCAGCGGTAGTTCCCCGAGTCAACAGATTTGCCTCTCTGAAGACCGCGTCATTGGCGTCGTCAAGTTCACCCGGTTCACAGAGATCAGTATCATCGCCACTGTTCGCAAACTCGCCAACTGCTCAAGCTCGAGCCCCACCGGCGGCACCAGCGATGGCGGAGGTACCTGCAGCTAGCGGTAGCAACTTTGTTGTGAATTCCGTGCAGCCAGCAGCGCCTCGACCAATCTCAATTCACTCCAATGCGAGCAGTAGGTCTTCTCTCTCGTTCAGGTTGAGAAAGGTCTTTGGCAAGTCAGCTTCTTCGTCGTCTGGGCAGTAAAGACATCCATCACAAGTATTCGGCTTATTTCTTACGTTAAATGCCTTTTGAATCTTTTACAGCGATGTCAATGTGGTTTAAGTTCAATTATAGTTAATTTGTCATTTTAATAGCTGGAATGGTAATATGTTCCAACAGTTTCAAGTCAAGCTTTGTCTCGCTACAGTTAAACGCGTGTATGTATCGTATCGATCATGAGAGGATAATATAATCAATCCAAGAGTAGAGTACAGAACTGGACCAAAACATGTGAAGTGAAGTCTCATTGAAGCAAATTTATTTAAAATTTGTCGAAATTTATCCGAGGTTTGATCTTATTAATTGGCTGTGAAGAGATTCTTAATCTGCCAGTCGATATCTTTGTTGTAGCCTTTGAGTTGAAACATATGGCTGTGGCGAGATTCAATTCTGATGATGGGCGTGACAAAGGAATCAGAGTCGCCAAACTTGATGAATTGATAGTTTGGATCGAAGGGCCAGGTCTTATTTGGGTCAAAAACTATATTCCAAATCAATTATATCAGTATAATTTTATCTGAAGACTTGATAGTGGAGTACATACCACCAGAGAATCTTCCATTTTCCTTATCAGGCTTCAAAATAACGTGATCTCCTTTCCCGCAAAAGTTGAAGTCTCGGGAGCTATTGGCTAAAGTCTCATCGCCCTCAATTTCCTTCAGTTTTCCATGACAATTCTCACGATCGATGAAATTAAACCCATTGAGATTCTCCTTCCTCCCATCTTCTCCTTCCCTATAGGAGCTCACCAACCCCCTGCAGAACCCACACCCACACACCTCAATGTCACTACTTTCCAAGAAATTCCGACATCGCATGTAATCCTCATCCTCCCACACCCGTTGTCCAATTTGGTCGAACCCTTCGTATTGTCGGATATACCTCATCAAGACACAAAAGGTGCACGGACAAGCTAGCCATGCATTCGAGTTCTGGAGGTAGAGAATGGCGTGCTGGAAGACCAGACGCTGTATTTGTTCATCTTGTTTGCGTTTTTCGGTGTCGCGGTTCATCGCTGCTAGGTATCTTTGCAGACGGTGGGCATCGGCTTCTGCGGTGGCTAGGCCGATGCGATTCCATTCTTCTTGGAGCTCCGGGGTTGGTGGTGGGAAAGGGGTGGAGGACTGTCGTGGGGCTACCTGAACAAGGTGAAATTGTGGTTGTGATGGTGGCTGAGATCGGGGTGCCGATGAGGGAGGTTGTGGACCAAGATGCATGTTTGATCAGCTTTTTAGATAGTTGATCCTGACGAGGTGCAACGGGGAAGCTTGCTTTTGATTTTGATTGTGGTCTTGAGGCTATGAGTTTATGAGGAAAGTGAATAAGAATGATAAAATTGTGATGATAGGGAAATTAGAGACGAAGACTTATAGTAATTCATTTTGATCATCAGGCACCGTCAGTCGAAGCACTTTGAGCGCCGCTATGTCTTTTTTTGGCGATGCTGAGTGTCGCCTGTGTTACCTGAGAATGTGTTGTTGAATCAAAATCCAACAATATATGCCAAGCGAGCGTGCAATTGCCAGGCTGTGGCGGTGAAAGGCGGTTGTGGCTGTAAATTTTGCCAATTCATGGAATTGCATGAGACATTCCTCTCTGCATCATCTCTAATTCGTCTCGAATTGGAGGAATTGTCCAGTTTCCAAACATTTTGTTACACCCAAGTATTCCAATTACAACACATTATGTGGGGGTTCTCCATTGAAACGAAAGGAGCAACTTGGTAGTTAACTTAAGCGTCGATTGCAAGCGATTGCTATTGCATCCATGGGATCGATCCAATCACAATTTGAGGAGATATACTCCGCTTCGGCCAATTTTACCAAGCTTAACGTTTCCAAACATCATTTGCAGGGACAATGTTCTCGATTCTGCCGGTTAATGCCCGAGGATGCAAGCTGCAGAGGAGTTATGTACCCCTTGCGTCGTTATTTTTCCAATTGGCCCTCCAAGCGATTTGGAGAGGCTAGGAACGTCCACAACCTCGGAGACCCTTTTCAACCGTCTTCCTCTAAATATCCTGGTACAGAGAGTAAGAATAACTACCTCTGATTACTTCGTAAGAACTGCCTGTATGTAGATTACTGCTGCTTCAGTATTTTCCAGTCGTACCAATTAATATGAGAAAATGATATATTATAAAAAACAGAGTTCTGAAAAATTCACCCCTGATCCTTAAGTACGATCGGATCTATGTCACTCAGCTTTTATCACGTGGTCATATATTGTGAATTAATCTGATATTGCCATTGTCGAGTGTGACGGTTCGCGAACTACCTGCTCGCATGCACGTTTATTGCTTTCAATTTAATAGCCATCCTGATCTTGGAGTCCGCTCTAAATCTTGCATATATACTCTCTTATGCAAGCATTAATAATATTCGGACGCCTCTAAAAGGAATAACTTCATGCATGCAATGAACTACCAGATCACGCGGGGTTCGTTCTGCGGCCTGCAGGGAGCAGCAGCCCTCACAACGCAAATCTGCAGACCGAAGTGGGCTAGATCGATCTCTTTTCCAACGCGAACCTCCAAGCGAGAAGAAAGGAATGCAAGGGATGCGGCATGCAGACGATACGCGGGTGTTCTGCGGTCATCTTTGCCGACATTGAATATCAATCGCAATCGCAATGTTCTGTCACTTTTTCATCCTCCGCAACTGAAAATGAAGAGCAAATCACCGTGGGGGCTATGCATAGCAATGGAATGACCCCGGCCAAGTACACAGCTAGCTGTCAATCAAGAGCTCCTCAGAGCTCTATTGCTACCCTCGATGAGATCTGACGTGTTTATGTCCCCTCTCGTTGATAGACTGATAGATATATATTTATCCGGAATTCCCAGGCCCGAAATAGCCTGAAAAATTCCTAAAGATCTGGAAACCCCCTATATTCCGAGTCTTAGTTTAGGAAAAACCCTCGTCCAACCTTTTACTTAAGTCTTCAGCTCTATCCTAATCATATATATCGCCAAAAAATCATCCTAATCCTGCTCACATATTTCCTGATAGTCCATTAGGAGCTCGAAAAATACAAGCCGTACATTCAGAATGCCACGATGCTATAAAGACCGTGCAGACGGCCTCGTCCGTCGTGTTCGCCGCACAATGCAAGAAATGACGCAAATCCTTGTCGCGACTCGAAACCAAAAGCTTATAGCCCACCTCGTGAACGAACACTTTAAAATGCGCAAGACAATCCAATCGATAGTCAGCCAACGAAAACTACACGATCACGATAGATACTTCATCCCGCGGCCGGGCAGGTATTGGGTTGTGTTTGAACGTTCTAGAATGCCTAAATCGGCACCTCTGGCACTGGTTATGGTTAAGAACGAAGTTTAGCTTTGGCTCGGAGCCAGCGCCATACCCAGAACCGTCTGGAGGCGACCATAGCATGCTACCGAAATCTGCAATGACAACATTTTTTGTTTTATTGGGGATTTTGATAGGTCAGGTTACACTAACCTTACCGAATTCCAAGTGGGAGAAGGTGATCCAAAATTGGCTCTAGGTGCCCATACCTGAAACTGGAAATTCCCTCGCTGAAAGAATCACGACCTTTGAGAGGATGCCTAGAAATAAAAGAGCTCAAGAGCCGATAGATCGATCTAATCCGACTTAACATTATCACGGCAGACCCACCATTACGATTTATGTGAATGAAATATTTATGAAAGAAGAGATGGGTGTGCGCATCTTGGAGGAGGTCTAACGGCCGCAATATCTTGTTCATGTAAGTATTACGAAAGCGAAGAATACGGGATAGTTCATGCATAACCCTCGGCTACGGCAGGAATAAACTTTGTAATCAATAATGAGTATTTAATTTATATGCATACATGTTATTCTGCTTATTCTTGGAGCTGTTTCGTTAGTATTTTGTGGATAGCTCACTATTCAATGCACATGTTCTTCTACTAGAAATTGGACGTTGAACTGAAACATTCAGGCTAAAACTGAATATTGCGAAAGAAACCCTGATCAAGTTCCTTGGATATCTTTAGCTTTCACACTAACTATAATATACTTTACCGATGACTTGGATATAATCAGCTACAATCTTAAGCCTAACACTTTGAGTGGTCTCTTCTACATGATACAACAGTCCCTGTTTTCCACCCCGAATACTGAATGCACATACATCCAATATACAAATCCTAACATATATCTCAGATTTTGCAAATTACTGACTAGCTTGACCGCCTCCAACAACGAAGAAGTGGCCCCCATCACCCCGGATCCTATAACCACCTATTCCAAATCGATCAGTTTTCTTTACATGTAATATATCAAACCGGGGGGAAGTTTAAATATATGTGTGTATCTTACCGACTTCCCCGTTTCTTCTTGATACATCCAATGTACGTTCCAGTTGTGTCCGATTACCGTTAAAAACGGTACAGGGATGTAACTAAAGCCGCGTTCTTTAAATTTGGGACCCATGATACTCTGGTTGAATGTTATTTGGTGGTATACACTTGCAACCGTGGCGAGAGCACATTGATAATGTGCGGCTACAGAGTCACCACCCTGTTCTCTCATTGCAACCATCAAGGCAGGAATCATGGGCGTCCCCCCGTCATTGAATGGTGAGAGCTTTGTGAGAGGATGTTTTGCTTGAAATTCCCGGTAAAAACGTTCGCATCCGGAATTTTCCGAGTTATAACTTAAAACATAGTCGATACTCTCGGTTGCAGTTCGATCTGACAGTTCTGGGAATAACTCGGGACATATTCGCCTCGACTTACTGGGTTTTACGATTGTAAATTAGCTATTCACCGCTGCGGGACGACAGCTTACATTCTTAAAGAGATATATCTATAAATCTACCAAACTGGGTTCATGTCTGCACGAAAAAAAAAAAACATACCTTAGAACCAGCTCATCAGCGAAAGGGTCTCTAGCTTGCATATCTAGCCTCTCATTTCTGACTTCCATCTGCAAAATAGCTTCAACTACTGTACTCCAACCCTCCCTACCAACTCCACTCTCTTCAACCTGTTCCGCTATCTGAACAATTTTAGTAACCTCTAGGTAGAGCCTGAGCGCCTCTGCTGCACTTATCAGTCTATTTCTTTGGTCTTCCATAATATTCTCAGGATGAATCCTATCAAATTTCACATCCTTCTCCAATCGTTCCTGCAAGCTGTATTAGAAGTACGTCGTTGGCTTTTAGCATTAATTCCGGTGCCTAACATGCCTTTAAACAAGGGGGTATGAACTCCCTATTCAGACTATTCGTTGAGGAATTCGCGATCATGCCGTTGATGTCTGGGTGCAACTTGATTTCTTTTGGCCAGGATCCCGGGTTCACAAAATAAACAGGTCTATGAGCTAGTTTACCTAACTCAATCTTGTTTAGCCGAACCTGTGCTCCTTCGTTTGACTTTGCGCCCATGGTTGACGGATTATTATCATTTTTCTGTAGTGTTTCTTCGCTGGAATCCATTTCCCCGTCTATGAGTGTATTAATCTGCGATGCATATATTTATCGGTTTGAATGCTGAAGGAAGTGATAAAGTGGGGAAATAGTAAGCTACGCAAGCTGTACAGCCGAAATTTATTTTGCTCATTTGGCGCCTCGACCACTGAAAGAAATCTCGGTGAATGAAACTGTGCCACACCTGCGCATAGTCCTCGCGAACCATGAAATCATCATTTTGACTAGTCTTCTATTGTTAATAGGCCCTTTCTAATATTTTGACGGAGGTTAAGCACTCGAACTTCGGGGTTCTACCAGTCCTCCTATTGTATTTACATTCAACACCCATGTATGCTAGAGCCTGA
The DNA here is from genome assembly GCA_036971675.1 of Orbilia ellipsospora. NCBI lineage: Eukaryota > Fungi > Ascomycota > Orbiliomycetes > Orbiliales > Orbiliaceae > Orbilia > Orbilia ellipsospora. Next base: position 1,676,831 of record JAVHJO010000014.1, read on the forward strand.
ATCAAAGCATATACGCCTTAAAAATCTTGAACTACCCAAAGGAAAAAAAAACCAACAAAAACAAACTATTAAAGCGCCATGGTAACTGTCATAGAGTTGCTATGTATCAGCAACACTGGCGGCAAACCCTCGCAAAGCACATCCAACCCAGCAATATACTCCACGCAAGCCTCCTCACTCTTATATGTCCCAGCTAACGGCCCCGGGAGAGTGGTAAATACCACCGCCGTGTCATCACTATACTTACTCATCAATTCGTTCAATATCAGATATTGCGCTAGACTCGGCAAATCGTTGAAACTCAAAGCGACGTCTTGACCTCCTGGGTAGCCGCTCGCGCGTTTGCTAGGCGGATCCTGGTCTGCAAACATGATGCTCGGTCCGCTATCTTCGTGTTCCGCAACTTGAGCGTGAGGGATCGTTTTTGAAGTGAAAGCTGCTGTTGAGTGTCTCGATTTGAGGCCTGGACGAGAGGGGGTCGCAGTGGCAGTGGCAATCGAAGTGGAAGACGCTGAAGGAGCACCACTATCAGCCGTGGATGCCTCTTGGGCATCAGAGCTTGCCGGCCGTAAGCCTGGTGATGGTATGGTGGACAGTTCTGTTCGAGATTTTGTTGGCTGTATATTCAGCGAATTTCTGTTAGAGGAGGTACGTCTTTTGGCTTCAAATCGTGAGACTTCAGCTGGCGTTAATCGAACTCCGACTCCAATACTAGCCCTCCTTGACGGTGAATCCGGCTTTTTATGTCTCTCAAGCCACCCCCCTTCCCAAGTAATATCATCATCTCCATCGTCATCTTTATAGTTATCAACATCATTCAAACTCGCCGCACTCTCTGTACTCGCCACGCTCTCAGAGTCTGAATCTGATTCAGTGCTCTCTGATTCGCTATCAGAAAGTACATGCGGCTGTAGCGAATGCGTCCTCATATTCATCGTTCCCAAACTCTCCCCCAACCCATGCATTCGCGTTACTGACCTGCCCTTCTTTCGCTTCACAAACTTCTTGACCCCAGCCAAAAATCTGTCTACTTTTGTTCCGGGAACGTTCTTCCCCTGTTGCAAAAAGGTACTATGAGGCCATTGCTCCGATCTCAGCAAATCCGCAACTTGGGAATTCAATCCTCTTTGGCTCTCGTAAAGCTCCGCTTCTCGTCGCCGACGCTGTAGTTCAACCCACCACTCTTCGCTTCCGATCAGGGCCTCTACTCGCTCATTCGCTCCTTGCTTTCCATTCACGATTGTCTCATAAGTACTCAAATCGCCCTTCGCGAGCCAGCATACCACCACCTCCGCTTTGATGCGCAGATTTTCCAGTAGTGTCTTCACCCGCCCGCATTCTTCATCCACATCGCTTTCGTACTCAACAAACACAATCACTCGGACGGTGTAAGCATTCTTCCATGCAGGTACAGTATGCAAAATACATCCGAGTTGTAGTATCAAGGTATATGTATCAAAATTTGTCGTCAAAACACTACTGTTTTGTCTGTCCTCAGTTGCGATTTGCGCAGACATTTCTAATTCGCCCTACATCAGCTCATCGATACTAAGGAGGGGGTTAGTTGATGTCTTAGAAACTTACGAATAGGCCAAAGATCGATGTATTTCTTCTTTGGTGGTTGTCCCGGTTTTGGAATCTGTAGATGTTTGAACCCTTTCGCCAAAGCGACATTGATTTGCAACGACATGAGCATGTCTTCGAGCATATTAACCCAAGATGTTATAGTGATGCTCTGCTCGATTCGGCATGTATCTGTTGGCAGCTGGCCGCGAGTTTCGTTGGTGTCATCGATATCATCTTTGGTAGCGTCGTCGGGAACGGGAAGATCGATCAAAGGTCTTCGCTTTCTGTATTCGTCTAGATTGTAAACTCCCATAATGGCAATATTTGGTCTCATGCCGCCAAGGCCAGCGCTCTTCCAAACCAATCAGCCGCTAAGATCGCAAGTACAAACTAGAAGGGTAATTCTTACCAGGACGATATTTCGCATTCCCCATTCAATCGCCGGACTAATAGCAATCTGGACAAAAGCTTTACATTTCCCAAAGTCAATATACTTCATCCAAGCTTGCTGTTGCTTTTTTGCTTCTGGAAAGGATTCCCTGAAATCTGGTGTGACGATAACGTGAGCTAGGATATACAGCCCCCCTTTCTTCAAAGCTATTTACGGTGTTAGCATCTATCGCGGTAAAATAAATATTAGCGATGACCTACAGTTACAAAACTGAATCAATTTGTATGACCTTCTCGGGTCGTTTATGAATAGAAGCAATTGCGGTCGCCAAAACTTGATGTGGTTCTCTTGTCGTAGACGGAGGAGATATTTTCTGACTTGATGGTAAATCAAACTTTGGCTAACATCCCCCCACGCCTTCGGCGGGGAAGTGTAGTGGATGACGAAGAATAAGAACAAAAGCAACAGGACACACGCGCTAGCGTATATCCCATCTACAAAAAACATGGTGAGGCCACTGATGACAGTCCCGATCGCTGCCGTCCACCAACGAAAGTAGCCAAAACTGGGACGAAAGTTTGGTGCCGCGCTGATTTTGAGAAGGAAACAAGCGAGGTTGATGGCTAAAAATGTTAGGAGGTATGTCATTGTCACAAAGGAGGCGATTTGGTTGATATTTGCGAGAAGCGTGAGCTGAGCGACGAAGAAGGTGAAAACAATCGCGATGATGGGTTCGTCATTGGATGATGTACCTTGACCAAATGGGGAGAATCCAGGGATAAGGTTATCTCGAGCGAGCGCCTGGAGAAGCTTTGCGCTGCCTATTACGCCCATAAGAGCTGAAAAAAAGCAAGTGGCAAATTCACCAGCAAGAATGAGACCTGCCGACACATTGACATCTTGTATGATGTTGAGGTTCGTGTAGAGAGCTGTGCGTTTGATAGTTGCGCCCATCGCAAGGATGACGAATGCGTAGCTTATAAATGTTACCAACAGACCATGCAAGGTGCCTTTTGGAATAGACTTGTTTGGTTTGCGGAGATCCCCACTCATTGAGGCGCCTCTATAATCGTGTCAACTTGTAACTCCTCTCATCTGGGTCGGGTTTGGTAACCTACGCGAAAATACCACCTGTAGCCGGAAACAAGATTCCAAATAGAGTCTGATAATTTTCTTTCCGATTTGTTTCGCTACCGACCGCGCCCTTGATAAAGTGCGGATAGAAATTCTCCTTAAAAGTTTGCCAGGAAATTCCGCTGTAAAGCAAGCCCTGGTCGCCATATATGGGTTTAACAAAAAGAGTCGAAACCGGTATCGAAAACGTCGCTACGAGCAAGATGATAAGGAGAAAGTTGGAAGCCTTAGAGAATATACCAGATCCAAGCAGGCAGATAAAGGTGCACAATACCAAGATACCTATGCGAAAGGATCAGCAGATATTAGAAACATATCAAAAGGATCTTATTTCATACCAGTAGCATAGAGATATCTCCAGCCCTAAAGAAAGTAATATCAGCTTATCAAGGTCAAAGATGGCCTTTTTAATTACGGAGATCTTACGAATGAGTCCGGCAATGTGCCAGCGCCATCCTCACTCCCAACACCATAATTATTCATGATACAATCCACCAACCCGACAGCGTTCATGCCGGTGTTCAGCACATACCCTAGGTAAAAGACGATTCCAATGCTGCCACCGAATTCCGGTCCTAAACTTCGAGAAATAAGGTAATATGCACCGCCACCTCTCACTGTACCGTTTGTTGAGATAGCTGATATTGAGAGTGTCGTGACCAAGTTTATGAGGTAGCTGTATAGTAACGTCAATTACAATTCTCGGATACGAAAACGGCCGAAGAGTATCTACCTAGCTACTAGCATGCCTATAGTGGATTTCGGTCAGCTTGCATCCACAAATGTTGAAGTCGAATAACCAAACATACCCATCATCCCCAAAATACCACTTTGACCCAAGATAAATCCAAATCTTAAAAACATAAGAATGGACAAAACATTGAGGGTAGTAGGGACGAACACGCCATTAAACGTTCCCAGCTTGTTGGTTTTCGGTTTCGACTTTGCTCTCATCTCTTCATCATTCGTGATGCTCTTCGATATCCTTGGGAGGTGGCTGGTCGGATCACCCGTGATGGCGCTGCCACGGCGCCGTGAAAACCATCCTGACGAGCGGGGGACCAACTGCTCAACAGGTATCGAAGCTCGGTGGGTCAATGCCTCAGTGGCATCCCCCAAAAGTTGGGAAACGTATCGAGTAGCGGCTGCCATGTCGGTGTAATATCGAGGTAGGCTCAATGGGAATGGAGCGTGGACGGATACTATCGGGGATTGAGGGGCATTGTGAGATCCCTGGGGTCGCGCCGTTAGAACGCCGTTGGAACCGGAATGTTATGAACGCAACAGGCGCGAACCCAAATTCTGACCAAAACAAACCCCCCAAACACTGGCCTTCGGTGAGTACAGGGCTTGAGCCTGAAGATATATGCTGTTACAAAAGAATGAGCCTTTCAAATTGAAATTCCGACCGAGCCTCTTCTGCCACTGTGAACGCGAAAAGTGTAATGCAAAGCTCGAAGGGTTGTCAGTCAAAGCCACGGACTGATGCATTGAGAGATGCGATGCGGTCATTGTGCATGGAGAGATGACAGTGGCGATTTTATTGGCCGCTTACCGAACCAATAAGAACAATGAAGTTTTCAACAATCTCCAACGCATTTCGAAGACAATCTGAAGGCGTGGTTAGTCCCGCCTAATCTGTCATGCGATCTATTAAAGACAAATTTTATAACTATGCAGACATTTTCACAAAGAAAGGCTAATAGTACTATTCCAACAATTAATCTACACGGAACACTGGATTTTCCACTGGTATACACGTACTTATAAGTTAATCCAAATTCTTATCGGTATCATTCAAGCACCACTGCCTAACCCCGCATGCCAGACACTCCCCTCCATTGCCGTCACAAGGGTGGATATCATAGCAAGAATTATTTCGGTCCTCTTCGCCTTCAGCAGTAATTATACGGGAAGAGGAAGGTCTTCTCTTCCTCTCTCTTAATGTTTGGTATTCCCTGCCGAGTCTGTTTAAGCGACGAAGTGCAAACATATTTATAAAAAGATCTCCCATGAACGGATCTGGATTCTCCGCTTCTTCAGTTTCAACTTGTTCCCAATGGTTATCGCTCACGGGTTCTTGCTAAGACTGTACGTGAGGATTCGAGAAACACGAAGACGAGAAAAGATTCGAATAATCTCTGCCCTTATATTCCCCCTCCGTTCGGGGAGGCCGGCAGCATGATATGCTTTGTCGAAAAGCCCTGCGCTTCTGTCGCTCACTCATGACCAGGTTACCCTCTACTCTTTGGCATATCTCCAATTCTCCTCGTTTTGCGAACTTGAAGTCACTCCGGGTAAAAGGGCCAGAGGGGCAACCCAAAGCAATGTCCTCCGCCGCTCGCTCGCGTATCATACTCGCAATTGTTTCACTGGGCGGAGTCAACAAGTCATCGTCTTCTTCGTCTTCAACATGTGTAAGGTTTTCGACAGCATCTACCGAAAATTCGATATTTGATAACGATGGAAGTAACCATGATGAAAGGATTTGTTTGTCATCATTTGAGTCCCAGATATAGGATTCAGAGCCGAAAGGCTGAAATCTGCCGAAGACAGAATTAGCATATCGAGACGATAGAGAATGAGATTTTTGGCGTTGATAGATTAGAGATCGGAGGTTTTGAGCTTGAGAGAATGGAGACTCTGGATTTTGGAACTCGGATACTGGAGGTTGTGATTGTAATGATAGTTGATTCTCTGATCGCACTGAACCTGGAGATAGGGACTCCGAAGATCGAGAGGTAGGAGCAGGAGAAGGAAGCTGCGAAACTAATTTTCCTTTTTGTGGCCTCGCAAAACTCGTCTTGACTGACACGCTATGTGGATACCCCGAAGGCAGGGTTTTTCTTCTCTTATGAGGTGGCGAGGGTGATTTTAACTGCTCAAGCTGTGCATCCGGTGGTGAGGGAGCCCTCTTTCGTGGCGAAGGTGGTGTAGCCATGTTAAAACAAGATCCTGACAACTGGGCGAATGTTGTTTGTTCTATAGTACTAGACAAAAAGTCTCCAAACAACACCAAAAAATTTTCAATTTACACGTAAACCCCACCACCTCCACACTATTTCAACAACTACTATTATTACTACCACTGGCAGTAGTGTACTAGTATTATAAAAATCCAATTATCTAATACTAATACTCCTAATTACCAACTTTCTAAAACACAGCGCAATACTATTATTATAATATACACATTTATTAAAAATTACACTAAAATAGTGTGTATAGTAGGACTTTTAAGAAGTATAGTTTATTATATTATTAAATATATCAAAACTATTGGTTTTATTGCTTTTAAAGTATGTACAGAATATTTTAGGGTATTAATAGAAAAAATAAACCAGATTATTTATTGGAAGGTATGTAATAATCTATATAATACACTAAAAAAATTATTAATAAATTTAATACAAAATTATGCAATATTATTGTATATTAATATGTTAAAATCACACTTTTAAAAACAAAATATTTAAAAATGGCATACCAAATAATACCCAAAATTACTACCAAAGTATACAATGCAGCACCTGCAATAGGTACTAGCACAGTGCCACTGGCAGTATAATGACTGGGTACATATTATATAAAGTAACAAATATTGGATTTAGTGTATTAGAAATCCCAAAATTGTTTAGGTATTCAAAACAACTAATGAAAAATGGTGCTGTGATTTTGTAATACTGTATGTTAAGCAGGGAGATGCTAAAATCATAATCTAAACAATATTTATTAATAAAATGAAAGGTCCCCTGTACATGATTGTAGCGGTATACGTACAAGGCGTCAGCCGGGTCGATACGTACCGCCCTATAAATACTATTATAGGCGAATCTACGATGTGTTGAGATCACGATCAATTGATCATCAATCATACTTATACAAACCTACATATGTTCCAGCTATAAGTATTAAGCTATAAATTTTTACATATTATCAGTATCAGTTTCTGATTTTTAAGAAGTGAATTTATTATTTGTTTATAATTAATTAACTATTTTTTATATATCTATGGTTAAAAATGTATTTAATTATTTGAGATAACTTTTAAATTGTAATTTTATTTTATATTTAATAATATTATGTATTTTATATTTTTATATTTTCTGTAATAATAATTATTATTTTTTTAATATATTTTATTTTTATTGTTAATAATAGTAATTATTAAGTATAATAAGGTAAGATTAGATAAATATTAAATATATATATATAGTATAAATATTATTTTTTTTAATTTATTAAAAATATATTGGTATTTATATTAATTAATATTTTTATAATTTTATAATTTGTTATTTTTATTGTTATGAAAAGTGGAGATCCTTAGATTGCTATTAAAATTATAAATATTATTAATATTAATCTAATGGATAAATATAATATTATTAAAATTATAATAAGTATTGTTATTTAAAAATCTATATATGATAATATTTACAATATTTTTATAAAATTTATTCTAAAAAAAATGATGGATTTATTTAAGTAAAGGTATAAACCAAATATTTAAAATATTATAAATATATTTAAATATTATTTTTTTAGTTTTAATATTTAATTTATTGGCTTTAATATTTATATAATTATAGTATATTATTTTGAAAAAATTGTTTAAATATAAAAAGAGAAAATTAATTTTTTTTTTATTTTATTTTTACAGTTTAGTTTTATAAATATAGTTAATAATATAATTAACAATTGTGGTAAAAACTACCTACATATTTATACTATTACCTAATTTGCAAATAATACTTTTAATAATATAAATGTATATATTATTGAAAAATTCTGTAATTCTATTCTTTTGTTACACTTCGATCAAGTCCGTCTGATCAAACACTGATTTTTTACTCTAAAATACCGGATTCTTAAAACTTGTAGAGTATATATGACAATTAATATTAAAAAATAATATATAAAATGTATAATAACAATAAAATTATAATAAATTATAAATCTATATTGTATTTAAATTGACTGATGAAGAGTAAGAATTATTTATCAATTCTAATAATAATCTTATATATATAATAATACTTTATACAATTAAAATTACTTATATATATTATAAAATTACATATACAACTTATGTGAGTATATAATATTTTTGAAAATTATATAATTATTTCCCTTAAAAATATAAATATATAATATTATTATATAATATATTATAAGATAGGGGTTTAAATAAAATAGATAAACTTATATATACAAATAATAGGTATTATATAGGAAATATGGTAAAATAGAATTAAGAATAATGTAGTGTGAAATATGGTACAGGTATTTGTGCTGTCAAGACCATGGGTCTGTGACATCTTTTAAATATTACTAGATATATCAACAATTAAAATTTTTGTGGAATTGTATTACCAAAGATTAAGAAATTAAGGTTATGAATTTTTAATGATTTTTTATTATTTGAGAATTATTAAAAGGATGATTTTATAGCTATAATAACATTTAAAAATAATAAATGTAAGTTTAAATATAATATAAATATAGGAAATAAATAAAATAAAAATTCAACTATAAATAAGAAGTTATATACTGATACAGATAAAAATTCTAATATTAATACTGGTAATATACCTTTAAAATAAAAAAAAAAAATAATTTATCTATTTTATAACAATTATAAACATACAAACTATTCAAAGGATTATTATTTTAAATTATATTTAAAACTAGTATTTCTAAAATGGAAAAAAAAAAAAGCTATTTTTTATCCTTTTATTCCTAAATTTTATAATATAGTAATTATATATAAAATTAATATTAGAAAAACTATTAAGTTTAATAATTTTAAAATTATATAATATATTAATTTAAATATAAATAATTAAATCTATAAATTAAAATTTATATTTAAACCTAATAATTATATCAAATTTAATATATTTAGGTGTATATAATTCAAAAATAATTTAATTATATTTACTAAAAAATATAAAAAAATAGTTATAAAAATTAAAACTATAATTTTAATAGTATATAATATATTATTTATATCTAAAATAATTATAAACCTTTATTTTATTAGGAAATTATAAAAATAAAATATTAATATATATTTTATATTGTAAGATAATATTCTAATATTAAATAATATTATTATTATAAAATTGGTTTTTAATAATAAAATCAATTTTTACATACTAAAAAATAATAATAAAAGTAATATACTTAAAAAAATATATGATAATAAAAAATTTTTTATTTATAAATTTATAATATTAGTAATTTATTAATTAATTATAGATTATATACTCCCAACCAAAATTATAGACTTATTATGTTAATATAAAAAATTAAGTCATACTAATTAAAAAATAGTATATAGAATTATAATAAAAACTAAAATATTTATACTTCTAAATTTTTATAATAACCCATATTATAAAGTTTATTTGTTATTAAAAATAATAATTTATTATAATATCATTTTTACTATTTCTAAGAAAATATATTTAAAAAATATATACATATAAATATAATAAGTCTATTTAAAATTCCCTTATTTTATAAATATTATGTTAATACACTAGCAACATTAAATAGTTAAACCAAATATACACTTATAATTATAAATAAAACTACCTACTTTAAATAAGTACATTTTTTTATAAAATATAATAAATACCATATATAATTTATACAATTTATAATGTTAATAAAAAATTAATATAATAAGAATTTTAAAATTATGAAAATATAATTTAATAATATTAAAAAGTTCCTACAAAAAAAAATCTTAAAATTTTATAAAAAATATAATATTAAAATAAAACTTTTTTCTATATACGTATATAAATAAAATAATATTATTAAAAAAGTAATATATGCTTTATATAAATTAATAGTAACTATTTTAATTAAATTTGGTTTATTTGAATTATTTTGGTTTAAAATTATAATTATGGTTTATTTCATTAGTAATCAACTCATATTTTCTAAAAAGAAGGGTAAAAAGATTTCTAAAACTTTAAAAACACAATTTAATGGTAATTTAATTGATTACACTCATTTTTACTTTTTTTGGTTATTTTATATATGTTACAGTCCTTAAAAAAAACTGAATCAAAATTTTTAGTAAGTATAAAATTTAAAAAAATATTTTTTTAAAATATATATATATAATGAAATAGTATAAAATATAAAATATATTAAAAAAAAAAATTGTTATTATTAAAAACATAATTCTTATTGATAACTTTATATTTGTAAAAGAAGATTTTAAAATATATTTTAATAATACCAAATATTAGAAGAAATTATATACTAGTATTGTTTTATTATTATTTATACTTTCTAATTTGCAAAATATAAAAATATAGTAGTAATTTAACATTAAAAAATTATAAAATAAAAAATAACAGTATATTAGTACTCTATTATTAAAAAAAGAATTAGTACAAAAACCAAAATTTATAGTTATTATAAACTTTTTATTTTTTTAATAATATGAGGTATAATTATAATCATAAAAACTTATCATAATAATTAAACAAATACCAAATTTCAATATCTCTATATTAGAACCAATAAAAAAACTTATTATTCTAAAATATAATAATAAACTAAAGAGTATAAAAACCATATATAATTTTTATGCTACAATTATTATTAATTTTAAAAATAAGTATTCACAGTACTTAAAAAAAGTTAAAATTATTGTATTTATAATTATAAAAAATATATTTATAAACTTAGATTTACCCTAATCCTATAAAAAAACAATAATTAATAATAAAAAAAATAATTGGTTAAATATTATTTAAAAAAAAATAATATCACTTACTAATAATAAGATATAAAATACATTTTCAAAAATACCAAAAAATACTAAACTATTAAATACATACTAGATTTTTATTAAGAAATATATAAATACAAAAATATTATATAAAATTAAATTCATAATAAAAAAATATAAATAATGTTATAAAATTTATTTATTACACTTCGATCAAGTCCGTCTGACCAAACACTGATTTCTCACTCTAAGATACTGGGTTCTTAGAACTTATAAAGTATATATAACAATGATATTAAAGAATGATATATAAGATATATAATAATAATAAAGGTTATAATAAACTATAAATTTATATTATATTTAAATTAACCAATGAAAAATAAGAAATATTTATCAGTTTTAATAATAATTTTATATATATAATAATGTTTTATATAATTAAAATTACTTACATATATTACAAAATCACATATATAATTTATATAAGCATATGATATTTCTAAAGATTATATGGTTGTTTTTTTTAAAGATGTGAACATACATTATTATTATGTAATATGTTGCAAGGTGTCATAGCCACGGCTAAGACATGACAACACCTACCACCAAAAACACGCTCTCATTCTCTCGCACAATCATTTAAATTATAATAATCAGCATGTTTGCCTGTTTGATCAATTACCTCTATTTTTGCATATCTTATATAATACATGCATATCACATGATTGATATATTAATAAGGCAATATATCAATATATTGATTTGATCAATTACTATATTACTATATCAACTTATTATATATATTATATGAAGTATTATTATATATATAATATTATTGTTAGGACTAATAAATAGTTCTTACTTTTTATTGGTTAATTTAAATATAATATAGATTTATAATTTATTATAATCTTATTGTTGTTATATATTTTATATATCATTTTTTGATATCAATTATTATATATATTTTATAAATTCTGAGAATCTGGTATTTTAAAATGAGAGATTAGTGTTTGGTTAGATGGATTTGATTGAAGTGTAATACTTTGATTGATTTTACTTAAATCTAATGGAGAAGCATATGTATATTAATAAGTGAAATTGATTTAAAAAATTTTATCTTTTTAGAATATGAGATAATAGACAATAAAAAAAATTGTGTACCCTTTTATAATATATTTTTTAAATTATAATTTATTTATTATAATCAAACCAACTAAATTAATGAATATTTTAGAAAATAACTAAAAAAAATATTACCTTTATTTAAATTTGAATTAACTATAAATTTATTAAATGGAGAAAATAACATCTTTTAAAAAAACAATAAATTATATATTAACATTAATATTTAAATTAATGATAAACTAATTATACTAATAAAAAAATCTAAAAATAAATTTATAAATATTATTTTTATAGATAATTTAAAATATTTAAAAAATTTAGAAATTGTAATATAGATATTAGAACAAATTATAATAACTATTATTTATATTTAAATTGAAGTATATACTGATGTACTAAAATTTATAGAAGAAGATTTTGGATTATTAAAATCAAATTAACCAAAATTATTATATGAGAGTAAGATATGTTCCAAATTTATTTTTAAAAATAAAAATAAAAAATATTAATTACTATTATTTGAAAATCTTGACAAAAATTTTAGTAATAATAATTTTATTTTAAATAATGATAATAAATTTACTAATTATAAGAATAATCAACAAAGTATTTTTTAAAGTAATATTAAATTATTAGAATTAATCAAATTTAAAAAATTTCTTGCAAAACTTAATCAATTTCTTAAACAACTTAATAATATTTTTTATTTCTGATTTAAAAATTATTTTAGTGATAAATACAAAGTCTGTTATACATTCTTTTTTTTTGAAGGAATTGTTTTTAATATTTATAATATTTATTGCAAAAAATATGAAGAAAATATTTTATATTAATGATAATATAAAATTTTTGATATTATTTTTATACTTATTAATTATACTGTATTTATTAAATTCCTTAGATAAATATGTGGATATAAGAATAAATAAAAAAAAATTTTACATAAATTTTATAAATTTTGATAGAAAAAATTAATTAAAAATTATTTTTAAAAATTCAATTAATATATTTTTTTTATTGATTATAATAATAACTAAATATTTTATTATACAAAAAAAAATTTAAATTTTAATAGAGATAGAAAATTATATGGTAAAAAATTATTAATAAAGAATTTACTTATAAAAAAATATAATTCCTTATTATTAAATTTAATAATGTTTTTTATAAAAATAATAAAGTTAATATTTTATGATTTTAAATTTTAGAACAATTTAATTTAAATTATTAATGATTTTATCAGAATAATTGATTTTATAATAAGGTAAAAAATTAGAATAATTACAAATTTAATCAAAATTAATTAAGATTTAATAGTAAGTTTCAAAATCAATAATAATAAAATGGCTAAAAATAAATTTTTAAAACTATTTATAGTTTAATTTCTATAAAACTAAAAATTATTTAAAATTAATATAAATTATAATATAATAAGCTTTTAAAATTTAACAAATTTATTTATTTCAAATATAATAAAGAAGGATATATAGTTAAAAATTATAAATAAAATTAACTTCAAAAAAATAATAATTAAAATAAGTTCATATTATAGATTATAAAAAACTATATAAATAATATAAAAATTATAACAATTTTGAATATAAAAACAAATATCAAAAATTTGAATTAAAACAAGAATTTAATAGAACTTTTAATGTTGCTATTAATTAACCTATTTTAAAAAAAAAAATTTTTAAAATTACTCTCTAATATATTTGTAAAACCCTAACTAATATTTAAATTAATTAATAAACCTGAAATTAAATATATATTTTAACAATAGAATTTGATTTGCAAAAACAAATCCTTATTTTTTGAAAAAATATTCTAATTTTTTAAACAATTTAACCTTAAGAAATTACCACCAAATTCAAAGATATAGAATTATTTAAATAAATCTTTAACCCCAACTTTTTAAACAAAAAATTTTTTACTAAATATTATTAATATAAAAATACTATAATAACATAATTCAACAAATTTTTTAAAAAAAAATAAAATTAAATTATTTATAATATTATAAAATAAAAAAAATTATGGTAAATTGAAGCTATATTTTTTAACCAAAATATTTTTAAAATATTTGATATAAAATAAAAATATATTATATTATTAAAACAATTTAATTTATTAACAATTAAAAAATATTATTAAATTTGGAACAATTTTTTTTTAGAACAACATTTATGATATATTAGAGATTTAATTTACAATTTAAAACAAGAATATTAATACCAAAATAAAATAAAAAACCGATTTATTTTTAAAGATTTTAAACCACAATAACCTAAAATCCATCTTAAAAAATAATTTTAAACTATTTATAATAAAAAAAATAACAAAATATTTCAAATTATAATTTATATAAAAAAATTTTTACCAAAAAAAATAAATTAGAATAATACCTTAAAAGATCTTATAACTAATACTCTTTATTATTAAATAATAATAAATTTTATAAATATCACAAATTTAAAATACAAATATTTAAAATATATTTCATAGAATATAAACACTAAAAATATTATTTATATAGATTATATAAACTCCATAAAATAGAAAATATCTATATTTTATATATAAATAAAATATTTATAAAAAAATACCACTTCACCAAACAATTTAAATAAAGCTTTTATTAATTTTATCAACACTTTATTTATCTTACTATAATTAATAAATATGAAACTAAATTTATTCAAAATTTTAATAATTATTAAATCATAATCAAATAATAAAAAATATTTATTAAAAAATTTAAATATATAATTATTTAAAATAAATAATATAGTTATATCAAGAAATATATAATATATAAATAAAAAATAAAATTTATTGTTTATAAAAAATATTTAAGCATATATAAACATTATATATAAAAATAAATAATCTATACCAATAATTAATTATAAAATAAAATAATCTTTAAATAATACCCCAAAAATAAATCCCATTAAACCACTAATATACTACTTTAAAAATATTTTTTTTGAAAATTTTAATTATTAATTTAAAAATAAAATTATACCACCTAATTACCCAATTAATACCAAATTTATTAAAATACTAGTGTATTATTTATAAAATTTTAATATAAAAAGAAATTTTAAAAAATATTATTAATATTATTAACAAAAATTTAAATTAAAAAAATTTTAAATTTTAATACATTTTGAATAATTTAGCTTAAGTTTTGTTAAAAAAAAATCTAACAAAACACTCAATTAAATTATAAAATAATATTTTAATATCTCTTATATAATTAACAAAAATTTTACTAAAGTTTTTATTAATAATAAAATAAAAATTATTTATATTTTAAAAAATTATATTAAAAAATATATATTATCTATATTTCTTAAATTAATATATTATAATATTATAGTATTTGGAAGAAGTTTTTTTGAAATAATTAAATATAAAATTATTATTACCCTTATCATCAATAAATATTTAAAAAAAAAAATTGTTAATATCTTCAATTTTAAAAATAATGATTTTATTTTAGGATATAACTGGTTATAAGATTATAATCCTGAAATTAACTTTTAATTACAAATTATTAAATTTATTAAATATAACTGCTAAATTTTTTAGAAATATTTTAAATTTAAAATTTAAAATTTAAAAATATATTTATGATTAATAAAATATTTTCTAATAAAAAAATTTATTATAAATTTTAAAATAAATCTAATATTTTTAAATATATATAAATTAAAATTAAAAATATTTATAAGATTGTTAAAAAAATTGTTAAAGATATAATTTCTAAAATCTTTATATAGATTTTAAAGTAGATTAAAATTTTTAAAAAATTATTTGATAAAAAAACTTTATTATAATTTAATAAATTTATTTACAAGATATTATTTAAAAAAAATATTATATTTAAATTTATGTTTATTTATGTTTGTATTTAAAAAAAATTAAAAGTTTTTAAAAAATATATTAAAAAGAATTTATAAAAAGGATATATCAGACCCTTATAGTTTTTAATAAAATATTTAATTTTATTTGTTTTAAAAAAAAATGGAAAGTTATAAATTTATATAGATTATTAAAATTTTGACAATATTATTATTAAAAATTATACTAAATTACTTCTTATTTTAGAATTTTTTAATTAATTATAAAGTATTATTATTTTTATTAAATTAGATATTATTACTATTTATACCAATTTTAAAATAATATTAAATAATATTTAAAAAATAGTTTTTTAATGTAAATATAGATTATTTAAATATTTAATTATATTTTTTAAATTAATTAATGTTTTAATATTATTTTAGACTTTTATAAATTATATTTTTAAAAATTATATTAATAAAATATATATTATTTATTTTGATGATATACTTATTTATAGCAAAAATTTTAAAGAATATTGAAAATATATTATCTTAATATTTAAAATATTTGATAAATATAATTTTAAAATTAAATTTAAAAAAATAAAATTTGAAGTAATAGAAATAAAATTTTTAGAAATTATTGTTATAATTAAAAAAATAAAAATAAATTTAAAAAAAGTTTAAACAATTTAAAATTGGTTAGAATTTTAAATAATCAAGAACATTTAATTTTTTCTAAAATTATATAACTATTACTAATATTTTATTAAATAATTGTCATAGCCACGGCTAAGACATGACAATACCTACCGCCAAAAACATGCTCTCATTCTTTTGCATAATTATTTAAGTTATAATAATTAGTATGTTTGCTTGTTTGATTAATTACTTTTGTTTTGTATGTTCTATATAATATATATATATTATGTGATCAATATATTGATAAGGCAATATACTGATATATTAACTTGATTAGTTGATATATTATCATATTAATTTATTATATATATTTATATGAAGTACTATTATGTATATAATATTATTGTTTGGATTGATGAATAGTTCTTATTTTTTATTAATTAATTTAAATATAATATAGATTTATAATTTACTATAACTTTTATTGTTGTTATATATTTTATATATTATTTTTTAATATTATTATTATATATATTTTACAAGTTCTGAGAATTTGGTATTTTAAAATAAAAGATTAGTATTTAGTCAGATAAACTTAATCAAAATATAATATTTTAATTAATCTTACTTAGATTTGACAAAAAAGTATATATATATTAACAAATGAAATTAGTTTAGAAAATTTCATTTTTTCAAAATATAAGATAATAAACAACAAAAAAGATTGTGTATTTTTTTATAATGTATTCTTTTATTTAAATTAACCTACAGCCAATTGAATCAATTAAATTAATAAATATTCCAGAAAATAATTAAAAAAAATATTACTTTTATCTAAACTTGAACTAATTATAAATTTATTGAATAGAAAAAATAATATTTTTTGGAAAAATGATAAATTATATATTAATACTGGTATTTAAATTAATAACAAGCTAGCTATATTAATAGAAAAATCTAAAAATAAACCTATAAATATTATTTTCATAAACAATTTAAAATATTTAAAAAACCTAAAAATTATAACACAAATATTAGAACAGATTATAATAGCTATTATTTATATTTAGACTAAAGTATATACTGATGCACCAGAATTTATGAAAAAAGATCTTAAATTACCAGAACTAAATCAACCAAAAATATTATATAAAAGCAAAATACACTCCAAATTTACCCCTAAAAACAAAGATAAAAGATATTAATTACCACTACCTAAAGATCTTGACAAAAATTTCAGTAACAACAATTTTACCCTAAATAACAACAATAAATTTACTAACTATAAGAATAATTGATAAAATATTTTTTCCAAAACAATATTAAACTATTAAAACCAATTAAATTTGGAAAATTTCTTATAAAATTTAATTAATTTTTCAAATAACTTAGCAATATTTTCTATTTCTAACCTAAAAATTATTTTAATAATAAACATAAAGTCTACTATATATCCCTCTTTCTTAAAAAAACTGTTTTTAATATTTACAACACTTACTATGAAAAATATAAAAAAAGCACTTCATATTAACAATAATATAAAATTTCTGATATCACCTTTATATTTACCAATTATACTACATTTACCAGATTTTTTAAACAAATATATAAATATAAAAATAAGTAAAAAAAAGTTTTATACAAATTTTATAAATTTTGATAGAAAAGATCAGCTAGAAGTTATTTTTAAAAACTTAATTAATATATTCCTTTTATTGATTATAATAATAATTAAATATTTTATTATGTAAAAGAAGGATTTAAATTTTAATAAAAATAAGAAATTATATAATAAAAAATTATTAATAAGGAATTTATTTATAAAAAAATACAATTTCTTATTATTGAATTTGATAATATTTTTTATAAAAACAATAAAGTTAATATTTTATAATTTTAAATTTTAGGATAATTTAATTTAAATTATTAATGATTTTATTAGAATAATTGACTTTATAATAAGGTAAGAAATCAAAACAATTATAAACTTAATCAAGGTTAACCAAGGTTTAATAGCAAGCCTCAGAACTAATAATAATAAAATGGCTAAAGATGGACCCCTAAAATTACTTATAGTCCAGCTCCTATAAAACTAAAAATTATTTAGAACTAATACAAATTATAACACAATAAACCCCCAAAATTTAACAAATTTGTTTGTTTCAAATATAATTAGGAAGGATATATAACCAAGAACTAAAAATAGAACTATTTTCAAAAAGAATGGTAATAGAAATAAGTTCGCATCACAAACTATAAAAAATTATATAAATAATATAAAATTTATAGTGATTTTAAATATAAAAACGAATATCAGGAGTTTGAATTGGAATAAGAACCCAACAGAACTTTTAATGTTGTTATTAATCAAACAACAACAAAAGAAAACTCTCTTGAAACTATTCTTTAATGTGTTTATAAAGTCCTAATTAATACTCAAACTAATCAATAAACCTAAAATCAAATACATATTTTAGCAACAGAACCTGATTTGCAAAAATAAATCCTTATTTTTTAAAAAAATATCCCAACTTTTTAAATAATTTAATTTTAAGAAACTATCATTAAATTTAAAGATATAGAATTATTTAGATGGATTTTTAATTTTAACCTCTCAAATAAAGAATTCTTTATTGAATACTATCGGTATAAAAAAACTACAATAATATAATTTGATAAGCTCCCTGAAAGAGAACAAGATCAGATTATTTATAATATTATGAAATAAAAAAAATTATAATAAATAAAAACTATATCTTTTGATTAAAATATTCTCGAAATATTTAATATAAAATAAAAATATATTATATTATTAAAACAATTTAACTTTCTAATAATTAAGAAATATTATTGGATCTGGAATAATTTTTTTTTAGGATGATATTTATAATATATTAGAGATTTAATTTACAATTTAAAACAGGAATATTAATACCAAAACAAAATAAAAAGCTGATTTATTTTTAAAAATTTTAAACCACAACAATTTAAAATCTATTTTAAGAAATAATTTCAAACTATTTATAACAAAAAAAAACAACAAAACACTTCAAACTACAATTCATACAAAGAAATTTTTACCAAAAAAGATAAATTAAAATAATGTTTTAAAAAATTTTATAACCAATACTCCTTATTATTAAATAATAACAAATTCTATAAATATTACAAATCTAAAATATAAATATTCAAAATATACTCCATAAAATATAGACACTAAAAATGCCATTTATATAAATTATACAAATTTTGTAAAACAAGAAATATTTATACCCTATATATAGATAAAATATTTATGGAAGGATACTATTTTACCAAACAATTTAAACAAAGCCCTTATTAACCCTATTAATACTCTATTTACCTTATTATAATTAATAAATATAGAGTTGAACTCGTTCAAGATTTCAATAACTATTAGATTGTAATTGAATAATAAAAAACACCTACCAAAAAACCTAAATATATGATCATCCAGAATAAACAATATAACCATATCAAAAAATGTATAATATATAAACAAAAGGTAAAATTTATTATTTACAAAAAATATTTAAATATATATAAATACCATGTATAAGAATAAATAACTTATACTAACAATCAATTATAAAATAAAATAATTTTTAAATAATGTTTAGAAAACAGACCCCATTAGACTATTAATACACCACCTTAAGAACATTTTTCTTTAAAGGTTTCAACCATCAGTTCAAAAATAAAATTATACCATTTAACTACTTGATCAATACCAAATTTACTAAAATATTAATATATCATTTATAAAATCCTAATATAAGAAGAAATTTTATGAAATGTTATTGTTATTATTTATAAAAATTTAAATTAAAAGAATTTTAAATTTTGATATATTTTGAATGGTTTAATTTAAATTTTATTAAGAAAGAATTTAATAAGATATTTAATTAAATTATAAAATAATATTTTAACATTTTTTGTACAATTAATAAAAACCTTATTAAAGTTTTTATTAATAGTAGAATAGAAATTATTTATATTTTAAAAAATTATGTTAAAAAATATATATTATTTATATCTTTTAAACCAATATATTATAATGTTATAGTATTTGGAGAAAGTTTTTTTAAAATAATTAAATATAAAATCATTATTATTCTTATTATTAATAGATATTTAGAGAAAAGAATAGTTGATATTCTTAATTTTAAAAATAATAATTTCATTTTAGAATATGATTAACTATAAGATTATAATTTTGAAATCAACTTTTGATTATAAATTATTAAATTTACCAAATGTAATTACCAAATTTTTCAAAAATGTTTTAAATTTAGGCTTTAAAAAAAAAAAATATATTTATGTTTAATAGAATATTTTTCTGATAAAAAAATCTATTATAAATTTTGAAATAAGCTTAATATTTTTAAATATATATAAATTAAAATTAAAAATATTTATAAAATTGTTAAGGAAATTATTAAAAACATAATTTTTAGGATTTTAAAATAAATTTTAAAGTGGATTAAAATTTTTAAAAAACTATTTAACAAAGAAGTTTTATTATAATTTAATAAATTTATTTATGAGATATTATTTAAAAAAGGTATTATATCTAAATTTATGCTTGTTTATACTTATATTTAAAAAAATTAAAAATTTTTAAAGAATATATTAAAAAAAATTTATAAAAAGGATATATTAGATTTTTGTAATTTTTAATAAAATATTTAATTTTATTTATTTTAAAAAAAAATGGGAAGTTATAAATTTGTATAGATTATTGAAGTTTTAATAATATCACTATTAAAAACTGCACTAAATTATTTCTTATTTTAGAATTTTTTGATTAATTATAAGGTGTTATTATTTTTATTAAATTAAATATTATTATTACTTATACTAATTTTAAAATAATATTAAACAACATTTAAAAAATAATTTTTTGATGTAGATATAAATTATTTAAATATTTAGTTATATTTTTTAAATTGATTAATATTTTAATATTATTTTAGATTTTCATAAATTATGTTTTTAAGGATTATATTAATAAAATATATATTATCTATCTTGATAATATATTTATCTATAGTAAGAATTTTAAAAAACATTAAAAATATATTATTCTAGTATTTAAAGTATTTAATAATTATAATTTTAAAATTAAACTTAAGAAAATAGAATTTAAAATAATAGAAATAGAATTTTTAGGAATCATTGTTATAACCAAAAAAATAAAAATGGATTTAAAGAAAATTTAAGTAATATAAGATTAACTAAAATTTAAAACAATTAAAAACATTTAGTTTTTTTTAGGACTATATAATTATTATTAATGTTTTATTAAATAATATAGTTATATATTAATAGCCCTAATTGAATTTACTAAAATAGGAATTAAATTTAATATGATCTTTAGTTAAATTAATACTTTTAATATATTAAAATAATTATTTCTTTTAGTACTTATATTTTAATTATATAATTTAAAATTATTTATTAAAATTGAAATCAATATTTCAAATATTGTATTAAATATATGCCTATGCTAGCTACATTTTGATAATAAATAACATCTTATTGTATATCTATCTTATAAATTTAATATTATAGAATTCAGATATTTAATTTATAATAAAGAATTAATAACAATTGTTTATATTTATAAAATATAAAAAGTATATTTATAAATAAAAAATCTTTTATTATATATTTTAATTATAAAAACCTTACCTTCTTCTTTATTATAAAAGAATTTAGCTAATGATAAGTCTACTAATAAAAACTCTTTAATAAATATAATATAAAAATTATATATTGTAAAAATAAAAAAAATTTAAAAACAAATATTATCAGCAGAAGATCTGATTTAATAATAAGAATATAACTAAACAAAAAAGTAATTTTTGAAAAAAAACCATTCAAAGATATTATTATTAATTAAATTTTTAATATTATTTTTTATATAATTAATAATTAATTTACTAAAAAATTGAAAAAAAATTATAAATAATATTTTATAATTATGTAAATCCTATTTAATGACTTTAATATTCCAGAATATTTTATTATTAAAAATAAAATTATTTTTTTTAAAAATTTTTACTACATCCCTACTAAAAACCTTTAATAGAAATTTATTAAATAATATCATAACATATTTACTTATAAACATTTAAAAATTAAATAAATCTAAAAACTTTTAATTAAAAATTATTTTTAATTATAAATATAATAATATATTAAATAATACATTAAAATATATAATATATACTATAAAAACAAACCTAATCAACATTTATTTTACAAAAAACTATAATTTTATAATATATTATTTGCATCCTTTTAAATCATTTTTTATAATTTTATTTAAGGAATACTAAAATTCTAAAACTTATTTATTAATACTATTTATAACAAAGTACTAGTTATTATTTACAAATTTAGTAAAATAGCAATCTTAAAACCATAAAACTCTAAATAATTTATAGAAAAATTCAAATAAGTTTATAACAAATAAATATTTAGTTAATATAGATTATAAATTAAATATATTTATAATAAAGATACCTTATTCTTTAACAAATTCTAAAACTCAATCAAAAATTAGACTAAAACCAAAATCAATATTATTAACAAAAAATATACTTAAATAAATAGAACAATTAAATGAATTATCCAAACAATTAAAATATAATTATATAATTTTTTGAATATTATATAAAATAATTAGATTAAATTATTTTTTAGTTTTAAATTTACTTATAATATTTTTAAATATTTGATTACAAAATATACTTTTTATGAAGTATTCCAAAAATGGAATCTAATAATAATACTTTTATTATTAATATTTAAAAAAACAATACCTTAAGTAAATAAATATATTAAAAATATAAAAAATTTTTATAAAAATTTATAAAAAAATTTTTAATTTATAATAGAACAAATGTTATATTATTATAATAAGAAAAGAATAAAAGTATTTTTTTTAAAAAAAGAAAATAAAATATATTTGCTTATTAAATATATTAAATATAAAGGATGATAAAATAAAAAATTTGATTATTAGAAATATGAATTTTTTATAATTATTAAAAAGTTTAGTAATAATATATTTGAACTCAAAATTTTAGGATCTATATATATTTATTAATCATTTTATATTTTATTTTTAAAATTAGTTTTTGGAGGATTAAGGGAAAATTTAAATGATAAAGAATTAGAATTTGAAAATTATATAAAATATGAATTTAAAAAAATTTTAAATAGATCTAATGAAGAAAATAAATATTTTATATGATAATTACCACTTTATGAATTATAAAATAATTTTTGGATTTTAAAAAATAATATATTCTTAGAAATTATCTAAATTTATTTTAATCAAAATATTATATTATTAATTATAAAATGAAGATGTGGAAGATTAAGAAAAAATCTAATTTTAAATTAAAATTACAAGAATTCCGAATAATTAAATTTAAAAAAATTTAAAATTAATTTTATAATTTTATGATTTAATTTTTTTATACTATGAATAGTTTGTTTAGTTTT
The DNA here is from genome assembly GCA_036971675.1 of Orbilia ellipsospora. Lineage (NCBI taxonomy): Eukaryota > Fungi > Ascomycota > Orbiliomycetes > Orbiliales > Orbiliaceae > Orbilia > Orbilia ellipsospora. The sequence goes on from JAVHJO010000014.1 coordinate 1,700,847, forward strand.
TAATTTTTTTTATTTAATATTTTTAATTGTTAATATTTTATTTTTATAAATAATGGTGTTGATATATTTTAATTTAAGCTATTTCAATTCTTTCCTTTTTTTAATAATTTTTAAAAATAGTTTGGTAATTTTTGTTTGAAGTTTTGATTGTTCAATTTGTAATTTTACTTATTTTTCTTTAATATTTTCCAATTTTCTTTCTTATAATTTGATTTGCTGGCTAATTCTGTCCACTGGAAAGAGGCATTAGCGAAAGAAGGACAATATAATAAAAAAAAAAAAAACTACCATACTTATAAGAAGCTGCCAGGTAATATGACTGATCTTATACTATACAGGTAGAATAATGAATGTATTCTAACATAATAATATATTTATAATTATTATTGATATAAAATTCACAAGGGAACTGTACTTTCTCCCTATTCTTTTCAATACTCTCAAATTGTATTACATAGTGAGGCTGAGAATTCGGTTCTTAACAATTATTATTTTTTTGTTTTTAATATTCCGCTGGTATTTGTACTTTTCAGAAATATGTTGATTAACCTTTTAAATATTTTAGAAATTAAGTTTGATTTTATTTACAATATAACTTTTGAAAATTCTTATATATTTGTTTAATTATCTAATTCCCTGTATTTTATATGGGATTTTCTTACACAAGAAAAACACATATATGAAAATCTTATCTAATATAAAAAATTCCTTAAAAAAATTATATTTTATATTTAAATATTTTGTATAGAAAAATTTTCTAAAAGAAACTCTTGTTATAAAAATTTATATATATGAAAAACATTCTTAAGAATTTGTTACTGAGAAAAGCCCTCTTTTTAAAAAAGAAGGATAGTGTTATAGCCACGGCTAAGACATGATAATATCTATCACCAAAAACATGTTCTTATTCTTTTGCATAATCATTTAAATTATAATAATCAGCATGTTTGCTTGTTTGATCAATTATTTTTATTTTACACATTTTATATAATATATGTATATTATATAATCGATATATTAATAAGATAGTATACTAATATATTAATTTAATTAGTTGATATATTATTATATTAATTTATTATATATATTTATATGAAGTACTATTATGTATATAATATTATTGTTTGGATTGATAAATAGTTTTTATTTTTTATTGGTTAATTTAAATATAATACAGACTTATAATTTATTATAACCTTTATTGTTGTTATATATCTCATATATTATTTTTTAATATCATTGTTATATATACTCCACAAGTTCTGAGAACCCGGTATCTTAGAGTGAGAAATCAGTATTTGGTCAGACGGACTTGATCGGAGTATAACAATAATATAGTTATATGTTTATAATTTTAATTGAATTTATTAAAATAAAAATTAAATTTGATATAATTTTTAATTAAATTAATATTTTTAATATATTAAAATAATTATTTCTTTTAATACTTATATTTTAAATATATGATTTAAAATTATTTATCAAAATCAAAATTGATATTTTAGACGCTATATTAGGTATATATTTATATTAATTATATTTTAATAATGAATAATACTTTATTATTTATTTATCTTATAAATTTAATATTATAAAACTTAGATATCTAATTTATAATAAAAAATTAATAGTAATTATTTACATTTATAAAATATAAAAAATATATTTATAAATAAAAAAATTCTTTATTATATATTTTAATTACAAAAATCTTATATTTTTTTTTATTACTAAAAAATTTAGCTGATGATAAGTTTATTAATAAAAATTTTTTAATAAATATAATATAAAAATTATATACTATAAAAACAAAAAAAACTCAAAAATAAATACTATTAATAAAAAATCTGATTTAATAACAAAAATACAACCAGATAAAAAAATAATTTTTAAAAAAAAACCATTTAAAAATATTACTATTAATCAAATTTTTAATACTATTTTTCACACAATTGATAATTAATTTACTAAAAAATTAAAAAAAAGCTATAAGCAACATCTTATAATTATACAAATTTTATTTAATAATTTTAATATTTTAAAATATTTTATTATTAAAAACAAAATCATTTTTTTTAAAAATCTCTACTATATTTCTACTTAAAATCTCTAATAGAAATTTATTAAATAATATTATAATATACTTACTTACAAATATTTAGGAATTAAACAAACTTAAAAATTTTTAACTAAAAATTATTTTTAACTATAAATACAACAATATATCAAATAATATATTAAAATTTATAATATATATTGTAGAAACAAATTTAATTAATATTTATTTTATAAAAAATTATAATTTTATGATATATTATCAGCATTTTTTTAAATCATTTTTTATAATTTTATTTAAAAAATATTAAAATCCCAAAACTTATTTATTAATACTATTTATAATAAAGTA